>CM075813.1:37053165-37498165 GCA_037975025.1 Excoecaria agallocha | reverse complement strand
TTCAATCAACACACATGGTTTATTGATCATTATAGTGTTCATTTCATGCCTAATATCCAATTATACGTCTAAAGCATCACATAATCAACCTAAGGGTATCATTCAACCACCTTAGGTTCTCCCCCTTATTGGTTGTTTTCTCCATATATTTTCATTTATTTCATGTTATTCCATAATTTTATCAAGATATTTTGAAATATTTCATCATTTCACATTTGTTACTATAGTTACATAATAGGTTTTAATTCTAATTTTCATTTCTATTCATATTTTCACAAACTTAACTTTACATATTTCATTCTTTAACCTTCAATTTCACTTATCTACCATTAATTAAATTAAAACTCATCACACACATAACAACCCCATGTTACATAACCTAAATCATATGAAATAAATTAGTTTAGGCATTTACATACCTATTTTTCAAGCTCCATTTTCCTCTTCTGTTCTCATCTTTTCCTTCCATTTGGCTTTAATTTCACTTGGTTTTCCTTGAAATTTTACCTTGGCCGAATTCCTCCATGGATTTTTTTCTCAATTTTGTTCATTTATAATTCAAAATAAACTCAAAATATAAACCTCTACATGAAAATCTACTTAAAAATCAATTTAATTCATCAAAATTTCACTAAATTAACTTACTTAAATTTTGCTCCAAACCTTTTCTTCACAATTTCATCCATTATCTCTAATTAAAATAGGTCATGACTATAAATGAATTTAGGGTCTTACAATTATTTAGAACATGAAATTTAGTTGAATTTGATGGAATTAAGTTAAAGAAAATGGAAGAAAAATGAAGAATATGGTGGGTATGTGTGGGAAGGTAATGGAGGGGAAGATATTAGAAGAATTCGCTAGAGAATTTTGATTTTTGGACTCTTTATATGTCTTTATGAATGGCTAGGATTATTTCACTATTTAATCAAAAAGCCCACATCATGCCACTTGTCATCCTCTCTTATTATACTATCCATATACTATCCATTTTGTGTCACACTCTGTGAAAGTGAGTGATGAATCACTAATGAGTAATGGATGTGAGTTGGTGCCATTTAACCCAAATAGTCAAATAACCTCTGTTTTTCGCCGTTTTTGGATTTTAATATTTTCTTCATCTAATTCACCTAAAAATTGGTCCAAAATATGAAAAAATATTTATTAAAATGTGTTTAATATTTCAAATCAATCTGAGTTCGTTTTAATATACTTTTAGATTCAGAGGTAAAATTTACCAATTTGAAATTTGAAAATTTAAAGTTGTCAGAAAAAATAGTTTTTATTTTTAAATATTAATTAGGATTATTTTTAGTAGATTTAGGCAAATAGAATAATTTTTGGAGATCTATAGAATATTTTTGGATCGGTCAAAGTTTTGATAAACCCTTTTCGATCCGAATAAATCTTTTACTGTCTAGTTTTAAGGCTTATCCAACCTCAATTTCATATCAAATTATACCAGTGGACTAGATTTACTTTATACTTTCTAATGATAAATAATTATTTTTACGAATTTTTGGTGATACTATTCATCCTGATATCACTCCGATGTACTATTCATGATACGAAAAATACTATTCATAAAAATAAAGATTTTGGACCATTACATGGATAGAACCTGGTCTGAATCTAAGGTAGCATGTACTAAGCCTGTATTTAAATTTATGAAAAAAAATTTACAAATTCCAATTCATCCCAGCACAAACTCGACCCTCTAGGCTCAAACTCTATCAATCTCAGCCCGAACATGATCTAGACCTATCTTGAAGTATGGCTATATTTTATTTATACAGATTTGTGCAGAAAAATTTTCAAATTCTAGTTAGACATAGCTCAAACCAGATCTGCAGATTTGTGCAGAAAAAACCTTTAAATTTCAGGTAGATCATGCCTAAATTTTTCCCATCATGGTGCTAGTTGAGCTTAACCCATCCTAGCATGGCCGAAGTATGTCTGTATTTTATTTATATAAGTTTGTGCAAAAAATTTTTCAAATTTCAGTTTGTTCCGGTCTGAACTCGATCCAGTCCGAAATAAAATTGTATTTATTCATGTAAATTTCTACAAAAAAAAATTAAATTTTGATTACACCCATTTTGAATTTGACCCATTCTAGCTTGCCTGAATTCAACCCATGCATGTCGACTTGAATAATGGCCAGCTTGTAGTATGCCTATATTTTATTTATACATGTTTGTAAATAAAAAATTTCAAATTTTGATTAATTTTGGCCCGTTTTGAGCTCAACCAATCCAATTAGTATATCATAATTTTATAAAAAGTAAATTTTCATTAAAGAAAGAGTTAAATTAATTAGCCTACAACTTTGCTCATTAGGCTCCTATGCACCTATTTTGACTATAATGCACCCTATTTGGCCTACCAATCCGATCCATTTGAAGCACTATGCAATCTACTTGAGTTAATATGTAGTAAATTTATGAATCGATTCAAATTTATTCAATTTATTTGAATATTAGTTTATTTATAATTCGTAAATAATGACTCATTAATAATTTATACATTTATAATTCAATTCAAATATGCTTAATTCGATCCATTTTTCACCTCTATCCAAGGTAGATCCATTGTTAATTGTGAGTGGTATATTTTATCTAGGAGTAACCGAATCCGAATAATTCGAAATTACACCTATATTAACATCCGATCCTATCCTACTAATAAATCGGACCCCAACCTTAACAATCCAGAAAGTTTTAGGCCTCGGCCTTAACAATCCGAATTTTGTCTTTCTCTAATTTATCGCAATTTTCAGTTTTTCTCTAGAAGCAAACTTCTACAAAATCAAACATTTTTTTTTCTCAAATAATTCACATAAACAAAAAGGACCCAACCCTATCAAAGCATTTCTAAAAGTACCAGATCTATTGATCTAATTTACATACATAAAAAGCATATCAAATGCACATGCACAAAAAGCCCCAACCCTAAAAGTATTAGATTGATCGATCTAACTCAAGAGCAGAGAGAGGGGGGGGGGGAGAAGCACCGAGAGAGATAGAGGTAGAGGAAGAGAGAGAGAGAGAGAGAGAGAGACGAAAGCACATAGAGAGATCTGAAACTCCTTTAATCTTCAATTTGACAAGCTAAGGGATCGCCGAAGATCGTTGATGATAAGAAGCTAAGGGGTCGCCAGAGATCTGTAAAAACATATTATGTAGAAATGGGGGAGACAGAAGCCTAGAGAGAGACAGAGGGAGAGGGAGGGAAGGAGAGAAAAAGAGGAGAGAAAAAATGTATATATATAATGTCAATCTGATTCAGTTTAGGAGGATTTTAACCTGAATTGATCAGAACTCGAAGTTTACCTAATCTTACAATCCGAACCAACTCTACTAATCCGTAAAATCCTATCCGAATATATCGAGTCGGATTGAATTTTTTAAATTCATTAAATCGGATCGAATTTTGCATATCCCTAATTTTATCAGTTCTCGTCGTTGATAAAGAAGTTATATGTGCTCGAGATCTTTTCCAATATATATTTTTTTAAATCAAGATCTTTTTCAATATCAATAATTTATTTTTCTCTATCTATTAATTGAGGGCATCATAATTTTCAATTCCTTTTTTTTTTTGTTTTTTTGACAACTCTTTGGATCAAAAGCAATCGAACTTGGCACGTGTCAATAGTTGAATAAATTTACGAGTCAGTAATTGAATTATTTTAATGAAAATTGCAACATGACTATAAATAAATGTTGAAGTGGCCGGGACACTCGAAAAAAAAAAGGGCGGCCAAGACTCAATTAAAAATTGAATAAAATCTGATTTCAATAATATCCTTTATATTAGATTGATTTTTATGCATCCGAGTGCCAACCCAAAGAGGATGTGATGGCAGCATCTCTAGATATTTTCCCTCAAATGTTCTATATCGGGAAAAAGTCAGAAATTTACAAAATAGTATGAATTTATCTTTGAATTTTAATTTTTTAAAATATTTTATAGGTACTAAATCTCCTCACAACTATTATTATTATTATTATTATTATTATTATTATTATTATTATTATTATTATTATTATTATTATTATTATTATTATCCAATAGGATCATATTTATTTTTATTATTATCAAATTTATATTAAATCTTACTGCTATCAAATCTATTCACATTGTACTTTATTAATAAAATGATCTATATTAGATTTTCAAAAAACTCCTTAGTTATATTTTTCTTTCGTATCCATAAAAAATTAATTTTGCTGCGAATTTTCTATCTTATTTAATTTAGGGATTTTAACAAAAATATACACAAAAAAATAAAAAATAATAAAAAATACAACACTACTCTATATTTTTCATTAATACAATATTTTAAATTTTCAATATCAATTAAACAACTTTTTATTTTCAAAAATACAACTTTTTAATATTCTTATTAAAAAAATTCCAGCTACCTATCTCACTCTAGCTTCCTCTCTACCTTGTACCGTCGACGCTTACCAGGTCTCTTTCTCTCCACCGTCCGTTTGGCCTCACCCTCCAGTCACCGCTCTGGTGAGTCACTGGCCTTTCAGTCACTGCCCTATTAACTTAAAACCAGAATTCTGTTTCATATTTGGATTCAATTCAACAATGAGCTTCTTCTCCACGGTACCGTCTTTGATCTTACTCTTTCTTCTTCTTCTTACTTTTTTTTTTTTGTAATTTTTCTTTCAATGATCGCAATTTGGTCTCTTCCTTCTCTGCTTGGAAAATAAAGAAAAGAAGAGAAAGCAAGGGAAAGAAATGATCTTTCTTGGTTAAAGAAATGGAAATCGAACAAAAGAAAGAAACCAATCGAGATTTTTGTTGTCTTGATTGTTTTTTCCTTTAATCGTAAATTAGCTAAACTTCTTCTTCTTCTTCTTCTTCTTCTTCTTCTTCTTCTTCTTTTTTAAATAAGAGATCGAGCTATTGGACGACAAGTGAAAGACTTTGTGCAAATTGTATACCATTAATTGGAATTGTAGAAGCCGTAATCCTTAGTTTTGCTAGTTGCTATAGTAGTTGAACTCCTCCTCCTCCGACGACGGCACTTCAGTTTAGTTATAGTGACCTCAATCGCATCGCCAGGAACACTCTGTGTTCGTTTCTTTGCCTTTAAGAATATGTAATTTGTTTTTATTTGATTTGGGTTTCTTTTGGTTTTTACTTGTGTGTGTGTGATATTGCAGTTACAGTCAACGAGGTGGAGGCTTTGCTTGAGCTATTCAAGAAGTTGAGTTGCTCAGTTATTGATGATGGCCTTGAACACGGTAATTTAATACACTCTCTCTTTTCTTTTCTTTCAATTCTAAACTTTAAATTCTAGAGATTTCTTATGCGTTGTGTTCTAATATTGTGATCCTGCGGTTAAAGAAACTCTTATATGTTTTGTTGGGTTGATGTTGTTTAATTTGAATTCTTCTTCTTTTTTCTTTTCTTAAATTGCACAAACTATCTAATTTTCAAGAAATTCATAGATGTGTAAATTTATGTATGCTTATATATGTTAGCTTTCTTTTTTTTTTTTATTACACAAAAATCTGAAGTTTAATCAATCAACTTAGTAGCTTTATGTCTATAATGGCTTTCAATACATGAATAAGAGTTAAATTTGTTTTTAAACTATTAAAATGGCACAAATTGTCTTTAAAATTTGATATTTTTTAAAAAATCATCTCTAAAATATAAAATATAAAATATGGTTTCAATATCAATTAAATATCTCCGTCGCTGTAGTGGGCGGGTGGTATCTATACTCGATGCACATTGTGAAGGAGATTATTTGTCTTTGTTGCCGTTGGTCCTGAGACTGCCACGTGCTCTTCTTTCTATTTCCACTAAAAATTTTCAAATGCATGTACAATCATAATATATTGGAAAAATACATTATGGGTCCCTAAAATATTCAAACTCTAAAATTGGTTAAAATTTTGCAGAATCATAAATAAACTAGGTCAATAATAAGTAAGTAGGGTTATAATATAAACAGATAATTTTATGACTTTATTTTTGTTTGTTCAAATTTTTTAATTAAGAATAATATCATACATGTATAATTTATAAAAATAATTATTTACATATAAAGTATATTAAAAACTATACAAGTATAAAAAATGTAAATGGACATAAATGAATTTTAAATGAAGAATAGACATTATTTTATGAATCAAATTAATTGGATTATAAAGTAATGATGGATAGAGTAATAGTATTAAAATTAATTGAATTTTAAATGAAGTATATATGTCAATTAATTATTACTATTTAGCATGTTATTTTTTAAATTAATTATATTTAATTAAGAATTTAACAATGTGTTTATACCTTGTGTACTTGATATATACACAGTGTGTACTAGCTGTATATACCGTGTACATACTGTATACACAGTGTGTATATGCTGTATATAATATGTACATGATGTATACACCATATGTACTAACTGTATACAGTGTTTACATGATGTATACACCATGTGTACTAGTTGTATACACCGTATGTACATGCTGTATACAAAGCGTGTATATCATGTATACACTGTGTGTATGTGCTATACACAGCGTGTATATCTAGTACATACCGTGTGTACATACTGTACACAGTGTGTACATCTAGTACACATAATATGTACATACTATACATAGTATGTATATCATGTACACACCGTGTGTATGTGCTATACACAGCGTGTACATTTAATATACACCGTGTGTACATGCTGTACACAGTGTGTACATCTAGTACACAATGTGTATATCTAGTACACATAGTGTGTACACGCTGTACACAATGTCTACATCTAGTACACACCGTATGTACATGCTGTACACAGTGTGTATATTATGTACACAACGTGTACATCTAGTACACACCGTGTGTACATGCTGTACACATAATATGTACATGCTATACACAACGTGTACATTTAGTACACACCGTGTGTACATGTTGTACACAATTAATGGTTTTTTATTTAATAATACTTTATGTATTATTCAAATTCTCCAATAAGTATTTTTTGAAATAATAAATAAATAAATAGTGAATTATAAAACTTATTGGAAAATAGGAGTCGAAATATTATTTTTTCTATTTTATGTTATCTCATATTAAATCTAATTTTTAAAATTTAAAAATATATCCTTATTTATTATATATTTTATTAAATATTTTTTTTTATTTTTTACTTTTAATTAGAATTAAATAAAATTTTTCAAACTATAAAAATATATTTTTGTCAATAACTATAATTTTTTTATAAAATTAAAATATTTTAATTATTTTTTAATAAAAAATCAAAATTATTATTTTCTCTTTATTTATAAAATAAAAAAGCTTTTTTTTAAATGCCTAAATTTGTAATAACAAAGTTAAAATATGAAAATTCCATGTATTTCGAATTGAATTTTAGTTTTTTCTTGTCTTTAATTATGTAATTATAAAAAACAAAATTAAATTTATAAAATATTAAATTCAAATGCACTTGTTCACTAATTGTCACCGTTAATATCCTCCAGTCTCACGTGTACTTATTTATTTTGTTCATTGGACGTCCAAATTTATATTTAATTTTTCGATTTAAAAATTTAATACTTTAGTGTACTTTATATTTTTAAATTTCAAACTAAACATATTTGCAAAAAGATTTTAATTAAACTGAAAAATTGTTTTATATTTTATTGAATGAAAACATCATACTTTTTTTCCAATTTTCTTAACATGCAAAAAAATATAATTAAACTTTTCTTGTACTATGATCAAATAAATAATAACAATAAGTTATTCTTCAAGATATCTTTCCCTTTTAAAGAAGTTTTTATATTTAATTTATTTTCACAAAGATGAATGAATATTATAAAATCAATTATATTAATTTCATTTTCAAAATCCCATTTAAGTCAGCAATGATGGAAAAAAAACGGTCTCCAAAATAATAAATCAATAAAAGGAAAGCTTTATTTATTTATTTTTTAATTTTCAACAGATCAATAATAAAAAAAATATCAATATATTATTTTAATACTTATCCTCAGAACTGTCCATTCTATAGATGAATTCTCGAAAATAAAAATAAATTTATATTAAAGAGCTACTATTTCTTTTTTTTTTTTATCATAACTACAATTGTACATGTAATTAATTTAATTACATATTTTTCATTTATTTTTTGATTGTAATAAGTGATTTTAAGTTCACAAATTAAATTAATTAATAGAACACAATTGTTCTTAAATTAATGCCGTATCAGATGAATAGAATAAGCTCCAAAAACTAGTTTATAATGCACTAAGATGAAGTCCTTAAAACACAATTGTTCTTCCTAAAAGCGATCAAAGACCTAGTTCTAGGCTATTGAGCGCAATTGGAAAGAAAAAAACAACTCTACCTTCAACCTCTCTATGCGAACAGAATGGACACTAGAAACCAGCTGAGATGTATTCTCAGTTAGCAAAGCTTGCTTTGCTAAAGATAGCGCCTTTAAGAATAATAAGCATTTTAAGTCAGTAAGAAAGGATCATAAAATAAGGATTAAAAATGATAGAACATTTGATGTATCTTAAAATAAAGATTGGATAAATTAAAAAGATAACGGCTAGTATCCACCAACCAAGTACTGAAATATTTCATTTCTGACAACAAAATCAGTTTCACAGTTAAGCTCAATAAGAGCAGCCTTCCCTTCATTCTGAGCCAATGCAAGCAATCCCTCAGTAGTTGTTCAGCCTGACTTTTTAGAGGCCAAAACCTTTTGTCTCTTCCTCAAATCCTTTTGAGCCGCCTCTACAGAACCAATAGGTACTCACATTCATAAACTGCAAACACAATAATATCACAAAACTAAATCACTGTAACCATACCAATGTCCCAATTGCAATCAACTAAAGCAGTCTTAACATCTTTGATTGGAGCGCTGGTCCGTTCTCTCAATTGCTTGATGAGATTTATTTGCTCTGCCGCTGCGAGAGCCTGAGAACTGAATCGCTGTGAAAGGATTCCAAAAACAGATTATGATACGGATTTCATCTCTGCCGGTGGTGATTCCGGTGGCAAGCAAAAGCGACTGAAGTTATGTTTTGATCTTCCATTTCAACGTCGGCCGCGGTTTTGGGCTCAGCTGGTAAGATTGTCCAATATATACATATCCGGCCCGTCATAACAAATCCCGATCCATTTAAATTTTACATCTTTATATTTTTCTAAATAAAAAAAAAGTTGTATTTATGAAAACAAAAATTTAAAAAGTGAGATTTATGAAAAATAAGGAGATGGGTTGTATTTTTTGAAAAAAAGGGAAAAAAGTTGGCAATTGGGATAATTTCCTCTTTAATTTATGGGTTCTTTTTGAGTTATTATATCCTACATTCTGTCCCTTAAGAATTAGATATTTGGTTTAATCATGATTCTATTGGTGTTTCTTATATTCATTATCTTGTTGTTTTCGTGAGATTTGCTCATTTTTTCTTTAAAAAAAAATCTATATTTACACTCGTTAATATAAATAAGGCAAATGTAAATAATGTTAGTAACAATATACAAGGACATTTTTTAATGAAAAATTAAGGGTGAATAAGTATTGTTTTGTATAATTTGAAGACAAATTTAGCTCATATATATATATATATATATTGGTGTTTGCAAGCAATTGTTTTGTTTGAAGTTTAAACATAGCTTCACGTATTGACAATCCGAATTTAAAATTGTACCGAAAGCAACTAACCTAGCCATGACAAAAGAAAACATTAAGGCTATGTTTGGTAGGATGGATTGTAATGTAATGTAATCAAAAGTGTAATTAATCCTTTGTTTGTTAATGTAAATTTTTAACAATGTAATGTAATCATGTTTACAAATGTATTTGTGAATACATTTACTAATGTATTTCCAAATCCTTCAATTTTGTTCCGTATTTCTCATTATATTGTTTTTATGAGTTCAAAAATTTTGCAAATTATTTTTAATATAACATTGGCCATCCTTATTAATTCCAGCATTAGGTAAGAAACATTAATTTATAGATCTGAATATTTATATAGATTTTTTCCTTATTATATATTTTTCGTTTCAAATCATAAAAAGTTTTGATGTGTTTTCAAGCAGGGTCAAGATATCAAGCGGACCCAAATCCAAAACTAAATAAAATATCTCTGGTGCGTCAGTTTTCTAAGCTATGACTTCAACAATTAATTAATTAATATGAAAAGTAATATAATATTAAATATCTTATGGATTTCAAGATCAATTAAAATTCAATAGAATTGGCCAAATCAAATTGAATTTCGATTGGTTTTCAATCAAAATTAAATTGAAAAGGTACATGTCTAAAATAAATTAAATTTCAATTGAATTGAATCTAATTAAACATGGATTAATCATAGCCTTTGGATAAAAAACTTGATGATCAATTTATGATTATTGATCAAGTCATATATAAGCATTATACATTTAAAATTTTTAACTATTTTTCACTCATATTTTCAACTAAATAGAGAAATGTATTAGTATTTACATTACATTACTAATGTAACCAAACATAGTAATGTAATCACAATTACATTACATTACATTACATTACATTTTTTAATCCATTACATTACCCAATACATTACAATCCATTACATCTTACCAAACATAGCCTAATAATCTAGATCACAAATTTATTTTTATTCGTTGCTAAAAACTTGACATCAGAATAGGAGCTAACGACACTTTTCCAAGAAATATATACTGTTTCGAACTCAATACAGTGTTTTTTTTAAACAAAATAAAAACTTCACTGCGTTGATAAATCAGCTGCTAAGATTGAAGCAGTACAACCGGAGGCTTGCTGCAGAGCCAATAACTCAAGTAAGAGAGTGAGCCACATTATTTGCAGGTCTTGAGCTATATGATTTTGGTATAGATTTGGCCCCAGTTTTCAGCATGATAACAATAGTTTTTAAATTCAAAATTGCAAACAATTTTGTTTATATCCTTAAAAGAGAAAAACATCTGCTTATTTTAGGAAGATGAAAAATACGACGTTCAATTGCACATATGCGGCCTACAGACACTAAAATTCACAACAATGTTTATAGATAATAGGAAGCAAGAAATGTGGGAAATAGTTTAAGCAATATGTTCAAGTCATGTTCTTTACTGCTCATTTCCATGAAGATCTAATCTCATGCCAGGGTCAAATGCATTTGCAGTTAATCCTCCATCCACTGATATAACCTGTCCGGTAATGTAAGAGGCAGCAGGTAAGCAAAGGAATGCCACTAGGGATGAAACTTCTGCTGGTTCTCCAACACGCTGAAGCGGAGTACGGGAAACTACTTTGTTTGAGAACTCCTTGTTGTCAAGCAGCTGCAAGGTCACATGGTTAGATAGAGATAACAGATAGCACAGTTTAATACACATATTGTGCGTCTACATGTTTCGAAACATTTTAAGAGAAATCATGGCTTGTTTTGTTAACCCCATTTTACCTGATTGCAACAAAAAATAATCTGAGGCTGATGTTAGAGAAGGAAAAATGAACTGTCAAAAATTTGCCCAAGCTGGCATCATTTAGCTTCATTAGTACTCATTCTGTCAGAGAACTAGAATGAGCAGCTTAAGCTACATTATATAGGATTTGAACCAACTACAGGAATTTAGAATATTCATTAGAACTTGGGCAGGTGCCCAGTCCCTGAAGTGGCTTCATGGCTAGAGGGAGGCATCACCTGGAACCAAGTGTCCGTTGTGCTAAACTACAGGGTAGAATAGTAAGCCATTTTCTGCAATAATTGCTTGCTATATTACAAGACACAAAGGCTCAGTGACGCCAAAAAGAACATTTCTATTATGTCTAAATCAACATCTATCAGTTGTTTAATATTACCACTTAGACACAGAAATTAATTATAGAAAGCAAAGTTGAATGGATTAGAAGGTTAGTTCAATACACCATATGAAAAAGCACCTTCAAGGAGGCACATTTCCACTTTCTGTTAATACATTATCTATGTTGTTCATTGCTGTTAGTACAAATACTGACCAACATGAATGATTAATCCAACTATCTACACGGAATTGAGTTACTCTCATTTTGCAGAAAATACGTCAGTGTTCTTTGATGAGGGTGGTGTGCTAATATTTAGAAAGGAAAAATGTTATGCTGGAGAAGGAAGAAATGATATAAAGAGTTCATAGAACCTACATGTTCCACAAGCGAGGTTCTGATATACCATGGAGCAACTGAATTGGTCCTGATCTTGTCTTTTGCCCACTCACAAGCCAAATTTCTTGTGAGTTGATTAATAGCACCTATGAGCAGCAGGTTGAACATAATTTTCAGAAGTTGATTAAACAAACCGCCAAATTTCTACTCATAAATAGGGAAGAAGCAGATATTACTAACGTAACTCACCCTTGGTTGCTCCATAAATTGATCCACTTCCTACGTGAAAAAGACCTCCAACAGAGGATATGAACACAATGCTTCCAGCTCCAGATGCTTTTAGGAGAGGATGTGCAATTTGGCACAGATGATATGCAGATTCAAGGTTAGTTAACATGAGAGTTGTGAATTCTTCGGCCGAGTACTCAGTAGTTGGCTTCCTGATATTCGTGCCAACGTTGTTTACCTTAGTGTGAAAGATCCAATGCATTGAATTAATGACAATTGCAGAAAAATCACTCTTTGATAAAAAAAAAATGTTAGGCAAGAAAAGATTGCATATAATAGATATCTCAAGCAATGATGTCGTTTCAATTTCCTTTAATGGAAAGCCAATTTCAGTAACCATTATAATGAACCAAAGAAAAATGATCATAAGCAGTCCAGCAACATTTTTCCGCTTTTCTTTTCAAGATTTTGAGATGAAAATCATGGCCCGATCATCACTCTAAGGTTCACTCAAGTATTGATAAAACAGATTGGGAAGTTTTTTTATTTTTTACTTTTTTAATTTTAACTTCCAGATGAAAATAATCAAGAACAGGTGCAGGCTTCTCATCATTGAGTTGGTATGAAGAAGATTCTTAAGTATTAAAAGATTAAGAAAAACAAAAAAAAGTTTTGATATAGCCAGCCAAGGAAACTCTGCCATGAGAATTTTAAAACAAGCACTACAAACAACAAATTCTGTGTCAGATAATTTCTTGGTAGTATACAGATTTTGATAATCTTGATCAAAACATTCCAAAACATAAAGAATGAAGAATAAAGCATGCTTTGATACGAGAACAGGAGGAAATTAAAGTAAACAACCACTACATTATCATTCACTATAACACGGATTATATCTTAAACAACTATTTTGCAATCAAGATAGAAGAAACGAATAAGAAATTGAAAAGCTCCATTCCTAGAACTTAGAAAAATGACATGAGATGGAAAAATACCAATAAAAGGGATTGTGATAAGACTGTTCATCAGTACTTACAAGAATGTTGAGACTGCCATTAAAAATAGAACCCACTTCTTGAATGAGCTTCTCTCTCTGGGCTCGTGAAGATAAATCAGAAACGGAACCAGTGACCATAAAACCCTTAGCTTCCCAAGCTTTTAAACACTTATTTAACTCTTCTTCATTTCTTGAACAAGTGTGCACTCTTGCTCCTAGCCTCGCAAGCTCCTCCACCAACGCATTCCTATCCAAAAAAGGCAAAAAAACCACAATCAAAATTTTAAAAAGGCATTAACTTCAGCGAATGGGTGCCATTAGAAACACAAATTAAGCTGCTTTAAGACTTCCAAACCCACAAATTGAACAAACAAAAAAGGTTTATAGTTTTGAAAGATACCCAATTCCGCGAGTTCCACCAGTAACTAAAGCGGTCATTCCTTGAAGAGACCATCTTGAGGCATTGAAGCTACTTTCTGCCTTCGCCATGATTGAAAGAAGCGCCGAAAATTGTCAGTTGTTAATTATTATATAATATGTATTCGAAGAAGTTTTAAATATTTTATTTATTATAATTTTTATTTTATTTAAATTTTAATATAATTTTTATAATGTAAATAAAAAAAGAATTTTTTTTAATTTAAAAAAATAATTTTGAATTATTCTGGTAAAATTCGAATAATTATGAATTATTCGAATAGAGGTCTAAACTTTTAATAAGGTAGAAATTTAAGATACATTTCGGTTCATGAATTGTTCGAATTCGGATCATATTGGTCCGAACCCGACTTATGATCGTATTTTTTATTCTAGATATTTATTATTTTATGTTCAAAATTCGACCTTCATTTCATGTAACTTGACAGAATGACAATTCGCACGTCACATCGTCATTGTTTGGTATATAAATTAAAGCCACGTATGCACTTGATTTTTTCTTTAAATTGACGACTTGATTTGATTTAGAAAAGTATTTGTATAATTTAGAGAAGCATGCAGCAGCCGCCTTCTTACATGCTTACATTAAACTCACGTTTTAGGATTTTTCTTTCCTAAACTACATTAATTCATGAAAATTAATGGAAATATTGTCATATGGAAAAAGATAAATTATACAGCATAGTTGTTATGCTAATATAATGTTTTTTTTTTGTAATATTTTGAACTTAGCAATATCCATAAATAATCTCATAAAGTGGGTGTAGAGAAAAATTTTACCACATGTTAAGCTGACACTAAACGTCAAATTTAATTATATATATACCTTACAAAATTGATTCAAATTTAATCCAATATAAATAAATATTTACTGAATCAATCCAAAATTGATCAATTTTTTTTAACTAACCCAATACCTATTGGATCAATCCAAAATTAATTAATCTCACTTCTTAACCCATTGAATCTTAATTCAATGGTTATTTTTAAAATACTTTTTTTTATCATACCCAATGAATCTTAACCCATTAGCGTTGATACGTATCAATTTATGAGCATGACTGACCTGAAGACGTGTGCATGAATTATATGAAAATCTTAGAACTAACCCAATATTAATTTAAAAAAAAATTATATAACGATCAATTCGTTATAAAATATTCTTAATAAATTGGTATCAGTGGTATGAGATAGTTTGATTAACTTTCAACTATTACAACGCAATTATAAAATGATATTTATAATTATATGATATAATAAGCTTTTAATATTATAGTATGCATAATCTAAAAAGTAAAGTTTTAGTATTATTCAACAGATAACAGAAAAAAAAAAGATTTTGAGTTGTGGATATGGACTACAATATTATTAGTTTTGTTACAATATATTATTTTTTTAATATCAATGAGCCATATTTTTTTGTTATTTTCCTGTTTATCCATGGATCAATTCAAATTCATCAAATTCATTTTGATATTGATCTATTTATGATCCATATTTTTTGATCTATTTATAATTCAATTCATTAATGACTCATCCATTAATGACCCAATCCAAACTTACCTAACCCGGCCATTTATCCGCGCGCGCGCACACACACACACACACACACACACATATATATATATATATATATATATATATATATATATATATATATATATATATATATATATATATATATATATATATTAGGGGCAGGAGAGCATGGGATTTGAAATCCGTAAATCAATTGAAAAATAGTTAAAATTTTAATTATTTAAATTATATGTGATTTTTATATAAATTAACTTTAAAAATCGAAGCATGTATTGATTTATTTTAAAAAATATAAATTAAATTTATTTCACATTGATTAATAATAAAATTATGTAACATTCCTTATAATATTTTCTATAATTTTTACCTGTGCATGTTAATTTTTAGAGTTGAACAAATCTATTTTCTTCATACAGTATAAAAGTCATTAGTTTTGTAATATTAATTATTTAACCGCCCATATATATAAATATTTGCTGCTACCAACTTTACATTTCAATTTTTTCCTCATGTATCCAATTTTTAGAATTAAATTATATTTAAATCATTTTCTTCATGCCAAAAATATCATTACTGTAGCAACTAGCAAGAACGAAAAGGTATTGTCTAAACAACGTAAGTTGGTTTGAGTGAAATGGACTCTGATCGTTTAAGCAAGAGATCTCGAATTTGAACCATTGTGGATCCAACAAATTTTGTTGAGAAAAATTTTCGCAATTGTGTTTGACAGTATTTCGGGTGAAAGTTAATCTGAATATGATATGATTTAAAGGTATCTCTCATTAGTACGGATCTGTTTAAGATACCACACTAAATTTTTTTTTTAAAAAAAGTATTGTCTGTAACCATAATCATTCAGTTATCAATAAAATTTATAATCGGAAAAAGAAAAATCCAAAGTGTTATTTTACATCTGGGATTGTAATTTGTAAATTAAGTTCTTTCTTTCTTTTTTTTATAAAAAATTTATTTTTATTAATTATGCTTTAAAATATTTATTTTTTTAATAATTGCTATTTTTTGAACCATTTTTAAGTTTCTAGGTACATAGAATTGTAACACTATTTATGCCGATTGAATTAAACTAAAAAGTATGAAAAAAAGAAGAAGAAAAAAGAAAAAAAAGTTAAAGAATTCTTTATACTATTATTTGCTAGTGCAATTAAGTGCAATCATATAACTTTTTTTTTTTTTATAAGCCAAGATTTAATTGAAATAAGGGAATTTGCTTTGTCAATTATGTAAATTGCGTGGTGTAGTCGATTTTTTTTTTTAAATAAAACACTGAACTTTGTAGAAGAAAAGCTCAAATGCAAGGGGGGGACAAACATTCCAAACACAAGAAGGCTCATACAATAATGAAACTCCAGTTAACTTATGAGTATCTTTATTGTTAGAACGCCTAATTCAAGATAACTCAATACCTGGTCTCCTAGCAGACAAAAACTTATAGTCCGAAAAAATAAAACCAAAATCTTAAAAATCATCAAACACATTACAAACAACAAATTTAAGTTCTCGAGCATCTGTATAGATAACTCCATTTGTAGGTAGATGTGATGCAATCCAAAGAATAACCGAGCGAAGGCCTAAACCTTCAGTAACATGAGGAGAAAAGACTCCCAGGCAGTGGCCTGAAATAGCTTTGAAGATATTTCCATCAATATATCTAAAAATAGCTCCAAAATCTATTATGTTATTATCAGCAAAAACCACAGCATCAATGTTGCAACTCCATATCCTGTTCACTCCTTGCACAGAAGAAGCAATCATCAAATCATAATTTGTTCCGAGAACCGCAATGATATTTAAAACTTCATTTGCCGCCCTTCATTCACCAAGGAAGGAAAGAGCAGAATTCACTACAATATGAGGTGCCATCAATTCATTGTTCCACAATAACCTATTTCTTACATTCCACATTTACCACATAACCATGCTCATGTCTTCAACCTTATCCTTTCCTATCAAGTTTGACAGTGAAGTAAAGATATCCCGAAAAGGAACATTGATATCATAATCAGGTAGCCTAAGAATACTCCAAACTTCCTATGCAAAAAGACAACCAAAGTAGAAATGAGAACTATCTTCCACTGCATCACATAACAAGCAGTTTGGACTCATCGAGATACCCTTTTGAATCAATCTAGCTCGTAAAGGTAAAAAATCTTTAAGAGTTCGCCATAAGAAAATTTTACACTTCAGAAGGGATATTTAACTGTCAAATATTCTTCCAAACATTAGAACTCATATACTGCTCTTCACTCAAATCTCTCATAGCCAACCAATAGCCACTTTTCACAAAGTAACAACCTCTTTTATCATAATGCCAAATTACCCTATCAATTCCATTAAACATAGGCAAAGGGATTCTTAAAATGCAATTGACATCTTCAACACAACAAAATTCAACCAATTTATCCACATCCCATTTCTTCCCTTCATTTTTCAAGAAAGCACACATTCTAGCCTCATCATCCACAAAATCAGTTCCCTCATTTATATAAAAATTTCTATCCCTAAGCACCTAAGGATCCTTCTAAAATATAATAATCTTGCCATCACCCACACTCCATCTGACACCCATCTCTAGCAAAGATTTAGCTTGCATAATATTCGTCCATGTGAAGCTAGGATTGCGCCCTAATTTACCACCAACAAAGTTCCCATTTTTAAATTATTTGGCTTTGAAAATATGAAAAATAAGAGTATTATTATTAGAGAGAAGATATCACCTGGTTTAGCAAGCATAACCAGATTAAAAGAATGAAGATCCTTAAAACCCATGCCTCCTTTTTTGCTACAACACATTTTATCTCATACTGCCAAATGTAAATTGTTTTGCCCATTATTCTTTTTACCCCACCAAAAAGAATTTATCACTCTTTGTAATCCCTCACAAATGGACACAGATATCATAAAGACACTCATCAGTAAAAAGGAATAGCCTGTGCAACCGACTTCAACAAAATCTCCTTACCTGCTCTAGATAAAAACTTATTATTCTAGGCTAAAAATCTTTGAGCCAGCATATTTTTAAAAAAATAAAAAATCACCCTTTTTCTCCGTCTAATTAAAGAGGGTAATTGTAACACCCTATATCTGATTAGTAAAAGACCTACGATGTCACAAACGAATCAAGCCTTTTTACCTTGACTAAATACTGATTTTTCCCTAATAAAAACTTATCATTGCTACAAATACCATTCCAACAAAAATTTTGACAGAGTTTTTTTTCCCTCGTTCGTTAAAAACCTCGCACAACATCAAAACTCCAAAATAAACTCCTTTCACATGTCAAATTTACCCATCCTCCTTAATCATTCAACTCATTTTAATTTATACTTCAAATATAATCATAAAGACTTTTCAACTAAAGGATACAAAACTTTACAATAACACTTAAACTATGTATTTAATGTACATGCCAGATTCACACTAAGGAGTCTAAAATACATATTACTACCTTTTCGTAAATTTACATTTGTCTCAATTCAATTACTCTTCCAATATCCTCATAACTGTCTGAATTTCGCTTCGGTGACAAAATGTCTTTATCTTAATCAGTTGAAGTCAAAATTCATATTTTTAACTCAGTTTTTTACCATAACCATACTGTTTTCGTCAGTCGTCGATCGTCCAAACTTTACCGGAGTTACACCACCATTGCTATCGCGAAGCCTAGAGTGCCAGGGACCCATCACCGGTGGTCACGTGCCTTAAAAAGCCATGGTGTGGTCGAAATCTACACCAAAATAGCTCACCATACCCATTTTTGATCTACCCTATACCGACGAGTTCGGACGATCTGTTTATACAAAAATGAGCATTTGGTCGTAGTGAGTCTAGTGGTGGTGTTCTTATTGTCATCTGACATCGGAGCGAAAAAGAAATGGTGGTTGACCGATGCAGTGGAGACAACGTCAGGCTATCGTCGGTGTCGAGTTGCCGATCATCATTCTTAGCTCCACCATTTGTCTGCCTTCCATTTTTTTATCCCTTATTTTTCTTTCTATGTTTTGTTCCCATCCATTTTCTTATCTTTTTCTTTCATTTTTTATTTCTATCCCGTTTTTCCTTCTTTTTCTATTTTTTATTTCCTATTATTTTTTTATAATTATTATACTTTACTTTTTCTTTTTTTTTTTTTATCTTTTCTCCAATCGGGGTGTTACAGTAATCCCAACTATCTACCTTGGTTAAGAGGGGCACTAACTCCAAGGATCCCAGAAATTAAATTCCTATCATTAATAGATACATTAGGGTTGAAAAAAATATCTAACTTTTGAAAATTTATAGACTGACTAGAGGCTTTTTTCGTATTTGATAAGGAGCTCCTTAATAGCATTACATTCATCAATCGAAGCATTAAAAAAAAGAAGAGAGAATCATTAGCAAAAAGCAAATGAGACACCCTAGGCCCTCTCAAACTAGCTCTACACCTCTGAATAAGCCCTTTACATTCTGCATCCTTAAATAGACAAGACAAACCTTCGGCACAGATCATAAAAAGCTAAGGTGAGATAGGATCTTTCTGTCTAAGACCTCTCTCAGGAACTATAAGACCCCCCTCTCTCCCGTTAAAAACAAAAGTATACTTCACATCTCTAACACACAGAATCATCAAGTCAACCCATTTCTTACAAAAGCCTAACCCCAACAACATACACTCCAAAAAAACTGCAATCCACCTTATCATAAATTTTATTAATATCAATCTTAAGTGCTACATGCCCTGGTTTACCCATCCAATGATTTTTCATTTTATAGATTAACTCAAACACAACCAAAATATTATCAGTAATGAGCCTAACTGGTACAAAAGCATATTGATAATCAGATATAATATTAGGTAATACACATTTGAGCCTATTAATTAGCTAACACTTTAGAAACAATCCAGTAAAACACATTATATAAGGTAATTGATCTAAAATCCTTCACACTCTCAGGTCTATCTATTTTAGGAATTAAGACAACTAAAATATCAGTTAATGACTCAAGAAACATACCTTATGCAATCCACCGTCTACAACCAGCCACAATATCATTGCCAATCAAGTTTCAGAATTTTTGGAAAAAAGCAGGATTGATTACTACTCATTTTCATATTTATTTGATCACTAGCAAGCATTTATAAAAAAAATGCGTTGAAATTGAAACATCATAAAATATTTAAAATTCAAATTTAGATATTCAAAATTAAAATGTAAGCGATGTTGATAGAAATTGATGACTGTTATTACATGTAGATGAACTTCTAAATTTTTAACACGTACTGTATATTGTACAAGATGCCCATCCCTTACGCGTTAGGTATCCCTAGTTTGATCTTTAGAGCATGAGATGTAGAAAGAGAAAGGCAATATAGCTCACAAAAGTAAAGTACTGAGATTTGGAATAAATTCCTTTTCACTCATCCCATCAACATGATAAAATAAATAAACCTTAAATAGATATATGATCCATATAAATAGAAAGCACGTATCCATACCGCACTAACACAGAAAATATCTAAATAATTGCAGCAAAAATAAAAGAAAGTGGAATAAGTTGAACATGATAACAGCCAATTATTGAATAGGTGGCTAAAGCTTGAATTAGTCAACATAGGGACTAATATTATGTGCTAAGGGTGTGCAAAACCGAACCGAAATCGAAAATCAAACCGAATGAATTTTGGTTAGTTCGATTTTTGATTTGTTTGGTTTTGAATCGAAATATAAAATCAATTTAATCGATTCGATTCCTGAAATTGAAAAATCGAATGAATCAAATCGATCGAAGTTTTTAAATATATATATTTTAAAGTATTATAATATCAAATCAGACACTAGCTTAGTGATGGCGTGAAACTCTATCAAGACCATTAGGTCTTGAGTTCAAATCCTGTTAGACACTTAATTTTTGTTTCTCAATTTTGTTACTTTAATTGTTTTTTACAATTGAATTAAAATTAGAGGTGAATTAAAATATAAATTTAAATACTTAATTTATTAAATTGAGTAGTAGAGTATTAGTGTTCTCAATTTTTTTACTTTAATTTTTTTACAAGTGAATTAAAATTAAAATTTAGAAGTGAATTAAAATATAAATTTAAATCCTTAATTTATTAAATTGAGCAGTAGAGTATTAGTTTTAGAAGTAAATTAAAATATAAATTTAAATCTTTAATTTATTAAATTGAGTAGTAAAGTATTAGTTTTCTCAATTTTTGTACTTTATTTTTTTACAAGTGAATTAAAATTAAAATTTATAAGTGAATTAAAATATGAATTTAAATCCTTAATTTATTAAATTGAGTAGTAGAGTATTAATGTTCTCAATTTTTTTTTTACTTTAATTTTTTTACAAGTGAATTAAAATTAAAATTTAAAAGTGAATTAAAATATGAATTTAAATCCTTAATTTATTAAATTGAGTAGTAGAGTATTAGTATTCTCAATTTTTTTACTTTAATTATTTTTATAAGTGAATTAAAATTAAAATTTAGAAGTGAATTAAAATATGACTTTAAATTCTTAATTTATTAAATTGAGTAATAGAGTATTAATGTTCTCAATTTTTTTACTTTAATTTTTTTGGTTCCCATCACCCCTACTTGAGGCCATGTAAGAGACGGAGGTTCCTTTAATGTATAGTTGTGCAGTGATCACACAAATTCTATAGCTTAGTCTACTATTTATTGTTAATAGAATTCGATTTACTTTAAATATTTTATTTTTCTTTTTTAAGTATTTAATTTAATTAAATTAAATTAAATTAAAGAGATGAATTTAGATGATATATATTTAAAGTTAGCTTCCAATGTTCATCTACAATATGAAAGCAATAAAATTTATCTCTGTACATATAATAAATTTTTTTTATCCAATTTATAATATATCAAGTCAATGAGGGATTAACGTATAAAATATACAAGAGAATGAAATGCCAATCAAGTGATAGCTACATCGTGGTGTTTGACCTGAATTTTTTTTTAAAATGTTTGACATGTAAATTATATAAAGAGCGATAGCAAATTTTTTAACTTTTTGAGTTTTTGATATTACACTGCTAAACATTTAGTTAACATTTTCTTATTTTTACTTTAATATCCTTTTAACAATTTTTTTGGATTAATTTTCATTGTTTAATTAATTAAAATATATAATTAATTTTTTCAAACTAAATAATTTTATGATTAAACATTGATTTTTCATTCTTTAATTAATTAAAATATATGAAAGAGAGGAAGAGAAAGATAGAGATATGTGCTTTGTGGCTGTTATTTTTGGACACTTAATTTTATTTTGTTGGATATATGAGGTCATTTAAGTTAAAAATTTAATTAAAAAAAGTCAATATATAATTCAGAATCGGTTGAACCGAACCGAACTAGTCACAATTATTTCGATTTATTGGATTTTCAGTTCTATAAAGTTCAGTTTTTATATTTTTTGAATTTCAATTTTCAATCCAATTAGTCCGGTCCAAAATCGAATCGAACCGACAATTTAACCACCCCTACTATGTGTCGCCGATATGAGAGTTCAAGGAAGAAAGATATCAGGCCATTGAGAGGTATCCACGCCGACAACAGTAGAGCTGTCCAGCATTGACTCTATCTATGGTGACGTGACAAAAACCAGTGCCACGTAACATTAAAAAGCAGAAGCAAGAAACACATTAGACCTTAACCCTAGTGCCTAAAAACCTGTTTATGAATTTAATAGAAAAGACAACCTTTGCTTAAGGCAGCTATTTGTTCCTGTTTCTGTAATAATGGAAAGCTTTGCTAATTTTGTTGATACGTACTGCCCGCAATTTGAACCATAGTTATTAAAATTGGACCGAATTGATCGGTTAAATCTCAAATTGGCAGGATAATCGGTTGGTTCAACTATTGAAAATTAGATTGGCAAAAAACTGAATTGGACCAAAAAAATTAGATTGAATTGAAAAACCGACGAACCGAATAAAACCAAATTTTTACTAAAAAATGTAAGAAATTATTTTTTTTATATTTTCACCCATCCATATATATATATATATATATATATATATATATATATATATATATATATATATATATATATATATATATATATATTTGAAAAAATTAGTATTTTAAATTTTAAGTATATCACTTAATAATTTAATATATTTTTTATATTTTTTATTCATTATAATCAAATATATATATATACATATATATATATTATTTATTTATTTATTTGGAAAAATTAGTATTTTAAATTTTAAGTATATCACTTAATAATTTAATATATTTTTTATTCATTGTAATCAAATATATATATATATATATATATTAAATTTTTATTATTTATTTATTTAAAAAAATTAGTATTTTAAATTCTAAATATATCACTTAATAATTTAATGTATTTATTATCTATTTGAATCATTGTAATAGTATATTAAATTATTAAATAATATCTTTAGAATTTAAAATACTAATTTTTTTCAAATAAATAAATAATGAAAATTTAAAATACACACACATATATATTAATTTATTTGAAAAATTAGTATTTTAAATTCTAAAAATGTCACTTAATAATTTAATATACTTATTATCGATATGAATTTATTGTAATTAAATATAATTATACTCATATATGCAAGGTTAATATTTTTTGTGTTTACTTCATTAATATTCCATCTAAATATGAAATTATTTTCATGATATGATTGTATTTTTATATTTCTAACATATGATATTCAAAAATCCATAATTAATCATTTGTAATAATAAAATTAAAATTATATTTTGTAACTTATTATTAGAATATTTATGACATATATTTAATGTTTGATGAATATTTTTTTAATTTTTACACAATAGTATTTAAAAAATTATAATATTTTAAAAATAAAAAAATTCGGTTGAATTCGATTGAACTGATCGAATCACGAATCTCCCACCTTATCGGTTCTTTATCCTATCCGTTTTTAATAACATTGATTTGAACACACATCGTCATGTTGGGAGACTTCTTTTTTAAAGTATTCTCTTAAATTAGCTGCAAAGGTTTCGTACTTATAGGATTTGATCAATTTATATCTAGTCATAATAAATTGCTTGTGCCGTAAATTAATTAATTATAATTTCATATATTATAAAATTTTTACTAAATTATTCAAATTAAATAATTTAAATATATTTCAAAAAAAATATTTTTTAGTTTGATTAATATATTTCTAAGCCATTTAATCATATATTTAAATGAAGAATTATTATTGTTTTTGGATTTCTCAACTTTTTATAGAAAAAGTAACATTTTTTTAAGTCATAGGTTTTTACTTTTACCATCAGTGATTATTCTTGATAAAGTGTAAAATATCTTTATCTAAAAAAGAGAACTGGCGGTTGGTTTATCCAGTCGAGTGATTGATCCTGCAAGAAAGAGTGTCCGATTGAATCGGGTATTAGCACTCCGAAACTTAAGTCAGCAGCTTTTTAGAGAGATAATATTGAGAGAAAAAATTTCAGATATTCAATACTTGGAGTTATCATGCTTTTGGCTATTTATAGGAGATAAAGTAGGGATACTTAAGTACCTTGAGACGTCATAACTGGCAGTTGGAGCAGGTGAGCGGCAATGTGATAGGGAGAAGGTGGAAGGTATGAACGCTAGCTTGTGTCAGTGGACTGATAGGATATGGCATTCCATCAGTCCGATTGGACATCATGCCATTCTGTCATATCTTCTAGCTTACGCTTTGTCTTTTTTGCTAATGGGCCTTGCGCCTTACCAGTGCGATTGGGCCTATTGATTGGGCCTTGAAAGGGTCCGATAGGATGAATTAAGTCTTTTGGCGGGATTTTTGAATTTTCAGGAGGCGCCCATCTAAAGAGTAGTGTCCGTTCAATTCAGACAGATGTTTTGCATTTAATGCCTGTGCATATGCCGAGGGTGGCGCTTTGTTCTCCATAACGTAATAACGGATTGGTGACACGTAAAAATCATCCGGTGAAGAGGTGCTTGGAGTATTCTAGAAGTTTTATGCTTATAAATAGGTGAACTTAGTGCGAGTTTTCTAATTTTTCAGCAATCCTTACCAAAATTCTGCCAAATTTTCTTTGTGAACCTTTGTTCTTTGAAACTCTTAGCAACAATCCTTGCTTTCAAATTTTGAAGATTTCAGAGTTTCTGCGAGATTATCCAAGTAAGTAAATAATACCTGCCTATGATTTTCTTTCTCATTCATCACATTTTTCACTTCTTTTCCTCCACCAAAGATGGCTTCAAGCAGCAACCAATCTATAGATAAGAGCTTTATTGAGGAATACAAGAATCGAAAATCTCTTGCTCATCCTTCACGATTGACAGAAGAGAAAGTGGCTAAAATTCCTTTATAGTATTATTTCCCTGTAGAAGTGTCAGTGATGGCCTTCCCAAATTCCATAGCAGTGATGGAGGAGCCTTTTGGCCATGAAAAGAATGAATGTTTTATCTGCCATTTATGGAGCTTGGATGCAGGAATGAGACTTTCTTTTGGTGTGTTTGAGATGGCGATTCTTAAGGGTTATGAAATTGCTCCTAATCAATTGCATTCGAATGGATAGAGGACGGTGGCCTGCTTTAAGATCCTGTGCAAGATAAAGGAGGTGGCTCCGACTTTGGACCCGTTCACTTATTTATTTTACATTTTTGGTCAGAGTATTACTTTACCAGCCGATAGTAGAGAAAACTCTTCAAGGTCCCATCTTCAATGAAGGGCTTCAGGGAGAGATACTTCTTAGTGGGGATGGCCAGCGATTTTGGAGTACCTCTCATTCGATTGGTAGGAGCCACCATATTGAAATATCAGGCTGTCAGTTAGTTTATATACGAAAACAACATCAAAAAACTGATGGACATCATGGCGAGGCAAGGATAACCCTACAAATCCAATTTCCTCCTGGGAACATTGCTAGGATTCTCAAGCTCTGAGGCTAACGAAAGCACAGAACGTGAGCATTATAATGGGGGTGAGGAGAAAGGCGTACATTTAACAATTCACACATTGCATGTGCATCGATTATACTTATTTTGAAGAAGATACTTATCTTGTTTATTTCTGTAATGCAGCTACAGACGTAATGACAAAAGGAGATGACATCGCAAAATAGCTTGCCGATCGGGCCAGAGATAAAAGGGTGGTCAAGCCCTTGGCCAAAGAGGAGAGAAGAACTAAGAAAAGGAAAATCTTAACGGCCTCAAAGGTTGGAGCAAGTGCTCTTGTGCATCCTACTACTGCCATTGCTATAGCCAGTTCGATCCTGGTTTCCCCGACCATCCCTGCTGCTCGTCCCCTTCTAACCATAATGGGATCAACAATGCCTCCTTTGATCGTAGAGGCACAGGTGGGATAGCATCCACTTAGGCGATTGCAACTAAGGGATGAATCAAATGATAAAAAGCTGCAGCCATCCCCGTGCCCTTAATTGTCTAGTCAAAGAAAAGCAGCGCCAACAGACGAGGCAATACAAAAGAGGGTTGATAAGGCAGTAAAGAATAAGGCTGCCAAGGTGGTGGCTATAGTAGACGCCCGAATTGCTGCGAAGAGTAAGGAAGTTGTCTAGGAAAAGTCCACCCGATGTCCTTTAGGGAGAGCTCTGGAGAAGCAGGCTCCTTCCCTTGATGATATTTTGAAGGAGCGCTTTGGGGACAACTGGTCGGTGACTAATAAGGGTGTGTCGACTTTCGTCTAGCAAAGTCTTGCTCAGGAAAATGATTTTAAGGTGATATCCAAGCTCAGCTTGCTCTCCTGAGAGTTCAGGTTATTTCAGCAGCAGAGCTTAGAGGTAACACTTGCATCCTCCTTTCTATTTTTTCTTTTTTTTTTACCGTTGCTTCTTTTTTTTTCTTAGGTGATAAAAAGAGGCCTTCATCTACTTGGTATGGCAGCCTTTGCCGATCGAAATAGAAGGATATCGTTTGTCAGAGAAAAGAAGCAGAAGTCGCTAGTAATGCGACTAAAAAGAAGGTTGTGCTTTTGAGATCAGAGATGGAGGATCTGAAGAGGAAAAGAGCCCGACTAGCCTAAGACCTTAAGTCTTGGCAGAACGAGATGGATCATTTGAAGGGAGATATCGCGTGTCTTGCTGCAGACAGTGCTCCGTGTAAGCGATATGAGGAGAAGGTGGCCAGGCTGAGGGGTGAATGTTCACATCTTTCGGCCGAGTGCGTTAAAGCCAACGCAGATAGAGACAAGGCCAACACGGATAAAAAGAAGGCTTTGTTAGATTACGATATTCTCCAGGCTGAGAGGGATTCCTTAGAGATAGCTCTGGTGAAGAAAGAGGCGGCTTGGGACGAGAGGCTAGCGAAGGAGCTAGATCCCTAGAAAGAAAAGCTCCTTGATCAATTAGGCAAGGCCTAAAGAAGGCTGCTGACTCGGTTGATTTATGCAGCCAGACAACATTTTCCTGAAGCTGAGCTCGACTGGATGGAGGGCCCAGGGAGCCTTCCCAATCCTCCCTCTAGTGACGACGAGGAAGAGGTCCCTTAGATTGGAGCGACTGAGGGAACAGCAGATGAAGTTCCATTATTATCCCAAACAAGCGTCAGTTTACCTACTAAGCCTGAAATCACTCCTCCTCTACCCATCAAACCCGAAGTCATGGCTCCTCTACCGAGAGAGCCTGCTGCTGAAGAAGTCATTGAGTCTTTCCAGCTTTATGCCGAGATAAAGGTCGAGCCTACTGTTAATCAGACTGCAGTGCCTGCTACTGACCCGAAAGCTGCCATAATAGAAATTGTAGATATAAAGACTTAGGCTTCTCATTTCTTTGTAATGTTTTCTCTTTTTTTTTTTTGTAAAGTTGCCAACGAAAATTGTAACTTGTACAAATTTTATATATGAATACAATTCGATTTACTTTTCAATTGCGCCTTTATAATACAATTTTTATTTTAAGTAGGATTTGTCATAAAATCAACTAAGCAGAATACTTTCTGAATTTGAAGATACTTTTCAAGCATTGTAATCCATAACTCTTAGGTTCAATAATCGATTAATCCGATCGGATTGAAAAGATAAAACCATTCATTCTGGCTTGAGTTATGACTTAGATTTTAGGCGCATGACGTCAAGCATAGCGAGTGACTTTTCATTCCTGCATTCACTTGAGGTGTTATCCGATCGGATATCAAGATTGGTTATTCAAAGAAGAGTCATGCATAGTGAATGACCTTTCGATCTTGCATTTACTTGAAGATTTGGCAATTTCGTACATAGAGTACCCAGGAGTGATAATTAACTCAATTGTTGACCTTCACATTTTGGGTTCGGACTGACGTCGAACCTAGCGAATGAGTCGATGGAGATTAAACGGAGGCGTCTTGTATTTTTGATTTGGGAATGACATCGAACCTAGCAGATGAACTTATAATGGAGAAAAGTTTTCATATTTTGGACTCGGGATAAGAATCGAGCCTAGCGAGGAAGATGTGCCAATCAAAACTAAATGTGGAGTTAGATAGAGTTTTTAGTTTTCACATTTTGGGCTAGGGATAGATTTCAAGCCTAGCGAATAATCTTTATTACATAATGCGAGATTTTACCTAATCTAGATTTATAACGTCAACCAAAATTTTCATCGATTGGAATAAAATAGATATCCTGCAAATAAACATCAAATGTAACAAACAAGTAGCTGTAAACATACCTTTTTCGAATATGGAGAAATAATTTCTTTATTGAATTCAAATTTTGGTAGTATAAGATTACACATGATATTTCTTGAGTACTTCAACATTCCAACTTCTAGGGATGTCCGACCCTTTCAGGGTTCTGATCCTATATGTACTGGAGCTTAAAACCTTAGAAACTTCGTAGGGACCTTTTCAATTTAGCATTAGCTTTTCAACTCCGGTATTTTCTGCACCTATATCTGTCTTTTCGAGCACCAGATTACCTATATTGAAGGCTCTTGCCCTTACTTTCTTGTTGTGGTATCTAGCAACCCTTTATTTGTAGGCGACAATTTTGGCATAGGCATTTTCTCTCTTTTCTTTTACCAGTCCAGATCTTGGCATCTATCCTGAATGTTCATCTGGTTAGAATAAAATGCGGACCGATAGGATGAGAGGCCAATCTCTACAAGTATTATTGCCTCAGAGTCGTAAATAAGAGAGAATCACATTTTATGAGTGCTAGCTCTTGAAGAGGTCCTGTAAAACCATAGGATACTTTGCAGCTCTTTAGTCCAGTTGCTTTTTGCCTCGCCCAATCGTTTCTTTAGGCCTTTCAGGAGTGTTCGATTTGAGACCTCGTGTAACGCCCCCAAATTTGTATTTGTAATGCATAACTTATTATTATGCATGATTAATTATTTTATGGTAAGTTTCGGGGTGATTAGAGTTGGCAATAAGAGAAAATTTTGAATGAGTGCACCGTTAAACGTGCTGCGCTAGAAAAACGTGAGGATGGGTGATCAGGCGGGCAAAGTGAGATTAATATTAAATATGAAAGTAAATGTTAGGTATAGTCTATTGGTATAATTTGAGTAAAACCTGAGGTCAAATAGGCCTTTAAAAAGGTAAAAGAAGAAAAATTTCGCGATTCGGCTTATGTTTGACTAAGACTTTGACTAAGCATTTGGAGGCCTTAGAGATCCCTAATTGACTCCAAATTTAACATACATGCTATTCATAGTGTAGTGACACAAGGGGAACTGAAAAATATCAGTTCTGATAATTCTGAAAATTTGGATTTTAGACTGGCCATACAGGCTGCCGAAACTAAAAGTATATTGAAACGATGTCGGAATGAGTTAAAATTTTTATCATATGTTCTTGAATATATAGTGACACTTGAAAAGAAATTTCAGGTCAATCCGATATAGGGAACAAAAATTCATATTTCGAAGTGAAAAACCAAAATTAGGTCATTAGGAGGGTTAAATCCGAAAATTTAACGATGATATTTTACATGAGATGATATTTTGGTGTAATAATTATGTGTGTGTGAGTTCATGATAGTAGGATAATCCCTAGTGTCTAGATGGGTGACAAGTAGCCAATTTTCAAGCCATTAGATTCAATGGTAATTGGTTGAATCTTGGCCTCTCCTTTTGCAGACTTTTAGTACCCTATATAAAAAGGAACCAAAAGGGGAAGGAAATTATAAGGAAGAACAAGGCAAGGATAAGGTGAAATAGATATCAAGGAGACTCAAATAAGGTTAGTGAATACAAATTACAATTAATTTCAATTATTTTGATAAATTTCTCTTGAAATTCCTATTATGTAACTATGTGAATTAGGGTTAATTGATGAATTAACTTGAGATAAGTTGATATTGTGACTAGTTAAACTAGTATGAACTTGATTTAGTGAAGAAAACAATTTGAAAGTGTGAACCCTAGTGATGGCCGAATATAAATCCTTGGGTAATTACCATATAATTTAATATTAAATGCTTTATTTGATTATATATGGACAATATAAAATGTGAAAATAATAATAAACTTGATAAAAATAAAAAATGATAAGGGTATGTAAATATGTATATAAGTACATAATGATGGAAGTGGTGATACTTTGAGAAATCTTGTGCAAATTAAGCATATTATGATATAATGATGTTTAAATAAATAAGAAAAATTAAGCCGTTATATTACAAATTTTTTCGTTAAAATCAAAATAACAACTTATTATTTATAAGGGTATTAATGAACAGTGTAGGTCTTAAATTTAGTTAAAAAGGCGTTACACCTCGATCATCTCATTGCTCTGTGGATGGGTAACTAAGGTGAACTTAAGGCTGATGGTGAGGTCTCAGCAAAAGTTTTTGAAGATGAAACTATCGAACTGCTTGTTATTATCTGTAATAAAGATATTGGGTAAGCTATACCTACAAATAATGTCCTTCTATGCAAAATTTATTACCCTCTCTGCTATGATTGTTGCTAGAGGCTCGGCCTCGATCCATTTAGAGAAATGGTCGACGGCTACAAGGAGGAATTTCATTTGTCTTTTGCCTTGGAAAAAAGGTACTAGAATGTCCAGGCCCCACTGATCGAATGACCAAGAAATTTCGATCGGCTGTTGGTTTGCTACCAGTTGTCTGATGATTCTTTCATGGATCTGGAATTGCTGGCATCTTCTTACTTTTTTCTAGGAATCTTTGAAGATACTTGGCCAAAAGTATCTGGTTTGGAGTACTTTTCTCGCTATGGCCCTACCAGCTTCCTGTGAGCCATAAATGCCTTCATGGATTTCTCTTAGAATGTAGTCTCCTTCCTCCTTCGTCATGCATTTAAGCTAGGAGTGACTAAAAACTTTTTTTTTACAGATCATCATTAATAATAGAGTAATTTAGGAATTTACAGGATACCTATTGGGCTTCCACCTTGTCTTTAGGTAGTTGCCCTGTTTGTAGGTATTGCTTGATAGAGCTCATCCATGTATCTTGAGCTGGCTCAATCTCCATCATCCCTGGTTTGTCTAAGGAGGAGGTCGGTTGCTCGACAAAGGTGATGTTTTCCTCTATCATCCGTTGCTCAGAATCAGACATCTTGGCAAGTCGATCGGCAGCTATAGTTTAATCTCTCGGCACCTTCTGCAGGATCCATTCTGATCCAGACTCTTCTAGCATCTTGAGTGAAGCCTTGACCTTTTCCAGGTACTGAATCATGTTGGTTTCTTTTGCCTCAAAGATGCCTAATACTTGACTCATTAGGAGCTGGGAATCGCTCTTGATGATGTCTGACTCCGATCGGATGGCATGGAGCAATTTCAACCCTTGTAGAAGTGCCTCATACTTTGCCATATTATTTGAAATTTTGAAGTTGAGTTTTATGGCATACCTTATAACAATGCCTAAGGGGCCTATTATGATGATGCCTATACCTTTTTGGGTATCGTTTGCAGCTTCATCCATAATTATTTCCCATTTTACATGTTGGGGTTGATCGGTAATTCCTTCACCAGCGAATTCGGTGATGAAATCTGCCAAAACATGAGCATTTATTACTTTTCTAGGTTCGTACCACACGTTCCATGACTGGAGCTTAATTGCCTATCCCACCATTTTTCCTTTCAAGTTCGGGATCTTGAGAATTTTTTTGAGAGGTTGACCCGATCGGACAACTATTGTGTGCGCTTCGAAATACTGTATTAGCTTTCTTGTGCACATCATGAGGGCAATGATAAGTTGCTTGACCGGATCTTTCTTTAACTCTGGGCCCTTGAGGACTTGGTTCACGTAATAAATGGGCAGCTACTGGGTTTTTTCTTTCCTGACTAGGAAACCTGCAGCAGCTTCACCAGAAGTCGATAAATATAGATAAAATTTTTTACCTGGCAGTGATCAGCTGAGTAATGATGGGTTAGTGAGGAACTTTTTTAATTCATCGAAGGCTTGTTGGTTGTCAGCACCCCAGTTGAAAGTTTCATTCTTTCTCAACTTCTTGAAAAAGGGGGTGCACTGTTTGGACAAAGAGGAGATGAACCTTTCAAGGGTTGTTATTCTGCTATTTAGCTTCTGAACATCTTTCACACTGCTCGAAGATTGTATCTCCAAGATGGCCTTTATTTTGTCAGGATTGGTTTCATTACCTCTTTGAAAGACCATGAAGTCGAGGAATTTTCCCGAGGGTACCCCGAAAATGCATTTCTCGGGATTGAGCTTTATCCGAAATTTATTCAGTGTGTTTAAGACCTTTGCTAGATCGACGGGATATTCTTCAGCGCTTTTACTTTTGATGATCATATCGTGCACGTAGACTTTCACATTCTATCCAATTTGATCTTTGAATATTCCGTTCATCAATCGCTGATATGTGGCACCTGCATTTTTTTAATCCGAATGGCATGGCCTTATAGTAGAAGGTACCATCATCTGTGATGAAGCTGGTCTTTTCCTGATCCAACAACCATATCATAATTTGGTGGTATCCAGTATACGCATCGAGGAGAAAATAGATGGCATGGCCAACAGTGGCATCCACTAATTGGTCTATACTAGGTAGAAGGTAGCTGTCCTTTGGATATGCTTTGTTAAGATCTGTGAAGTCTACACACATTCATAGCTTTTCTGACTTCTTTTTTACCAGCACGACATTAGCAAGCCATTCTAGGTAGTCAACCTCTCGGATCATACCCGCTTTTAATAGTCTTTTCACCTCCTCATAAATGAATTTTCTTCAATCGGGAGCATGCCTTTGCAACTTCTGCCTAATCGGCTTGTAAGCTGGGCCCACATTAATTTTGTGGGTGATCACGTTGGGATTGATTTCAGAGATGTCTTTAGGTTTTCAGGTGAAGGATGCATGGTTGATCATCAAGACTTGCATGACGGCCTCCTCTACCTCTGCACTCATGCTGGTGCCTATTTGAACACTTTTACCGTTTGATAGTGTCCTTACCTTGACCTCTTTCGTAGAATCCATTCTCTTCCCCTTTGCTTGCTCAGATCGCTCTAGCCCTGGCTCCACCATCATGGCCTCCTTTTGATGCTTGATCATGGTGATGTAGGCCTCTCCTGATTGGGATATTCATCACCATGTATCAGATGCTGGTGACAGCTCCAGTTTGAAATATTAGGGACTTGCAAAAAATGGCATTATAGGTAAAAACAATGTCAATAACCATAAAAGTTACCTTACAGGTGTGAGCTAGGGCCTCCTGGCCAAGCTCGGCGAATAACTCAATAGATCCTACCATCGAAATGGTAGCATTGCTGAGTCTAATCAGCGGGATGGCATTCGGCTTGAGCTTCTCGATTGGCAGTCCTATGGCTCTGTAAGCTTAGAGAGTGAGCACATTCACAAAACTTTCGTTATCCACCAATATCCTCTTTACATCGAAGTTATTAATTCATGCCCTTATAACGAGAGCATCCTTATGAGGAAACATTACGTTTCGTGCATCTTCACTGGATATGGTGACTGGGGTTAGCCGCTTAGCTGTTTGGGAGATTAAACACCTTCTTTCTTTTTTATTGTAGAGGTCCTCTCTATAGGACGATCCACCAGTGATCATGTTTATGACTCCAGCATACGGTCAGCGAGGATTCGCATTCTTCAATTTTTCCGTTCGTTGTCATCGTCGGAATCATCCTTTTTAAGGTCCGACTATCTGTAGGGACTTGTCCCTCTGGTCGGACTTATAAATTTTTTGAGGTACCCTCTTTACAGGAGTTGCTTAATTTTTTCTTTTAGCTGGTGACACTCATCAGTTGTGTGATCGATGTCTCTGTGAAACTTGTAACATTTATTATAATTTCGGATGTTTTTGCTCCATTCGTTCAGCTTCTTGGGCCAATTCACCTTTTGGTGCTTTTTCTTGATCCATATCAACACTTGTGTTGGATTGTTATTGAGCGGAGTGAAGGTTCGACTCTGTTGGCCACTACCCCGATCTGACTAAAATCGCTCGACCTCATTTCTTTTTCTCAGGTTTATAGAAGTAGAGGCTCTTTTTCAGGATCTTTGCAATCCATTCGGATGCAGGAGTTCAGTTAAATAAGCATCCATCCGAGTGCTGGAGTTTGTCCATAACGTTGCTCCTTCTCCCTCGACTGGACCTCAAGGTATCATCCAACTGAATGTGCTGTCTAGTTCTTTCCATCAGATCAAAAAAGCTGATAGATGACTTGGTTGTGATCGACTCAAATAGTGGCTGAATAACGGTGCTTCCAGCTAAGGCAGTGTTTGCCATTTTCACACTTACGTTCCTCACCTCTGATATCATAGCTTGGAACCTGTCGATGTAGTCTCTTAAACTTTTATCGATTCATTGGTAAAGATTGCACAGATCGCTCAGTGACTTTGGCACTCGTGTTTGCATAATGAACCATATAATAAATAGTTCTTTCGTTTATCGGAAGGAGGTGATCGATTTCTGTGGAAGCTTATGGAACTGGTTAAGGGTATCTCCTCCCAAAGTGGTGGGAAAAATCCTGTAGGTAATTCTTTCGTCATAGGTATAAACCTGCACTTTGGTTAGATATTCTGCAAGATGAGTAGCAGGGTCAATTTTACTTGTATACCTATCCATTACCATATCTCTCCACCTGGGAGGTAGCTCAAACTCTGTGATCTCCTTGCAAAATGGGGAGGCTATGTTGCTGCAGGTGTTTTTCTCGAACATGCCTTTTCTGAAGCCGGTCAAGCCAAACTGCTTGAGTTTATGCTTGAACCATTTGTCCTCACTACTCATGATTGTTGAGATGAACTCGTCTCTGTCCCTTTTTGCGGCTGCAATTCGGCGTGTATATGAAGGATAAATCATCCTCAATGGATGAGGTAGAGGATCTACTGGGGATATATGAAGAGTCTTTGCTCGAGAACATTATCCCCTTCCCTTTTTCGTACCTGTCTGGGGTTCTGACCCCCATTCTTTTGTTGTCGTTAGCTCGTGGCTCATTTATGGAGATTCCTCTGTTTCTTCTTCTTCTGAAGTTTTCAGCCATGAAGTCCATTTCATGGCTTCTTTCTGAAGTTCTGGGCATTTTGCCTTTTTTCAGTGTTTGGACGATACTCTTAGTGAAGTCACTAAGAATGGCATGCATGTTCCTGATAGTAACAGTGGTATCTTTTGGCTGCTGCATAACTATATCATTGAAATCTGGGAGGAGGTTATCCCTGTTAGGTGATCTGGAAGATCTCTCTCTTCTCTCTAAGGGCCTAGATCTGTCCTAGCTGTTACGACCATACTCTCCAAAAGCTATGTGCTCATTGGATCTTGAACATGCCATATCTCTCAACGAAAGTATCAAATGATAAAATGTAAAATGTCTTTATCTAAGAAAGAGAACTGGCGGCTGGTTTACCTAGTCGGATGACCGATCCTGCAAGGAGTACTCGATCGGATTAGGCGTTAGCACTCCAGAGCTTAAGTTAGTAGCTTTCTAGAGAGATAATATTTAGAGAGAGAATCTTAGATATTCAATACCTGGAGCCATCGTGCTTTTGAATTTTTATAGGAGATAAAAGAGGTGTACTTGAGTACCTTGGGTGTGATAACTGGCAGTTGGAGCAGGTAAACGGCGATATAACAGAAAGCAGGTGGAAGGTATGGATGCTAGCTTGTGTCAGTGGATTGATAGGATATGACATCATATCAGTTTGATCGGATATTATGCCCTTTTGTTTTGTCTTTCAGATCATGCTTTATCCTTTTTGCTAATTGGGCCCTGCCAGTGATATTGGGCCGACTGATTGGGCATTGTAAATATTTTTTTTGTGGTCATCAATTCTCATTGGTTGAACAAAATACAACAAACATTCTCTACCATATGCTCATATGTGATATTCAATTGCGGATAAACTGATTACAATGTATTTCAATTTTATTTTTTCCCTACTTTATTAATGGGATGAATTTATATTTTTTTTATATGATCTTTAGTTTGACGGGATTTTTTTGGTAAAATTTCTTTGGCAATAAAAATTTGCAATTTCAATTGATGGTAGTTTTGTTTAATTATATTTATATATTAGTGGTCTATTTAAAATCTAGATTAGGGATTAAAGGAATATTTGTGATTATTACTGTAAAAATTGCAAATTAATTTAATTTATTAAAGTCCAAACTAAAAAATTCCAATTAATTAAAACATACTGCTAATTATTATATCTTGTAAGATTTTGAAACAAAAATAGCTGAAATATTGAAATACAAGCTCAACCTTTATATTGGTTAACAAATGCAACTGATGCAAAAAAAAATTTCTACTTTGTGTCAGGTGGTTTAGCAATTATCAAAATTTTACTTTATCCTCGGTATACATATATACTGTATTCCCTTACTGTAAATTGAATACACTTTTTTTCAAATTGAACTAAAATTCAATTTTATTTTTAATTGAAGCTAAATTTTTAAACTTAATTTAAATTGAATTTAATTGGCTGATTAATTCTGATTGAATACTATTCAAATTAAAATCAAATTCGATTTTAATCGATTTAAAAACTCTCACATTCTTACATAATAGAAATTTTCTATTTTCATTTAAGACTTAAGAGAGTAAAATTTATGTAAGAATTTTTCTATTTTCATTTGAGACTTAAGAGAGTAAAATTTATGTAAGAATTTTTTTTTATTTTCATTTGAGACTTAAGAGAATAAAACCAAAATTGATTGTCATTAATTGAATTTGATCACGCTTACCAAATATTGTTTCTATAACTATCTAAAAATTATTTTTTTAACTACCAGAATTTTAATTTAATTAAATGTATGTAAAATTTTCAATTCAAATTTTATTTTCAAAGTTTACAATTGGGTTATAAAGATTTTTCTTTAAAAAAATGAATTAAAGATATTTCTTAATTTAAAAAAGAGATAATATTTTTTTAATTGACTTATCAGATCAATTAATGTATCTAAATGATCCCATTAAAATATAAAATTCAATTAAGATAATTACATATAAAATTCTTGATTTTGCTGAATATTAAAATAATATTAAGTTTGGTCGAATGTAAATATTCTGCATTCAATTTGCCCATAATAAATACTATGTATTTAGTTTCTCAAAGTGAATACACTCTATTGATCTTAAATTAATTGCCTTCTAAAAACTTCATATGACAAGAAAAGTTTAGCAAGATATATACCTACAAATTGAGGTTTTTAAAAAATGGTGTTACATATAATATTTAAAAAATTAGGGTATCATAAACTGGCACAGGTGACTATCATTATGGTTCCCACATAAACTGATGAAAAAGGTGTTAGAAACCGGCACGACTGGATGCATTGATCTTTAGATCGGGATAGATTTTACACATCGATCTTTAGATCTGGATAGATTTTATACATTGATCTTTTGATCGGGATAGATTTTATACATCGATCTTGGGATTGCCGTTGTGACTTTGCTAATCTTTTCTTGTTCCAAAATTTGCATCAATCAGGAATCCATTAATTGTGTCTGATTTAACTTCTTAGTCACCAAAGGGAAACATTTTTTAGGACCATCTTCACCTTTATAGGTGAGCACCTTCTTGGCCTCTTTTTCCTTTTTCCTTCATGAAGTTTTTTTCAGTTGCTTTCATCCTTATGATGTTGTTTCGTGGTCATCTCTAGGGTTTATTAATAATTTCAATCAAACCCCTCGACCATCTTCTTTCAGGCATTGGTATTTTTCCTCCAATTTAACTTCCTCCTCTTTTGCCTTTGATCCAAACGAAAATAGAGGATGAGTTTTTGCTCATATGGACTTTTCTTTTTCCCTTCCTTTGATCGTGATTCCAATTTTTCTCCCTTTGCTTTAACTAAAGTGAGGAGCTGATAAGGCAGGTGCGTCATCATCCATATCTTGGATTACCGAGATGAACAAAGGTGATTCCTTATTTCTCCTACATCTTTTTTTTTATAGGAGAATTGTGAAGGTTTACACCTTGATGCATAAATTTCATCCTCTTTCAATATTAGCATGAGTGCTTTCATCTTTATTCATTATTAGGACTACTTTTTCAATCGATTCTACAGTTTTTAGGGAAAGATCCTTTCAAGATGGCCCATTGGTTTTAGTACTCGAGCCACATGATAAGTCATTTTCTTTGGTATAGGAAAAGGGGTGATTCTTATCCGATTTTCTTTGGAGATAAGGAGAGGGCAACCATTTCATCCCTTCCAATATTTCTTCCATTAGGTTAATTCTGGGAATCTCCAGCGTCTTCCATGTGCTACCTTAAAAGGGAGACATCTTGCTTCCTTTCGATCGTAGCAAATATTTTTTTGCTTTCTTTCAGTTTTGAATTTTATTTACCATAAGCTATATTCCATAAATCTCAAAGACTTTCATTGAATGATTTTTAATAGTTATGAGTCCATGCTCTCATATAGTCTCAAAGACTTTCATGAGTCTCTACTTATTGGTTTTCTCTCCGTAATTTCAAATCCATACTTCTTTTAGAATTGTGGAGAGTATATATTTTTGTTCGGCCATCTTCTTTCAATGAAAATATCAAATGATAAATCTTGAATTATCATAAGAGGAGGACTTTTGCATAAGAATGATAATGAGGTTGATGCGTTTCAATGTGCGAATGTTGATCATATTGAGAATGTTGAACCCTGCCAAAATGTGCTTGCCCAACTATCTCGAGCATTAGTACTCCGATGCTTAAGTTAGCAAAGGGTGTGCAACTCTTAGAGAGAAAAATATATTACTTATAGAGAGAAATCAGTATCAGATTTATAAATTGAACCTGTTATTTATAGAGCTAGGGAAATTTAAACAATATTCTTAAATAGTAGACCTACTTTGAGTAATGATATGGTCTATTGTATAGATAATGGTGACTTGATGGTAGAGTGTGTCAGATACCTTTATCAATTCAGGGAAAAGTTCCATTCGATCGAACGATCTCGTTCCCTATGCTGACTCGATTGGCTTTGAGATGTTTCTATGGGCCTTTTATTTTTGGGCCTCTAAATGCCTTAGGCCTTTTATTTTATTTTTCAATATATTATCAATTATATATACTAGTTTAGTGTACATTTTACCTTTCAATTGATCTTGTCTCAAAAAAAAAAAATCTTTAATTGATGTTTCAATTTTATAATAGTAATAATAATTAAAAACCATTCCAATTTTACCAAAATATCTTCACCATTTGTATAATATGTTTTCCAATTAATATAGGTATAATATATTGTAGGCAAATAAATGATTCATTCTCATTGGCTTGTGTAAGAATTGAGAAGAGCTGTGTTTACTTTTTGCCAAAACTAAATGTATTATATTCCTTTTTGTCCAAATTTAATGAATTGTATTAACTTTCAATTTGATATTGTAACATCCCCAGAATTCTCACTTACAAATATTATCCATTTTGGGGCACGTGCACTTTAGGCATCTTATCATCCGCACGATTTTAAAATGCAACTATAAGGAAAAGGTATCCACACTCTTATAAAAAATGCTTCGTTCTCCTCTCCAACTGATGTGGGATATCACACTTTACCCCCTTTAAGGCCACATCGTCCCCACAAGGCACACCGGTAAAACTCCTTAGTGGGGCACACCAATCCGACCTCCAGCTCTGATACCATCTGTAACATCCCCAGAATAGTTGCTTGCAGATATTGTCCGCTTTGGACTACGTGCGCTTTAGGCAATGTGTCATCCGTACGATTTTAAAATGCATTTGCAAAGAAGAGGTATCCACACCCTTATAAGGAATGTTTTTTCTCTCAAACCGATGTGGGATATCATAGATATTAAGTTCCAATATTGCTTTAAGAATTTTTGTATGGAAAGTAGATATTGAGTCAATTTATTTGCTTCTTTTCCTATTAGATGTGATAGTTTGTATGTAAAATAATAAATTAATTTATAATTTTAATGATAATTTAATTACTTTTTTATGAGCCCAATGTGGTTTGAAACTAAGATGGCTTAAAATTAGTTTAAAGTGGCTTCCAATATCCTATTTTTGTCCTATTTTTGTAAAAGTTACTTTTGTCCTAAAAAAAATTATAAAATATACATTTACATTACTATTCTTATTTGAGTCACTCAATTTGAGTGCTTAAGCTTTTCTGATATTATAAAAAGATCAATGATAAACAAATTGTGCAGAGAATAAATATGATAATAAATGAATTACATTTTATAATATTATTTTTATATATTTTTAAAAATTATTTTTGTAAAAAATAAAAAAATATGTGCCTGCAAAATATATTAAAATATTTTTTTATATTCACATTATATTAGGGGTGAGCATTAACTGATTAATCGGTATATGAACAAAAAAATTAACCAATTCATTAATATTGATTTTTCAAAATTATTAACTATTAATCAGTCTGTTATATTTAGTTAACAAGTCTATTGATTTCGATTTTTTGGTTTGGTTAACTAATATTTTTCAGTTAACAATTAAAATTTATGATATAAAATTATAAAAAATAGGTAAAATTTAATATAATTTCAAATGTACAAAATAATTTAAAATAAAAATCATAAAATAAACATAATTTACTAACTAAAATTCATGTTCAACAAATTAATAGCTAATATTATAAATTATATTTGATATTTTTTGAAAATTAGCATGCTAATATCTAAGTCAAATAAAAATTTGGATAATATTAAATGTTAAAATATAAACTCTAAAATATAAAAAATGTAATTAAATGCTAATATATATGATAAAAAATAACATATATAAAAATTAAAATCGGTTATTATAAATAAACATTACTATATAATTAAAAAATGACATAATATAAATTTACTTTAAAGTATTATATAAATTTTATAGGAAAATATAAAAAAATAAGGTATAAAAATAAAAATATATTTTAAAATATTATTTTATGTAAATTTTAGAGAGAAATAGAATATATATATATATATATATATATATACGTGTGTGTGTGTGTGTGTGTGTGTGTGTGTGAATTAACCGGTTAACCGTGAACTTAATGGTTAATTGATATTAAAAAATCTAGACTGTAATAAAAAAATAAAAATTCAAAGTGTGTGTGTGTGTGAATGAACCGGTTAACCGTGAACTTAATGGTTAATTGATATTAAAAAATCTAGACTGTAATAAAAAAATAAAAATTCAAAACTGTAATAAAATCAATTGGATCAATTAACCGAAAAAATTAGTTCGATTTTAAATCGATTTTACGGTTAATCATATTTTCGTTTTTTTTTTCTCATCCCTACATTATGCAAAGAACTATAAAACTATAAATAACGTGAAAAAAAAAATTAACTGGATTACTGATGTGCTGAGTAGCAAAAAAAATCCAATTATAAAACGAGTTATTAAAGAGTCAAGTTGAATTTCAGTCATCACAATTTATATAGATGGATTAACCTGAGTCGAATCAAAGCTTGCCATCTCTAATTAATTGTATTTATAAGACTTTTTATATTAAGATTTTCAAAATTAGGGAAATATAAATTCTAGTTCATCTTAATTATATTTTACATATGAGGCAATGTAAAAGCATAATTCTGATAAAGGTCAAAGGAAGAATCACATTTAGAGAGGGTCAGCATTTAAGTTGCTACTTTAATTTTATTAGATCAAATAGAAATTTTTAGAGATGACAAATTGTACCAATTTAAAATTTTTGTCTAAATCCGTAAAAAAAAAAAAATTTTGATGCAGATCTAATTTAATTCAGAAGTATGTCCATTTAGATTAATTTAAAATAATTCATCTAAATTTTAATTTAGATGAACATATTTTATGTAGTTCAATGAACATCAACTAAATAAAATGGATTGAAATACCAAATTTATGCTAACTATATTTTTTTTATACTAAACATACTAGGCTGAAGCCTAACTCATCCAGGTTCAACAATCGACTCGACCTAAATAGAACTTGGCCCGAATTCAAGATAGCCCGCTCTAAGCCCATATTTAGGTTTATGCAAAAAAAAAATCTCCAAATTCCAATTAACTAGGCCTAGCACAAAGTCAATCATCTAGGCTCAAACTCTATCCATCTCAGCCTGAACCCAATCTAGACTTATCCCGAAGTACGACTATACTTCATTTATGCATATTTTGTGTAGAAACATTTTCAAATTCTAGTTAGCCCTAGCCCAAACCAGATCCATCCTGGCTCGACCCATCCCAAATCCAACCTAACTCAAATTAGGCCTATATTTTATTTTATGCAAACTTGTGTAAAAATTTTTAAATTCCAATCAGACCAGGCCCAAATTCTACCCATCATGGCACTAATCGAGCCTGACCCATCCTATCCCAGCCGAAGTATATTTGTATTTTATTTATATAAATTTGTGCAGAAAAAATTTTCAAATCCTAATTTGGCCTAGTTCGAACTCAATTCAACCCGGAATAAGCTTGTATTTATTTATGAAGACTTGTAGCAAAACAAAATTTTAAATTTGGGTAAAGCCAGTATTGAATTAGACCCATTTTAGTTTGCTTGAATTTGGTCCATGCCGATTCGAAGAAGGCCCAGCTTGAAGTATGCCTATATTTTATTTATGCAAATTTATGAAGAAAAAATTTTCAAATTTCATTAGTTCTAACTCATTTTGGATCGTTTCGAACTCGATCCATTTTATTAGTATATCATAATTGTATCAACAATTAATTTTCATTAAAAAAAGCATTAAATGGATTGTTATACAACTTTGTTTATTAGGCTACTATGCACATAATTGGACCATAATGCAAACTATTTGGCATCGCATACGATTCATTTGGACCGCTGTACAACCTACTTGAGTTAATATATATTAAATTTATAGTTTGGTTAAAATTTGTTCAATATATTTGAATATTAATTTATTTATAATTCATAAATAATAATTTATTTATAATCCGTAAATTTATAATTTAATTACAATTCGCATAATCTTATCCGTTTTTCACCTCTATCTAGGGTAGAGCCGTCGTTAATTGGAAGTAGTTTATTTTATCAATTCTCTTCTTTAATAAAGAAGTTATATGTGTTCAAGATCTTTCTCAATATTTTTTTTAAATCAAGATCTTTTTTCAATATCAATAATTTAATTTTCTATATGTATTAATTGAGGGCTTCATAATTTTCATTTTTTTTTACAACTCTTTGGATCAAAAGCAATCGAACTTGGCACGTGTCAATAGTTGAATAATTTTACGAGTAAGTGATTGAATTGTTTTAATGAAAATTGAAACATGGTTATAAATATATGTTAAAATGGCCGAGACACTCGATCACAAAAAAAAAAAAGGTGGCCAAGACTCATCTGAAATTGAATAAAATATGATTTCAATAATATCTTTTATATTAGATTGATTTTTATGCATCCAAAGAGGATGTGATGGCAGCATCTGTAGATATTTTCCCTCAAATGTTATATATTTAGAAAAAGTCAGAAATTTGACAATAAATTATGTAAAGTAGAATGAAATTATCTTTAAATTTTAATTTTTAAATATATTTTTATTATCATCAAACTTATATTTACTCTTGCCGTTATCAAATTGACTTACATTTTACTTTTGTTAATAAAATAATCTATATTTACACTTGTTAATATAAATAAGGCAAATGTAAATAATGTTAGTAACAATATATAAGGATATTTTTTAATGAAAAATTAAGGGTGAACTAGTATTATTTTGTGTAAATTAAAGACAAATTTAGCTCAAATATATATATTGGTGGTTGCAAGCAATTGTTTTGTTTAAAGTTTAAACATAGCTTCACGTATTGCCAAATCCAAAATTAAAATTGTACCGAAGACAACTAACGTAGCCATGACAAAAGAAAACATTAATAATCAACACCACAAATTTATTTTTATTCGTTGCTAAAAACTTGACATCAGAGTAAGAGCTAATGACACTTTTCCAAGAAATATATACTGTTTCCAACTCAATACAGTGTTTTTTTAAACAAAATAAAAGAGAAAAACATCTGCTTATTTTAGGAAGATGAAACATAAGACATTCAATTGCACATATGCGGCCTACAGACACTAAAATTCACAACAATGTTTATAGATAATAGGAAGCAAGAAATGTGGGAAATAGTTTAAGCAACATGTTCAACTCATGTTCTTTACTGCGCATTTCCATGAAGATCTAATCTCATGCCAGGGTCAAATGCATTTGCAGTTAATCCTCCATCCACTGATATAACCTGTCCGGTAATGTAAGAGGCAGCAGGTAAGCAAAGGAATGCCACTAGGGATGAAACTTCTGTTGCTTCTCCAACACGCTGAAGCGGAGTACGGGAAACTACTTTGTTTGAGAACTCCTTGTTGTCAAGCAGCTGCAAGGTCACATGGTTAGATACAGGCATGCAGATAGAGATAACAGATATCACAGTTTAATACACATATTGTGCGTCTACATGTTTCGAAACATTTTAAGAGAAATCATGCCTTGTTTTGTAAACCCCATTTTACCTGATTGCAACAAAAAATACTCTAAGGCTGATGTTAGAGAAGGAAAAATGAACTGTCAAAAATTTGCCCAAGCTGGCATCATTTAGCTTCATTAGTACTAATTCTGTCAGAGAACTAGAATAAGCAGCTTAAGCTACATTATATAGGATTTGAACCAACTACTGGAATTTAGAATATTCATTAGAACTTGGGCAGGTGCCCAGTCCCTTAAGTGGCTTCATGGCTAGAGGGAGGCATCGCCCGGAACCAAGTGTCTGTTGTGCTAAACTACAGGGTAGAATAGTAAGCCATTTTCTGCAATAATTGCTTGTTATATAACAAGACACAAAGGCTCAGTGAAGCCAAAAAAAACATTTCTATTACGTCTAAATCAACATCTATCAGTCAACAGGTTGTTTAATATTACCACTTAGACACAAATTATAGCAAGCAAAGTTGAATGGATTAGAAGGTTAGTTCATTACACCATACGAAAAAGCACCTTCAAGGAGGCACATTTCCACTTTCTGTTAATACTTTATCTATGTTGTTCATTTTTGTTAGTACAAATACTAACCAACATGAATGATTAATCCAACTATCTGCACGGAATTGAGTTTCTCTCATTTTGCAGAAAATACATCAGTGTTCTTTGATGAGGATGGTGTGCTAATATTTAGAAAGGGAAAATGTTATGCTGGAGAAGGAAGAAATGATATAAACAGTTCATAGAACCTACGTGTTCCACAATTGAGGTTCTGATATACCATGGAGCAACTGAATTGGTCCTGATCTTGTCTTTTGCCCACTCACAAGCCAAATTTCTTGTGAGTTGATTAATAGCACCTATGAGCAGCAGGTTGAACATAATTTTCAGAAGTTGATTAAACAAAATGCCAAATTTCTACTCATAAATAGGGAAGCAGATATTACCAACGTAACTCACCCTTGGTTGCTCCATAAATTGATCCGTTTCCTATGTGAAAAAGACCTCCAACAGAGGATATGAACACAATGCTTCCAGCTCCAGATGCTTTTAGGAGAGGATGTGCAATTTGGCACAGATGATATGCAGATTCAAGGTTAGTTAACATGATTGTTGTGAATTCTTCGCCCAAGTACTCGTTAGTTGGCTTCCTGATATTCGTGCCAACGTTGTTTACCTTAGTGTGAAAGATCCAATGCATTGAATTAATGACAATTGCAGAAAAAGACCTCTTTGATAAAAATGTTGGGCAAGAAAAGATTGCATATAATAGATATCTCAAGCAATGATGTCATTTCAATTTCCTTCAATGTAAAGCCAATTTTAGTAACCATTATAATGAACTAAAGCAAAATGATCATAAGCAGTCCAGCAACATTTTTCTGCTTTTCTTTTCAAGATTTTGAGATGAAAATCATGGCCCGATCATCAGTCTAAGGTTCACTCAAGAATTTATCCAACAGATTGGGAAGTTTTTTATTCTTTACTTTTTTAATTTTAACTTCCAGATGAAAATAATCAAGAACCGGTGCAGGCTTCTCATCATTGAGTTGGTATGAAGAAGATTCTTAAGTATTGAAAGATTAAGAAAAAAAAAAGTTTTGATATAGCTAGCCAAGGAAACTCTGCCATGAGAATTGAAAACAAGCACTACAAGCAACAAATTCTGTGTCAGATAATTTCTTGGTAGTATACAGATTTTGACAATCTTAATCAAACCATTCCAAAACATAAAGAATGAAGAATAAATCATGCTTTGATACGAGAACAGGAGGAAATTAAAGTAAACAACCACTACATTATACAGATTTTGATAATCTTAATCAAACCATTCCAAAACATAAAGAATGAAGAATAAATCATGCTTTGATACGAGAACAGGAGGAAATTAAAGTAAACAACCACTACATTATCATTCACTATAACACGGATTATATCTCAAACAACTATTTTGCAATCAAGATGGAAGAAACGAATAAGAAATTGAAAAGCTCCATTCCTAGAACTTAAAAAAATGACATGAGATGGAAAAAAAATACTTATATTATCCAATAAATGGGATTGTGATAAGACTGTTCATCAGTACTTACAAGAATGTTGAGACTGCCATTAAAAATAGAACCCACTTCTTGAATGAGCTTCTCTCTCTGGGCTCGAGAAGATAAATCAGAAACGGAACCGGTGACCATAAAACCCTTATCTTCCCAATCTTTTAAACACTTATTTAACTCTTCTTCATTTCTTGAACAAGTGTGCACTCTTGCTCCTAGCCTCGCAAGCTCCTCCACCGACGCATTCCTATCCAAAAAAGGAAAAAACCCACAATCAAAATTTTAAAAAGCCATTAACTTCAGCGAATGGTTGCCATTAGAAACACAAATTAAGCTGCTTTAAGACTTCCAAACCCACAAATTGAACAAACAAAAAAGGTTTATAGTTTTGAAAGATACCCAATCCCGCGAGTTCCACCAGTAACTAAAGCGGTCACTCCTTGAAGAGACCATCTTGAGGCATTGAAGCTACTCTCTGCCTTCGCCATGATTGAAAGAAGCGACGAAAATTGATTAGCCGGAAGTCAATTTGTTATTTGTGTTCATCTTAAATTTTTCTGAGAGAAAATTGAAGAGTTTTAGCAGGCCACATGTGGGCTTCACATTTTTGATCCAAACAAAAGACGCAAAACTGAAACAGGCTGCAACCTATCTACTTTGGGCCTCCATTTTTGAAGCTTCAAACAAGAAAGAAAATATTACTTACAGTTTAGTAGGGAGATTGATCTATGTTGACCTTCTTTTAAACAATATCATAGAATATTGCTAAATAATCTATGTACACTACATTTTTTTTACTTAATATATATTCTCAATTAGGTAATGACTAATATCTTGCCTAAATTACATGCAACATTATACAAATTAAAATTAATTTTAATAGTTAAATTCAGCATTACCGTATACGCAATTTGTAATTTAGTAATTCAAAAATTTTTGTGAATCTGGTTTAGATAAGGTTTTTTTTTTTATATCTCTTAGTGGTTATATTAATTCGTGACTATATATTTTATCAAGTGGTACAAGCCCACAACTTATTACCTTATGGGATATGTAAGCATTTATAATTTGCTTAAACGAAGAGTTGAATTCTGCCATATTAAGCACAAATAAATATATGATGGGCGTTAATATATTAAGTTAACCTAAAGAATTATATATAGTCCCCTCTAAAAATGAGATGAGATGAAAAAAATTAAAAATAAAAAGTGTATCAAAGATTCTTTTAATTTATTAAATCATTCGGCCACCTATTTATCTCATTTTAAATACTCTCAAGTAAAATGATTCTTTATGGTATATATCATTGAGAGGTCTAGACATTTTCTTTGGATCGTTAACCTTTTTTAATCAGTGTTTAGATGCTTTGAGGTGTAATGAATCACCTATGAAGTATGAAGTCAAATCTCTTGCTTCATCAATATGTATTTCAAACCTATTGACACAAGAAAAATAATAATGAATACTCTCAAAATTTGAGATGAGATGAAATTATCATATAAAGAGGTTTCATATTTGAGTTTTGGATAAAAATATTTTTTATTACTTAGAAAATAATATTTTAGCTCTCTTTTCGGATATGTTTAACACGGATTTGGATTATTTGGTCCAATAAATTTTAAATACCGAATAAAATTATACCAAGGCAGAGATAACAACGAAAATTGAGGAATCACTATGGAATAACATTTATCAATAACCACTGAAAGGGAAAAGTAAAATAAATTATATGCCACAAACTCATAGTTCCTATTACTATGATTTGTCATTCCCTCTCCAAAATCCAGCAGCAGACAGAATACTGCAATGCAATACCCAAAAACTATCAAAAATAGAAATTATAAAAATACACTAAATAAACCCCACAAATAAAGCTGATATAAAAAAGAATAAATCCTATATAATCAATCTCTGAAAGCGACCAAAGAAGCAGACGTATCATAAGCCCCATGTGCACTTTCTGATTACACCTTTAACACAACTGAACTGACTCGTAACAAAGCTAACTTACTCCTTAAAAACTCTGTCAAAATCAGACAAAGACTCCCAACCAATCTTCTTTAAATTCTCTTACACAAACTAGGAACTTCATATAAACCCATGTAACTAACCTCACTTTCCCTTTATAACTATCAAGAATCAAGAAAATAAAAGGAACTCATATCAAGAATAATGAAAGAAAACATCTAAACAATCTTGAATGTTGGTGGGGTAACTTAAATTCCCTACATTATTACACCAATGTGTCTTAGTTTCTTTTCCCTCTGTGCTAATAAGTCAAAAAGCTGATGTTTTCATCAATTTCCCTTAACAAGAAACGTAGAAAAAACAACAATACTTCACTAAGAATTCGCCGTGCATTGAGGAGGAACCGTGTTTATAACAAAAGATAGGTAAATGACTATTCCTATATAAATATATGTATACTAGTTCTGAAGACCTCTATGTAAGCAGACAGGTATATAGTCGGGTTCTTAAATAATTTTTGGTTATTTGTAGGCAATTAGGGTTGGAAGTTGAGAGTTTAATTAGCGGCATAAAGTATTTTTTTTAATAATCTATATGCTATTGAAATTCATTAATCTAATTAATGAGCAAACTCACAAAGGGACAAAATAATATTTTCAAGTACTTAAAAATACTCTGGTATTCGGATATGAAATTTCTAATTAAATGCAAACGGATAAAATATTTTTAAGCCCTTAAAATACCAATTTTTTTATTTGCTTCCTCATTTTTTATTTATGTTTTAGGGTTTGTAAATATTTTATTTTGGTGTTTATTGGATTCAAATAAGCATTCAATAGGAAAAAAGTGATAATTTAAACTAAGTAACATGTGATAATTATTTTATTCAATTTATAAATAAAGAGTCGATATGCATTAAAACGAGTATTTAAAAACTAACACATTTTACAATAAAACAAATATATAAAAAATCATGTTTAAGAACCCAAAAATGTGAGTTTCATTTAATTAGCCAACAATAGCTAGCATAGTAATACATGCTTACAGAAGTAGAAACAAAAGAAAAACGCCTACATAGTGCCAATAAGATGCGATGTAGACATTCTAGCAATTAATTATTTTTCTTTTGCCTGTGGCCAAGTGAGTTTAATATAAATATTTTGTTTTGTTATGCATTTATTCAATTTTTTTTTTTTTGATCTGGATGCTTTAATTCAATTTGATTCCATGGAGTTGGTGGACTTGATTTTTGGACTTTATATTAGAGGAACATTGAAGAGAAGAGAATTGTTTGAATGCTAGGATGAAAAGTTCAGGCCAGGGTGTATTAGATTATGATGATGGTACCAGTGCAGTTAGAAAGATTATTCCTGTTGTGATTTTGTAATTTATAATAATAGTTTTAGTCCTTTCGGTACATATGTAGCTGAAATGACTTACAGTCAGTTCTTTCTTTCACCTCCTTCTCAAATCTCACTATCCCAATTCCTTCACTTTCAATGTGAAATGGCTGTTGACTAATGCTATTTAGTGTGCAAAACAAGCTTACATTAATGGTTTCCTTGCACTTAAAAACAAATAAAAAAAAAATGTCTGTTTACACTGATAGACTTAGCCACTTAGTTTACTGTTGTCAATCAAAATATTATGCTTTCAATTATGAGAGGTGAACTGAATAATAGAATACAACTATTTGATAGAACACATCTGTTCTAGTGGGACTGCACTGTTTAATCTAATCATTAAATCCATAAGAATGGTATCAATATAATTTTTGAAATAACAGATAACAATATGTCAACATTCATACTTTTCCAACCTTCAATTAGTTTTATGATCGTGTTATATATCAGATATAATCAGGTGGAATACAACTTTGAAAGAAGCAAATTTCAAAAATAATTTGTACAAGATCATTTCTTAAAGGCCTTTGCCTGTCATCCATTAGATAAAAGGGGAAATAGAAAGAACAAAAACAAAAGAAATTAAAAAACAAAAATAAGATTATGAATATTAATTAATTTTCTTGCTTATTGTAATTAAAGAACTACAACTGAATGCATACGATAATTACTTCACCTTTGGTGGCTCACCAAGCCTGAGCTCAAGATCTATGTCTTGTATTGAGTTAGAATTAGTCTCAGCTATTACTGGCTTGAAATTGTATATATCAGTTGAGCAAGTCTTAGGTCTCTTACAGTTGAATCCCATAAGAAAATCAACTTCAACAGAATCACCACCATCTTCTCTTGGATTCTCCTTATGCTTTTCTTGAGCAAGAGGAGACACAAAATCATGATTTTCTTGAACTGAAACCCTAAAAGAATCAAAATCTAAAGTGCAATTTTCAGCTGGGAAATTGGAATCAAGAGACTTAATTAGAGTATTTTGAGATTGAAGAAGATCATTTTGATGAGGAGCAGCAAGAGATTGCTTAAGTCTTGCTCTATCTCTTCTATGAACATTCATGTGACCACCTAGGGCTTGAGCTGACCTGAATTCTCTTTTGCAGAAACTACAAGAATAAGACCTTGGAGGCCATATGCATCCACCACCATTAGCATCTTCTGCGAAAGCTTTCTCTTCCCACGAATCGTTCAATGAGCTCTTCCATACTTGAAAATCATCTGATTTCAAGAATTCTCTTCTGGTCATCCACATCCAGTATTGAGCTTGCTCCATTTTAATTTGATTGACGAGAAAAGAAAGTTTTTAACTAAGCTGTTAATGAGTCTAAAGATACCAATAAAGGAAGAAAGCAGTCTATAGCTCAAACTATATATATATATATATATACACGCGCGCGCGAGGTACAAGATAATATATGGATGAAGAGAAAAAGGTGTGATAAAAAAAGTCTTATTATCTGGCATTCATTTAGCAGTGCACAGTGAGTATATAATAAGAGGGATTATTATGGGAATTTTTGAAGATATTTGATCCACATGCATGAAACACCTAACGGTAATTACTTAATGATAGAGGATAACTATAGCTCTTTAAGACATTAGATTATGATCAATTAATTTATTCTATGAGCCCTTTCAATATATATATATATATATATATATATATATATATTCTTTTAGCACTGTAGCTTATTATTAGGGACCGAGGTGCAAACCAGAGTTGTTAAATGAGGCCAAATTTGTTTACTTGAGAATTAATGAAAAATTTTTTGTTTGTGTTTATTTTTCCAGCTTAAACTATATAGATGAATATTTCAAATGGTTAGAAGTTTGTCTATTTTTAATTACAAAATAGCTATTATATGTAATTTAAAAGAAATATAATTTTAAATTTTTCGCACTTTTAATCGAGTACTTGCTATCAAATCAATTTCTCTTAATTTATCCTCTATTTATATATAATCAATTATTGATGTATCTTTAATCCATCATCTCTAAATCTGACAACTTTTCCTTAGAAATTAAATTTTATTGTAAGTATGACATGAGAACAACTCAATTTGACGAAAATTCATATCTAATTTAGACATTTAGTTAATACATATTCCATTCTAAAATGATTTTATCTGAAAATTTGAATTTCATTTCAAAAATAATTCCAACTCCAAATTAGCTATCCATGGTCTCGTCCAATTATACTTCGCAAAGTCAACAATTGTCTCAATTTGTAGCTATCTATGGTCTCTTCTTTTCAACACGGATCTGTATCCCACTTGTATTCAGATAATTTCAACAAAGAAAAGGCAAAAAGAGAGAAAAAAGGAATGGCTAATTTAATTAGGGACAAGTAGAAAATAATTAATACATATACGAAAGGCTATATGATTATACTATACACATTAGATTGATAGGAGACGAAACCTACCAATGAAGACTAAATTAGAACAAACAAGACAAGTACTTGTGAAAGATTTGATTAAATTAAAATACATAAATGTATTCTGTCCATAATTTATCACAAAATTCTATGATAATCCAGTAGGTTTTTGTCATATCTTGAATATTCCAATTTATCTAACTCGAATATTGCCTTACGCTTCTCAGTGCAAAGCTTCTTCTAATTATTCCATTTGGTTCTACACATACATAAACAAATGATTAATTCATTAAATAATTAGTCATCTATAAAATAATTAATTAAGTCTTTGATTAATCATGCATGCATGTCATTATGTAATACCTATCCTTTCGTATGTTTGGTATACGTGGTTTAGAATCTTCTTATTTTTCTAAAATGTTCCCAATTAATTAAGAAATCAATCTTTTAATTAATTATCTCTGCTTTTTGTGATTGATAATAAATCCAGAATATATGTTAGATGGGATGTCTATTCATGACTAAATCACATGGATTTTTATTTAGTGAAATGAAATTTTTATATGATTTAAGAATTTATTAGTGAATATAAAGAAAAACACATTTTTGCTTCTAAATTTTGGGTATCATATTTATTGAACCCTCTTAATTTGTTCAACTAAACGCTTTAACCTTTATTTTATCAATTAAATTCTTATTTGACTAGAGTAAGTGGTTAGTCCAGTGAACCCTCTTAAATTTCAGCTGAACAATTAAAGGGGAAATTATCTTTTTCAGGTATTATTTTTGAAATGGATTCCTTGGTAGTTTATAAATGGTTGACCTCTGATGTGATGCTACGACCTTGGAAACTTGCTGCTATCTTCAACAGAATTGACAACTTTCTATCCTCCTTGGTCAATGTGATCTTTCTTCATAAACTAAGGGAATGTAATGCTGTAGCAGATAGCCTTGCCAAGCAGGGTGCTTCAAAAAAATCAAATCTCTTGGCATGGCTTATATAATCAATCAGTTATTGTAATCTAGATGTTGCTGTTGTGGTGCTCTATATGTAGTGCGACCAATAGCTCTATTTGGAGGTCTAACCTTGGTGCTGCCAGTGTGGGACAGGGTCAGTGGTTCAACCTTCTTGGATCTGCACTTGGCTCTGATAGGAGTATTCGAAGGATGTATAGGATACGATGGTGTTTCTTTGGAGTTGAGGATTTTGCTGCTGTCAATAGAGCAGAGTTCTGGGATTTGCCTATCCATGAAGCTCGGCTTTGTTTTGTCCCCAAAGACTGTCCGGGTTGCTGCATTTTTCTATGATGGCACCAGTGTCATCTCTTGTCTTTTGGTTGTTTTTAGCGTTAGCTTTAGTTCCGCTGGGTGTGTTCTTTTTTGTAGTGGATGCTTAGGTTGGGCATTGCCTTTTTTTTTTTTTTTTTTTTGGCTGTGTTGGCCCTGTATCTCTCAGGGGCAATTCGTTTTGCTGGGCATCATTTGCCTACTTTGTACTTTCTCTTGTTCTTAGTTGGATTTATTGGCTTATCAAAAAAAAAAAAAAAAGTGGTTAGTCCAGTGGGCAAAATTAGTGGTAGACGGTCTTTCTCTAATTAGAAAAAAATAAAGTTGAAAAGTTTAATTTTGACAAAATATAAATGGAAGGACTTCTTTGTATGAATAAAATTTCACAGATGTCCCATAGAAAAAGGACCGATAGTTGACGAGCTTCATTTTGTTAATGCAAATTAAAATTTCATTAATTTATACTTTTTTTTTATCTACAATGTAGGTGAATTTTTTTTTTACTAAATTAAGCCTCTCATTTTGTATTATTTATAAAAAAAATTTCAATACATTAAAAAATAATTTTATATTATTTAGAAAAATATTTTTCAATACTATAAAATAATAAAATTAAATAATTAATGTAAATGAGAACTATAATCAATTAAGACGTCTTCTTCTTCTTTTTTTTTTTTCGGCTTTAAAAAGAATAAATGATTCAATATGTCATATGTATTAAATAATAACATACGGCACATATGATGTACCGGATATAGAGTCAAAAATTTTTTCTTACTGATATATTTGAAGAGAAATCCTTTTGTATATATAAGAAAAAAGAAGGAAGTGTTCTTTTCTAGTATAAAAAAAGGGGGTTATTTTCTAGTGGCGTAAAAGACAATAAATGTGTGCTATTTCATTTATAGAAAAAGGAAAAAGAAAAAAAAAAACTAGCTAGTCCATGAAATAACCCTCGGAGAATTATGATTCATAAAATAACTTTTTTTTAAAAGAAAAAATTAATTGTAAATGGAAACAGAATTAAATGGGACAATGGGGAACAGACAAGCCACCAGATTAACGTATTGGGTGGAGGCTCACAAAAATAATTTCTCAATTGATCTCATAAATTTGATATAATTGTTTGACACAGTTTATATTAATTATATAGAACCACAACAGAATCTTTTCAAAATTGGAGGTCCAATTGATTATTAAAATCATCAATTTGTTAGCTTTTTTATTATAATTATGTATAAAGTTTTTGTTAATTAAGTTTTAAAAAGATAAGGCAATACGTGTCAGTTTTGTTCAATATGTAGTTCCATAAAATGCGACAAATCAATCTCTCTTGTATTCCAATATTGTAGGTCACAAATTAATTTCTAATTTCCTCTTTCAATCTTATATTTCCATCTTCTTTCTCTTTCTTCTTAAATCACATTCTCTTTCAGTTCTCAAGTAAGTGTTCACTTTTTAATTTTAATTTATTCACAAATAAATATTCACTTTTAAAGATGGGGCATATTTTTAATGTGCCTTTTCAAATATGCCATTTAATTATATAATAAATATTAGTTTAATTTTTTAAAACACAATTAGTTATATTTTTTTAAAGGGTAAATTAGTAAAATATGAATGATAAATGAGTTTCTTAATTTTTGCAAAAAAAAAAATATTTATATGTGAATGAATAGAGTATAATAATATTAAGTTGGAAGAAATATGTTGTATTAAATTTAAGTATTAAAATTTTATATATGAATTCACCTTACACCTATTGTCAAAATAGCTGAAGGGACCATCAAATTAGATTTTTCAATTGCCTCCTCCTCAAGATGTAATTTGAAAAAAAATTAGATTTGTCTCTAAATTATATAAAATAGTATATATTTATATATAAATTATGTTTTGGTTCAAAATATCCTTGAATAATCAAATTAATTCATATTTGTCTCTATAGTTATCAAATTTATTTACATTATCTTCATTTTCCGTTAAAAAAATGGTTTATTATTGCGTTCACTATTATAAATAAGAAAAATGTTTATCATTTAGTGATGAAAGTGACATTGTTGAAAAAAATAAATTCAAAGAGTAAATATGTACTGTTTTATATAATTTAAAAATAAAGTTAACCCTTATTGAAAAAAAAAATTGTACATGAATGTTAATGACAATTATAGCTTTGCCAGTAAGATTTTTCTCATTAGAAAATATAAACCATGTTGAAGAATTTTTGTAATAATCAATGAATTAGATTATCTATACCTATAACCAATAAATTATACACATGGAAACTTTATGTCCACACCAGATTTGAAAATTTCAGAGTATCTATTAAGTTAGTGATGGTATAACCACCCTTTCAGTACTACATTTTTCTCAATTACTCCCATCTTACATCACATTTTCGTATTAGTCATAAATCATGTATGAATGTGTGAGCATATATATATATATATATAGATTTTGTTTTGGATAAAATAAGTTGCTGGATTTGAGTCAAAGGTGATATCATTTTGGAAAAAAATATATGGTATGATTTGATTTCACCAAACTATCACTATTTTGGTATTTCTTAATGTGATTCGGTTGACAAATTTTTTTTTATATATTTATTATACATGTTAAGAAATATTGCTTGAACGATATATGCTTTCAAACTGATCATATTGGAGCAAACAGCCACTAATTAATTAAACACATATCTAAAACGGAAAAGAAAACTTAAAAATAGAATATAATTAACACAAAACTTAAGAAAAAGTACATCTTTGAGCTCTTTACTTTTTTTATTTTTGTTTACTGAGCTCGTATATTTTTGTTCTTGAAATATTACATTTATTTATTCCATGTATTTAAATAAACTCTTCTCTATTCTTTTCAAATTTAGAAATTTTATGTTTATGCCAATACATTTCCTTTTATAATCTGACTGTAGACGATAATTCGTTACCTCGAATTACACAGTTAATTTGTTTTAAATGACAGTTCGGATCTGAACTGAAATATTATAACCTTTGCACTCTTATAACGGTTCAGATCTTTACACTTTTATAACAATACTGGCAACTTTTGTACTTTGATGACATTTTAGACAATCAATGATAATTGATTGCCCTAACTTAATTATCCTAATTTTAATAAGCATCCAAACTATGATCTTATAAATAACTCAACAATATTCACATTTCAGATGCAATTTTTTCGATACTGTTCATGTATAATTCATCCAATTTTTTTCAAGAAAAACTCTAACTTAACCGTCAGAATATTTTTTATAAGAATTTTTACCATTTTTTTTTCAGACAATCTATCTTTTTACTTAAAATTAGCTGGGGATAGTTTGACTTAAGATTGATTATAGCTATCAGTTTGAAAATCGAGCTATAATCAGTTTTATTTATTTTAAAAATCTTTTTTCCCATCCTAAGTTCTTTTAGAAGATGTTCCTAAAAAAAAAGCTTAGCCACATAATCTCAAGTAAAAGCTGTTTAATTAGAAGTTGGAACCGAATTCTGATACCAGATATGAGTTTAAATAGATCCCTTTATTCCCTGAATTTTGATGAATTTAAAAGGAATATATCCATAAAAAAGTCCAAGATATTTCAACATCAATTTAACAATAAAAAGTGCAACTAGCATATGCATTTTAAAGTACAATTCTTTGAGATGTGAGATTAAATAACTATATCTATTTAAAAAATTAATTTTTCATTAGATATTCTAATCATGACATGATCAATAGAATTAATTTCTTGAATTTTATATCCAATTTGCCTTGAGGCAACTTGCAAGATAGGACCAATAGCTAGAACCCCATTATTCCAAAATATTTTTTATTTTTTATTTTTTATTATAGTCAATTAAGCCAAGATTACATATATAATTCTAAATGCTTAACGTAGTAGAAGGGACATGCTTAAATACTCAATTTTATTATTGAAATCATTGACTAGTAAAGATTAATTATTGAATAAAAAATATTAGTAGGATTATTGTCCTCATAACTGATAGATTCTACCTATAATGTCTTCATCTTTCTAATCAACTTGTGAAAGAAGCAATCTAAGTTAAATTAAGCAATATGTCTCTTTTGGAATATGAATTGATTAGAAAAGAACAAAAAGATGGTTTAAAATTGACAATTTTCTTAGATAGATATATGAAATGATAATGAAGCTTAATTAAATTATATATACCTATAATTATTTAAGCCGACGAAGAAGAAGTTGAGTCAAAGCTAGTAATATTATTAAGTGACACTCAATCACTTGATGAATAATAGTGCAACATTATATTAGAATATGCTTTTTCTATATATCAACATTAGATTAATGATATTTTATTTTGTATTAAGAAAAATATATAGACACGAACTTATACGAAAATTACCTCAAAATTCAAAACGAATTTGTTTATGGCAATTAAATCCTTTTCATCAATAATAATACCAGAGGAAATGGATATATTAAGCACATAAGCCCATAACCTTTTCAAGTATTGACCTTAATTAGATTGGGCTTAATGCATATATATATATATATATTCACTTGAATTTGGTTCTGATTTTATAATTTATTTGGACCCCTACATTTTTTTAAATAACCTATTTAATATATATGTATTTATTAATTTGTTAAATAATAAATATAAATTTACATTACTATAAAAAATTGAAGCGTGTGACAATCAACCACGTTAATATGATATCATATGACATCAAAATCAATAAAATCATATGACATTAAACCAATATGTTCCATCTTTAGTTTTTGCCAATCTCATTATAAGTGTAACAGTTCAAATTATATATTAGCACGGTCAAATGTTATAGGTTTCAATTCTCCAAAAACAATGTAAATTTATATTTATTATTTGAAAAGTTAACAAGCATAGGTGCTTAATAAATTATTATTCAAATTTAGATATTTGTATTCATTATAAAGTCAAATTCAGGCAACTTTATATGTATTAAGCCATCAGATTACAATGTATTTATAGATTTGATTTCTAATTTTTTCTTTATGAAATCAATGATATAATTGCAAATATGTTACATTTAATATTGGTTTAGTTAATTCATAAAAAATAGAATTGTTAAACTTATGTCTTAAATTTTACTGGATTCAAATTACAATCAAAGAAATTTGCAGTACTATCTAAATTGATAAAACAAAAAGAGAATCTTTGTTGGTAGCGAAATGCGAGGCTAGATAGCAATTATCTCAAAATCAATTTTACTTTTGTAAGTTTTTTTTTTTGGTGAAAAAGACATTTGAAAAGTGAATAAAAAACCATTTGGGATTGATTTAATAGCCACTGTTAAATTAAAAAATGTAAAAAATTTTGAATTCCATTTTTTTAATGCAAAATAAATCTTCATTAATAATATAAAAAATACATTTAAAAAATATAAATAAATTTATAAAATTTAAAAGTATATAAGATGTACGAAACTAATAAAATTACTGCAAAATCTTTGAATTTTTTCAACAAAAACAGTGGACAATGGTAACATACAATGGACAATCTGATTTTCAATGAAAAACTTAATCCATCTGTTGTTTACGGAAAAACTCATTCCAGAAAGACTAAAATTTCCTAAAAGAAGATAATAACCTCCAAATATGAAGTACAAACTTACATTATAAAAAAATTAAATTACATTCAACTTTAACTAAAAGAACCAGATTTATAAAAAAAAAAAATAAGCAAAATCTGAATAAATACGAAAATTAAATTTAAAATAAAAAATTTCAGATTTAAGTTTATTAAATCAAAATAAAAAAAATACAAATAAAAAATAATGAATAAAATTAAAATTTCAGATCTATAGTATCGATTTGAAAATTATTATAGAAAGATTTGAAAAAAATGAAAAAATACATAAAAAATTTAATAAAAGAGCAAGATAAAAGAAGAAAAGGGTTGCAACTCATAAATGAACCTACAGTAATTTCAAAATTAGAAGAAGAAAATAAAAACATTTGAATTCAAGGAGAAAAGGAAATTAGGTTTTTTTTTTTTTTCGAGAGGTTAAAACAAAAGGAGGCTCCACACCCTCACCTAGGTTAATTTGATTTTAAAAAAAGCGAATAAAAAACCCAGCAATTTCTATTTTTTTTGTGCTATTTAATTTTGTGTAAAAAAATGGATATAACGAATTTATTATTTCAATTTTCTGTGGGTTAGGTTGGATTAATCTAAATCTTGACCCAACACACAATGATTGCTCAGCCCCAATTTAGGCTCCTTCAGCTGTGTTGGGGATGCTTCCTCGTAGGGCTGTGCAAATGATCGGTTCGGTTTTGGATCGAACCGAATAGATCGAAAATCGAACTTTCTAAATTAAAAAAATCGAACTGAAGTTTTTAGAATCTAAACCGAATAGACCGAATTAATTTCGATCGGTTCGGTTTGGTTCAATCAATTCTGGATCAATATGAGCTTATTTTTTTATTGGACTTTTAACCTATATGGGTCCATAAATTAAATTAATTTATATTCAACAAAATAAAATCATTTAAAATAACTAAAATTAAAATAATATACATAAATTTATTATATTATGTCTATAATAAATACTAATAAAAATTATATTAAAAAAATATACTACTAAAATAATATTTAAAAAATACATTAAAAAATCTCCAATAAAAAAATATACATATTTGAAATTTGACACAGCATTAAAAAATAATAAAGAAATTAAGTGATTTATATTGAAAATACAATTATACATATTTGAAATTTAATATTTGAAAATACAATAATAAAGAGATCACTACAAGAAAATCTGGAAATAGCAACGAAAAATAGTTTCCATTGCTAAAATTGGTTAAAATTTATAAATTTAGCAACGGAAAAATATTTGGTTAGCTTCTGTTGCTAAAAGTGGAGGGAATTTTTGGTGCCATTATATAGCAACGAAAATTAGCAACGGAATTAGTTGCTAATTAAGGCGGCAACAAATGGCGGACAAAATTTGGGACGAAAAATAGCAACGGAATGTAATTTCCGTTGCTAAATGTAATTTTCGTTGCTAAATAGCAACGGAATTTTGTTTCGGTTGCTAAAATAGCAACGGAAATTACATTCCGTTGCTATTTTTCATCCCAAATTTTGTCCGCCATTTGTTGCCGCCTTAATTAGCAATGGAATAATATTCCGTTGCTAAATAGCAACGGATTTTATTTCGGTTGCTAAAATAGCAACGGATTTTACATTCCGTTGCTAAATTAGCAACGGAAATATAATTCCATTGCTAAGTTTCACTTTCAATGAAAAGTAGCAACCGAATTTATATTCGGTTGCTAAAATAGCAACGGAATGTTAAAATTCCGTTGCTAAATAGCAACCGAATTATTTTCGGTTGCAAAAATAGCAACGGAAAAATTATTCCGTTGCTAAATTAGGGGCATTTAAGTAATAATAAGAAGCTCAAAATATCTTGGAAGGGATAGTTAAGTTTTGGGTTTTATTTCATAAAAGAAGAAGTTGTGGGTTTATTTTGCAAAATGTATTTTAGTTAAAAAAATTATGGAAGCCCTAAATGTAAAATTAGGTATCCCATTCTATTTTTGACCTCCAATCACCCATCTTCAATTCCTCTCTTCTTTTTCACTCAGATTTACACAAAACTAGGGTTTCTTTTGATTTCTTATATTCCAAATTTTTAATAGCGCGATACATTTAGCACAATAGATACTGAGGATAAAAAATTATTGCTATCTGATTTCTTGAATCTGGTCATGGAGGCGCGAGATTCATCTTCATCACAATCTACGCCCGTCGCGAATCGTGACACTACACCGTCTGGGTCATCATCTACCGGTGAGGATGACACTATTCCTTCTGTTACAATTGCTCTCGCTAAGGATGCCGCCTTGCATTTCCAATTTCGTCATTTGGGTTAGTGTCTCACTATTTTGCATCAGCTTAAACAGAAGAAGAAAGAGGATCCTAAAGTAATTATTTATACTAGTTGCTTATTCTTGTGCATCTATTTAGATATAATGTTGATGTGTTTGCATATGAATTCTTTATTATTGGAGTCAGTTGAGTAGTGGATGTTGCGGAAAAACTTTAAGGTATACAAATACTTGGGACTGCTGTTGTTGGTTTTTTGCTTTTTTTCTTTTAGCTACGCTGGGTAGGTGCTTCTCAGTTTTGGTTTTTGGAGAGCTCACCAAGTGAACAACCTACTAAAATCGATTTAAATTGATTTTTGACTCCGATTAATTTGGTTCGATTTTAGATTTTGGTTCGATCTGAACAGCCTACTACCTACCACTTCGATCCTTTTCTATTTCTCTTCGATCTTTGTCCTTCCAAATTCCACAGAATCGCAATGTCTTCTTCTGCCATTAAAGATCAGGCCGATAACGTAATCATCTGCAAAGGTATTACAGCTTTTGTTCTCTAAATTTCAATTAAAATATCTGATTGATGATAATTTGATTTGCTATGGGAAGCTGCGGTGGCTTGGGGCCGGGGAGAGCCGCTGGCTATGGAGGAAGTGGAAGTGAGTCCACCGCAGGCGGAGGAGATTAGAATCAAAGTGGTTTCCACTTCTCTTTGCCGCAGCGACCTCTCTGCTTGGGAATCTCAGGTACTACTCCTTAATCACTTATCTTTCCTCCTTTACATGTAATCTATTTGTACCTGTGACTAGGAGAATCCGGAAAATGGAGTTTTGGGAATGGAGTATTAAATAGTTTATATTAAAAAACAAAAAATCACTTCCAAAATATTAGAAAAAAATTATTTAATATGATGGCTAGATGGATTATGATATGGTGTACATCTGCACCGTTGGATCACACGCATAACTCCAATGTCGTCGTGCCGATGCAAGCATGCACCAGAGTACTGAGCGGCTCCATATTTATAAACTATGTGAGTTTTTTAAGTTTATATGCGTATATTAAACAGAAAAGATCATTATTTTACTCAACTTACATGAATAAACTATAAATCTTTCAAATTAATTTAAATTAAATTTATACGCAAGTTATGGCTGTAAATTAATATACGCTGGGTATGTATTTTGTCTATAATAAAAAGATAAAAACTTTTGTCGGTCAGTGCTCCCATTATAGATCTGTACTTGAAAATCAAGTGAATTCTTACTGATTTAGTGAATGAAAAACTTATATCATCTAAATGCACAACTTTTCTAGCCTTTATCTTTGAAGAAATCATTTTTATAGAATGTTAGACAAATATCTGGTGGTTATTAAAGTGACTTTTGGTTCATATGCAAATGATTAGTCTTACTTTGGAGCACATACAATATTCATGTGGACATGATATTAAGTCTATGAAAATCGGTATGCTGGGACATTTTCTCTCAAAATTGATGGAACTTTCAAGTGAACTGCACCATTTAGATAGGACATAATAGAATAAATGTCTGACGTGAAATTGCTTTATTCAAAATGCTAATGTTACCAATTTTTGATGGAGACCAAACTTCCAGATGCAAGGCCTTTGATTAATGTTTGTGATCGTTTCGATTTTGTGGCTGATCTTACTCATTATCTCTATACAAACAACATGCTTCGTTATATTGAAGGTTATGTTCAGAAGGTAAACAACTTAATATTTTAAACATGCTGCTGAGGATGCTAATGTGTATCATGACTTGGTGAAGTACCTGCTGATGGTTAGGCAGAAGACAAAGGAGCCTAAGGTGGACAGTGAGCTTATTTTTGCATATGCAAAGATTGATGGGTTGGCTGAAATTGAGGAATTTATTGTCATGCCAAATGTGGCAAATCTCCAAAATGTTGGTGATCGCTTGTTTGATGAAGCTTTGTATGAGGCAGCAAAGATAATCTTTGCATTTATCTCGAATTGGGCCAAGTTAGCTGTCACACTTGTGAGGCTGAAACAATTCCAAGGGGCTGTTGATGCTGCACGAAAAGCCAATACTGCAAAAACATGGAAGGAAGTTTGCTTTGCTTGCGTTGATGCTGAGGAGTTTCGTTTGGCTCAAATATGTGGTCTCAACATTATTATTCAGGTAAGTTATTATATTGCTCTTAGTATTATTGACTTGAGATATGTCTTTTGGTGCCAGTTGTAATTGTTAAAATCTGAAGGTTGTTAAAAGTAAAAAGACTCTAAAATGTCTTCCTTGCATGAAATTGAAGGCCATTGTAGATATGAATCAAGCTATATTTTCTTTTCTTCATACTGATTAGCATTTATTGATTTCTAACCGCACAAAATATTTTCTTAAGATTTAATAGTATTTAGTTAATAAATAGATTTTTTTCGAATTAAATGAATCGAAATTTATTAACTTCCAAGTATCAATAGATAGATAATATTATTGAAATTTGCATCTAAATTCAACTTTTCATGAACATCACAAGATGCATAGCTTATGTATCATGCTATATTAGAGTTGAGGAATTAGCTTAAACTAAATCATATAATAACTAAATCGTACGGGCTTTAAATTAATAATAATAATAATAATTTATTTACTTAATTACTTATAATAATAATAATAATAATAATAATAATAATAATAATAATAATAATAATAATAATATGGAGTGACCACTTGGCCTTTATCTTATGATTATAAGTTATTGATAGGTGGGCAGAGAGAAGGCATATTTTAATGGTGGGATATTCAATTATTTTCTGGTTATGACAGTATAGTTCTTTTTTATACTCCTAACAGTGAGGGCCACTAATTCAAGATTGAGTTATGACAGTATAGTTCTTTTTTATACTCCTAACGGAATTTGAATTTGGTTGCTAATTTTGACCAATTTGCCAAATGTTAGTGGTTAGATTTAGCAACGGAATTTAATTTCCGTTGCTAAATTTAGCAACGGAATTTTAATTCAGTTGCTAAATTTAGCAACGGAAAAAACATCCGTTGCTAAAAATACCAACCGCCAAATTAGCAACCGAAATTTCCGTTGCTAATTTCCGTTGCAACGGAAAATTGACATTTTCCTTTGCTATTTTCCGTTGCTAAATTGCAATTTTCTTGTAGTGGATTAAGTGATTTCAATTGTGATCTTTACATGAATGCCATTAAAGGGAAACTATTCATGAATATGCCTCATTTTGTTCTTTTTCCACAAATACTCCTTTTTTTTTTTAATTTCTTATTTCAAATCTATCATTTTTTTCTAATCCACTTCTATATATAGTATATTATCAATATACCCGAGATATATTTATTATACATATTTTCATCAATAATTTAAGATATATTTATGGTATAAGTTACCATAAAAAATTAAATTTTAAAAAACAATTTTTTGTTTAACATTAGAATAGAATATAGGCAAAACACATTATTAAGTTTCACAACTTCTTTTTACATTAAATATTTAAATCGAAAAAACTCTAAATTGAATTCTTTAATTTAATTTCAGTCACGTTAAATTTCTAGCTGATAATACTATATATAAATGATGAATTTTTATGTATCACGAGAGATAATTTTTATGATGATTAATTTTATTACAAAATTCTTTTTTTTTTATGGTTTGGAATTTAATAAATTGAGGATTTATTTAGTAACTTTTTTAGATACTTCAAATATAAGTAATCAAAATATATTTTATTATTTATTTGATCAAAAAATATTTTAAATTAATGAATACTAATCATTAAAATCAAAATTAAAAATTAATTTGATTTAACATTTATTTCTTTTTCGATTAACGAATAATAAACATTAAAAATTATGATAAAAATTTAGATTCAAATATATGTAATAAAAAAACATGTATTCCATTATTTATTTAATCAAAAAATACTTCATATTAACGGATGTTGCTGATTAAAATTAAAATTTTAAATTAATTTGATTTATCATTTATTATATTTTCGATTAACGAATCATAAACATTAAAAATTATGAAGAAACTTTGGAAAATTATCATAGAAATTGGTTGTACGTTTGAAAGCTAACCTAATCCCATAGAGAGTTTTTGATATTAATTTCAATAGGAAAGATGATAAGGCAAAAAACGAGAGGAAAGAGAAATTTCAAGTAGGATTTTAATTTTTTTAAAGTAAAAAAAATTGTGAAAACAAAACTTTCAAATTAAAAACTGAAAAAAAAGTAAAAAAATGAGAACAAAAAAAAATTAAAATAAAAATTTCAAGTAGGATTTTAATTTTTTAAAGTAAAAAAAAGTTGTGAAAACAAAATTTAAATTAAAAAAAATGAAAAATGAGAAAAAAAAATAAAGAAAAAAAAGGAGAAAAAATTAAAATAAAAAAAATGAGAAAACAAAAAAGTGAAAAAACTATGATTTCTAGGATCTGAACTCAAGACCTAATGGGTTTTAGTAGGTTTTACTAGAAATTCATACCGCTCATCCAAGGTTTCAATTCTAATATTTGAATACTATAATATACAAATTTCGATCTAGTCGGTTCCTTGGGTTTTCAATTTCAAAAATTGAACCGAATCGATTAAATCGATTTTTTTCGGTTCAGAACCGAATGAACCGAAAACCAAAATAATCCTATCAAATAGATCAAAATTCATTCGTTTCGCTTCTCGATTCCGATTCGATTCTGCACACCTCTAGTTCCTCGTGTCCAATTTGACAATTTATTAATTTACTCTAGGAATCAATTTTTATTTATTGATTTGCATAATATAGTTTACTTGATATATATTTGGTATTATTTTGTACATATTTCAATGCATTTAGCCTCTGTTCACATTAATCAAGTCAAAGCATACTCTTTCATTTGGCCAATGATATTATATTACGTGTAAACTCCTCTAATAATCAATGAATTTTAAAGCGTGTTTAAATCATAAAATTTTAATTTGTAATACTACTAAATTGTAACTTTATGCATGGCTAGTAGAATAGTTTCACATGATTTTGGTGAGGGTCATATAAAATTCTATGCATCACTAATTTTTTTTTGTTTAAATAAATAATCACTCGTTGTAACATTGAAAATGAAGAATAGAAATAAAAGCAATTAGCTTATTTTATTATCATTTCACATGGCCAGCTAATAAGAAATCTCTATTTTAAGCCATCGTTTTGGAGTTTGCAGTTAAAGTCAGTTTTAAGAATAGGCATAATAATTAATTAATTTCGATTTCTTCTTTCACTTAATTTATTCCAACAAGAAGACATTTCATGTAGAACCAATCCATCACTGCGTGAATGCAATTCTATTAGTATTTCCCGGGTCTGCTCAATACAAATTAAAATTAATAAGCCAATGGATTTTAGATAGTCAATAATTTATACAAAAAAAAGTATTTAGAATATAAGCTAATATATCCTCCAATTTCTCAAGTGAAAAGAGCAAAAAAAAATCATTTATAGGGTAAAGAAAAATGTTAAGTAAGACTTGCGACCTTTTATAAAGTTTTATGCATTTACATATGATAACATATGTGAAAGTATCAGCAGTCTTTCTTAAGAATTCTGATTTATCTCGTCCTACATGTTATTGAATATTCGAGTTTCACTAGCCTAATTTTATTGAATTTGCTCGTACTAAATTAGCAAAATAATAATTTCTAAATATCTATAAATATTTCATATATAAAATTTGAATTTAAAATCTAACCGAAAAAGAATGAATTCTTATAATTTATTGTCATCTTTTGAGACGAGACTATTATTATTATTATTATTATTATTATTATTATTATTATTATTATTATTATTATTATTATTATTATTATTATTATTAATTTTATTATTATTATTGCTGTTATCGTTAGGTGGAAATTTAAAAAAGAAAAGGTTTTTTTTTTTAATTTATTTTTAAATTTTAAGCGTGTCCCATGCAGGACCAAATTAACATGCAAATTAAATTATTATCCAGTGTGCGTGTTCCATGTAGGATTTGGTGCGAATGTGAATTGTTGTTGAACCTTAGAAACTATGATGACCAATGTACGCCAATGGTCTATATAGAGTAGAGAATCTAACTTGGAATTTCATCAACACAACGCAACATGGATTATTATTATTATTATTATTCACTGTTTCTGTGCTTCCTTGTGTTTAACTTTCATTTTCAAGCTACTTCTTCTTCTACAATACTTTGTCATCCTGACCAAAGCCATGCTTTGCTTCTATTCAAGGACTCTTTTTCCATTTCTGCTTCTGCTTCTTCTTCTTCTTCATCAAATCGAAAAACAGAATCATGGACAAATGGAACAGATTGCTGCTTGTGGGATGGTGTAACTTGCGACAATGAAACAGGTCATGGTGTAACTTGCGACAATGAAACAGGTTACGTAATTGGTCTTGATCTTTCTAGTAGTTTGCTTCATGGTTCTATTCATTCTGATAATCCTCTTTTTTCCCTTTCCCATCTTTAAAAGCTCATTCTCTTTGATAATGACTTCAATAGCTCTCAGATATCATCTCAATTTGGGTATTTCTTCAACCTAACACATTTGAGCTTGAAAAATTCAAATTTTGCTGGACATGTTCCATCAGAAATTTCTCAGCTATCTAGTTTGGTTTCACTTGATTTGTCTGGGAATCACGTTTCCTTAGAAACCAATAATTTCAGCAAGATTGTTCACAACTTAACCAAGCTTGAAGAACTCGGTTTCAATGGAGTAGACATGTCCATGGTTGCTCCTTATTCCTTGAGGAATGTGTCCTCTTCTTTGTCAGTTCTCCGTCTCTACAATTCTAGTTTGAGAGGGGAATTTCCAGGTGACTTACTTCAACTACAAAACTTCCAATATCTTGATTTGGGTGAAAATAGAGACCTCAATGCCTCTCTTCCAAGTTCAAATTGGAGCAGTTCGCTTCAGACCTTACTTCTTGGTTTCACCAAAATTCCAATATTTTTGCAGCCTGATTTTTTCAGCAATCTCTCGTCTTTGAAAAAATTGAGTCTTCCAGGCTGTAAATTTATTGGTTCAAACCTGGAATTGTTTGGTAATTTGACTCAACTTATTTACTTGGACCTCTCATATAATAATTTCAGTGGTCAAATTCCCTCCTCTTTTGAAAACCTTCGTCAACTCTCAGACTTGATGCTTGATCATAACAATTTCAGTGGGCAGATTCCTAATCATTTTGCAAACTTCACCCAACTTCGATATTTATTGTTAGCAAACAATCAACTTACAGGCTCTATTCCATCTCTATCCCTCACTACAAGAAAATCTGAAAATAGCAACGGAAATGATTCTGTTGCTAAATTAGCAACGAAAAATATTTTCCGTTGCTAAAATTGGTTAAACTTTGAAAATTTAGTAACGAAAAATATTTGGTTGTCTTCCGTTGCTAATAGTGGAGGAAATTTTTAGTGCCAAAATTTAGCAACGGAAATTAGCAACGGAATCCATATACCGTTGCTAAAATAGGTGCCAATAGATGGCGGAAAAGTTTTGGAACAAAAAATAGCAACGGAATATGACTTCCGTTGCTAAATTAGCAACGGATGTCAAGCAACGGAATATGACATCCGTTGCTAATTTAGCAACGGAATATAATATCCGTTGCTAATTTAGCAACGGAAAATATATTCTGTTGAAATTTTTGGTTCCAACCAAATGAAAAAAATTTGAATCCAAAAAATAGCAACGGATTAGTTTTTCCGTTGCTAAAATTGCAACGGAAAATTTATTCGGTTGCAAGTTTAGCAACGGAGTTTGCATTCTGTTGGTATTTTTGGCTCCTAAAGGGAAACAAATTTGTGTCTAAAAATAGCAACGGAATTGGTTTTCCGTTGCTAAAATTGCAACCGAATATAATTCGGTTGCAAATTTTGCAACGGAATTGTTTTTCCGTTGCTAAAATTGCAACCGAAAATAATTCGGTTGCAAAGTTAGCAATGGAATTGGCATTCCGTTGGTATTTTTGATCCAAAAAGATAAAAAAAAATATTATCTTTCTTAATTTTTTGGAAGCAAATTATTATTATTATTATCGTAACGTCCCAACCCAAATAGTATGGCTGGATCAATTCGACTTTAGAAATGAACTAATAAAATAAATTGTTAAAAATAACAATAGTAATAATATATATATATATATAAAGTTAGCTGTTAATAATAATAAGGGGGTCATTCTAGAATCCCTCTAGAATTTTCGGGACAAAGTGCATAACATAGAAAAAAAAAGGAAGAAGAAAAGAGGAGAGAAGAAGAGAGAGGAAGAGAGGAGGGTAGATCGGGATCGGGGGATGAGGCTGACCAACGGTGCCGACCTCCTTGCCGCCGTTTTCTCCCTTCGCCGGCCATAGTAACGACGTCATTTCCTATTCACCATTGAAGGCATCGGTTTCCCCTTCGCTGTTTTTCTCTTTTTGTGAACCGAAGGCCTTCTCCTCTCTCTCCGGCAACTGGAGAGACGCCCCGCTCCGATAGATCCCCAAGAGCAAGGCGGCCATGCCGGCATCCTTTATTTCTCCTCTCCTGCTGGCGGTGAGTAGATTGGAAAGAGGGACTGCCGGTCGTTCTTGAGTAGATCCCGACCATACAGCGGATCGCTAGATAGCGTGACCACCACCGTTGGACTCGTCTCATTGCTAGCTGTCTCTGGGTGGTCCCACGTCGGCAATGCTCCGATCAACTTCCGGCGAGGCTCCGGCAAGTGGGGTGAGTAGTGCTAATTTAAGATTAGAGTTGCGTTTCAATCTCATCCTTGTAGGAATATTAGTCTTGCTTTGTTTTTTTTTTTTTGATTTTCTTTTCCTTAATTTTGTGTAAATTCAAAGGTTTTTTCATTTTTGGGTTCTGATTATTCAATTTTGTGTAAATTTCCGTTGCTATTTTTGATTAGCAACGGAAAATATCAATTTTCCGTTGCTAATTTGCAATTTTCTTGTAGTGCCTTTTAGATCTATATTATATTAATCTATCTTATAACTTGCTCAATGGAACTATACCATCCTCGTTTAATCTGCCCAGTTTAGAGTTCTTATTTCTTAATGACAACCATCTCCGTGGAAGTATAACCCAAATCCAAAGCGATTCTTTGTCGCAAATGGACTTCAGAAATAACAAGTTGCGTGGTTCAATTCCAGCTGTTGAAAGCAACTCCTTATCTTATATTGATTTCAGCAATAACATGTTGGAAGGGGCAATTTCAGATTCAACTTTCAATGTCTCGAGCTTGAAAGTTCTCTATCTTTCATCCAATAAAAATTTGACAGGAGAAGTTTCTTCTTCCTTTTGCAAGTTACAATTTCTTGAAATTCTGGACTTGCCCAACAACAGTTTTAGCGGCTTCATTCCCCCATGTTTATTGGGAAACTTTAGCAATAGTCTTTCGGTGTTGAATTTGGGCATGAGCAGTTTTCAAGGAACCATTCCCGATGCCTTTTCAAGAAGTTGTAGATTGAAGTATTTGAACTTCAACAACAATCAACTTAAAGGGCAAATCCCACCATCAATCATCAATTGTGAAGAGTTGGAGCTTGTAGATCTTAGCGACAACAAGATAAATGATACGTTCCTCATTTTCTGGGAATTCTTCCGAAGTTGCAGTGCCTTGTGATTCACTCCAATAATTTTGGATTGGTTAAAAGCTTCAATGTCAATCATTCCTTTCCCATATGTTGCGTATTTTCGATCTCTCGAATAATAGCTTCAACGGACCTTTGCCTACCGAGTACTTTAGCCAATTTGAAGCAATGATGAACTCTAATGATGAAATGAGCTATACGAGCATACAAACTTACAATTATCGTTACACTGCAAGTATTAACTTATAAAGGGTTGAAGAATAATAAGTTGGACAATATCCAAACTTTGCTCACAGTTATTGATTTATCAGACAATAAATTTACTGGGAGGATACCAGAGTCGATTGGAGAACTTAAATCACTTATACTACTGAATCTTTCTCATAATTCTCTCACAGATAATATTCCACCATCATTGGGAAATTTGACAGAATTACAATCATTAGATCTCTCTTCAAATTTCCTAAGTGGGGGGATTCCGATGCAATTGGCAGATCTAAAATTTCTCCAAGTCCTCAGTGTCGCTCATAATCAGCTACAAGGACTCATACCTCTTGGCCAGCAGTTGCGCACATTTGAAGAAAGTTCATATGAAGGAAATTCGGGCTTATGTGGTTTTCCATTACCACAATGCAATGGTGATGGAGAAACAAAACAATGGATGGAAAGCTATGGTGAGTGGCTATGGATGTGGAATTGTACTTGGTTTTGCAATAGAATTTGCTGTGTTTAGAATGATAAAGCCTGCATGGTATGGATACATAGGCTGCATATGGATCCGAATTTAGAGCCTAGTCCACTTACCAAATTTGAGGTCCAGTCCGGTTATCATTATAATTTCACGTGTTTCCTATATAGCATGTGGTGGTTCCTATATTTATTGTTTAATATAATAATGTTTTATAGGAAGCATATTTGGGTAGTAATGTTTATAATTTGTCATCTTGTTAAAGTTCATGCATTTGTTTCTTACGGTTTGTATGGTGGCTCTATGAACTTATGCATATATATTATTTATATGTCTTCTTTGTTTAAAGGATACCATGATTTTAATTGGTTATTACACATGTGAATATGCTTTTATAATTGAATAAATAATGGATTGAATTAAGTATATATGTGGATCCTTTTGCATTTTTTTCAGCAAATGCAGTACAATAATTAAGAGTATAACATGATATTGTTATTGTACAGTATAAATATTTATAAATTCAATATGCTATAAGTGCAGTGATTAATTACATAATTTTGTCAAGTATAAATGAGACTATTAATTTGTTAATTATCTTTTAACATAACTTAATTTGCTAAAGGAAGTTGTGTTAATTGGAAATTATATAAATTGTTGGCTTATAATTTGGATTAACCTTTTCATGTGGTTTGATCTATAATTGATTTACTCTATATTATGTCATATAATGTTTTGGGAGTAGCCACAGCATCTCAAGATTTAGAATTGCTATTATTTTAATATGGCATAAAAAGTATTAATCCATGAGAAATAATTGCATGACCCACAAGAATGTAGTTATTTATCATGTATTCGTTTTTGATATTATGAATAAAATGTAAACTTGACAATCTTAGGCCCACAGGTATAAAATATCTATTTATATTTTATATTAAGGTTATTCTCATCAAAGATTAATTGATAAATTTCATGCATGATTGCAACCTTTACCCACAGGGAGGTTAGATTTATCAATATTATTTATGTGTTTCTTGGTTTATTGCAGTTTTACCTACTATTTTATTAAATAATACTTCTCATATTCTAATGCTTAATTAATGGTGACAACTTTGCTGATTGGAAAGAGTAAATTCTTTTGACACTTGGGTGCATGGATCTTGACTTGGCACTTCAGAAGGAAGAGCCACCCGCTCTTAACGAATCAAGTACGCCATAATAGGTTGCTCATCATGAGCAATGGATGAGATCCAATCGGTTGAGCATGATGCTCATTAAGACTCATATGAACAAGAGCATTAGGGGATCCATTCCATTATGTGACAAGGTTAAGGATCTTATTAAGGCAACTGAGGAACAATTTGTGACCTTTGATAAGGCACTTACAAGCACCTTAATGAAGAAACTTCCAGGATTGAAATTTGACAATTCTAAGGGAGTGCATGAGCACATTATAGAAATGAGAGATATAAGTGCTAAACTCAAGTCTTTGAGCTTCGATATTTCAGATGCATTTCTTTTTCATTTTATGCTTAATTCTCTGCCTACAGAATATGGCCCTTTTAAGATCTCCTACAACACACATAAAGAAAATTGTTCTATGAATGAACTTTTGACCATGTGTGTGCAAGAGGAGGAAAGGCTTAAGCATGAGATATAAGACATGAAGCAAGAGAGTGCTAATCTCACTACTCACAAAATTGGGAATAAGAAAAATGGAAAGTTTATCCCAAACTTCAAGAAAAATGGAAACGTGCCAATGAAGAAAGGTGGCAACAAGTGCTTCTTTTGCAAAAAGATGGGAAACATGAAGAAAGACTGTGTTAAGTACAAGAAATGGCTTGAAAAGAAAGGTACTTTCATTTCTTTTGTGTGTTATGAATCTTTATTGGTTGATATACCAAATAATACTTGGTGAATTGATTCTAGATCAACAATTCACATTGTCAATACCATGCAGGACTTCTTAACCCAAAGGAAATCGAAGGGAAATGAGCAATACATCTATTTCAGCAATAGGATGAGCTCTCAAGTTGAGGCCATGGGGATTTTTCAATTAGTTTTAGAAAGTGATTTTATTTTAGAACTTGAAAACCCTTTTTATGTTGCATCTTTTTCAAGAAATTTAGTTTCTATTTCTAGACTTACTAAAATTGGTTTTAGTTTTATTTATGAAAACTCAACTTTTAATTTGTTTAAAAATAAAAGCATTGTTAGTTATGGTTCTTTAACTGATGGTTTATATAAATTTCGATTTGACCCCACTTATGAATGTAATTACTCAAATTTGCATGGTATAAATATTGGCATGAAAAGAAACATTTGTGATGAGAACTCATACAATCTATGGCATAGGAGATTATATCACATCTCAATAGAAAGAATCAAGAGTTTTAAAAGCTCTTGACCTTAGTGATTTTGGTACTTGTTTAAGTTCCATAAAGGGAAAGCAAACTAATAAGATCACAAAAGATGCCAAAAGGAGTTCATAAATTTTAGAGATCATACACACAGATATATGTGGTTCATTTAATATTTTTGACCTTAATGGATAAAAGTATTTTATTTCTTTTATTGATGACTTTACTAGATACATGTATCTTTATCTCTTACATGATAAAAGGGAAGCACTTGATGCTTTCGAAATTTATAAAGCTGAGGTAGAGAAACAAATTGAAAGGAAAATAAAAATAGTAAGGTCTGATAGAGGTGGGGAATATTATAAAAGATATATAGAAAAGGGACAATCATTAGGACCATTTGCAAAATTCCTAGAAGAGGAAGGCATAATTGCACAATATACTATGCTTGGTATACCACAACAAAATGGTGTAGCTGAAAGAAGGAATTACACATTAATGGATAGATAAGAAGCATGATGAGTTTTACTAATGTTCCTATATCCTTTTGGGGTGAAGCTTTGAAAACTCCAATATATATTTTAAATAGGGTTCCATCAAAAGCTATTCCTAAGATACCTTTTGAATTATGGAAAGGATTGAAACCTAGTTTAAATCATATCCATGTATGAGGATGCCAAATTGAAGTAAGGGTGTATAACCCAAATTTAAGGAAACTGGATCCAAGAACAATAAGTGGATATTTAATAGGTTATCCAGTAAACTCTAAAGGATATAGGTTCTATTATCCCAATCATTCATTTAGAATTATCGAAGCAAGGAATGCTAAATTTCTTGAGGATCAAGAATCTAATAGAAGCGATCTTCCTCGACAGGTAGAATTTGAGGAAATTGAGAATTATATGGTAAATCCTACATTAAGTATTGCATTGGATGCTCCTTTAAATAACCAGTTGCATATTGAGGAGCAACCAATTCAAGACCAATTACTCCATGAAGAACAAACTCATGATGAACGTCAAGAATAAGTTCAAAATGAGAATAAAAAATAAGCTCTAAATAAGCATAAAGAAATAGTGAAAGTATGAAGATCCTTAAGAGAAAGGAGACCATCAATTCCAAATGATTACATAGTATACCTGCGAGAGTCTGAATTTGACATTGGACTTGAAAATGATCCTAAATAATTTTCACAAGCAATCAATGGTAATGATTTTGAACTTTTGAGTGGATGCTATGAAAGAGAAATGAAATCTATGTATAAGAACAAAGTTTGGGATCTTGTTGAATTAACAAATGGAGCAACAGTGGTTGATTGCAAATGGGTCTATGTAACTAGAAGAGATGGACGACGTAAAGCTAGATTAGTAGCTAAAAGTTTCACATAAAAAAGGCATTGATTATCGTGAAACCTTCTCTCTAGTCTCAAAGAAAGGATTCATTTAGAATAAAAATGGCTTTAGTAGCTCATTTTGATTTAAAGCTACATCAGATGAATGTGAAAATGGCATTCTTAAATGGAGAACTTGAGGAACAGGTATACATAAAACAACCTGAAGGTTTCTATAAAGAAAATCATTTGGTTTGCAAGTTAAATATATCAATATATGGAATAAAGTAAGCATCCCGCCAATGGTATACAAAATTTCACAATACCATAACATCTTTTGGTTTTGTTGAAAATATTAAGGATCAATGTGTATACCTCAAAGTCAGTGGGAGTAATGTCATTTTCTTGATCTTATATATTGATGACATCTTGCTAGCAAGCAATGAAATGAATTTGCTAAATGAATCAAAGTAATTCCTTTTAGAAAATTTTGAAATGAAGGACTTAGGGGAAGCTTCTAAAGTTATTGGCATAGAGATAAAGAGAGATAGATCATTGAGAACATTGGGTCTATCTCAAAAGTCCTACATTAAGAAGGTTTTGAAGAGATTTAGAATGCAAAGTCATTCTTCTTCTCTAGCACCTATTGTTAAATAAGATATATTTAGTCAAGATCAATGTCCTCAAAATGATATGGATAAGGAGGAAATGAATGGAATACCATATGCTTATGCAGTAAGAAGTTTAATGTATGCTCAGGTTTGTACTAAACCTGACATTGCATTTGCAGTAGGAATGCTTGGCAGATATCAGAGTAATCTAGGATGGAAACATTGGAAAGCTACGAAATAGGTCATGAGATATTTGCAAGGAACCAATAAATTAATGCTTGCTTATAAACACACTGATAACTTAAAATTGGTTGGCTACTCTAACGCAGACCATGGTGGATGTCAGGACTCAAGAAAATCCACATCAGGGTATATCTTCCTTCTTGCTGAATGAGATGTGTAAGGTTCCAAAAATGACCCTAGTCGAAATTGCATGACCCAATGTATTATTATTTGATTTAGACTTATTAAATGTGTGAATTTAATATTGGAATAGCGAAGGCAAGTGATAATTTTGAATTAATTATAAATTGTTTGGTATAAATTGTAAGGGTAATTAGTATTTGTGGGGTGTTTTTGAAAATGAATAAAAGTTAGGATTTATTTTTTTTAATAGAGAGGGAGTCAGTAGAGACAAAAATAAATAAAGGATAAGAATATAAAAAAAAGAAAAGAAGGAAGGAAGGAGAAAGGGAGGAGAACAAGGAAAAATCGTGAGAGAGAGAGAGAGCGCCGGTTAGGGACTACGCCGGCCACTTCTATCGGTAGTAACTCGCGTGCCGTCTCTTCCCCATCGTCGGCGTCTACCTCCACCTACGGCATCGTTTTTGCCTCGATTTTCTCTCTTCTTACCGAACCCACTTCTCCTCCTTCCGACAATCGGCAATAGCGGTTGATGGCATGAGTGGCGCCGGTGAACTCCCAGTGATGAGGCAATCTTCCTCGTGCCTTCTATTTCTCCCCACTCGCCAGCAGCAAGTAGATCGGCCCCCGATGAAGCAGGACATTCCAGCTTAGATCTCGACCAAATGCGACGGTGTTGGGGCGCGTGAGTGCTACCTGGCAACTACCCGTGGTCCTAGCTACCAAGGGGCAGCTCTGATGAGTCTCCGGTGACCGGTCCGACGAGCTCTAGTGACAAACAAATTGTAGCAAATTCGACTAATAGGTTTGGGAACTCCTTTGATCTTATACGTGTTTGATTGGTGTATATATATATATATATATGATGTTGGATATTAGTAAGGTAAATTAAAATGTGATTATTGTATGGGAATTATGCTTAATATCAGCTTTACATATTAGTTTAAATATGATTTTCTTTGCTAACTTGTATAGACATGTTTTTTGCTCCTTACCAAATGATTTTAGAATTATTCTTTAGTAAGGAAATTATAATTTGCTACTTCACTTAGCTTCACGAAAAATTGTTTAATGTATTTGTTGAGATTAACTAAGAATTTAGCTAACATGTTTATTTAAAAGATGTATAATTAAATATCTAGGTGACTCTATTAAACATTAAAAGAGAAATTTTAAAAGCTGATGATTAATTTGGCAATAAAAAGTATAGTTTTTGACAGTTAACTTATGATTGAACTTAGATAGCTAAATCAACTAATATGAAAATATAAAAGTACATTCGTACACAGAGTTGCATAAAACATGCGTAAAGAGTATAAGACATGTACTTAGTTATTGGTTATATTGATATAATAATTGAAAATATATGCAAATCATGATGTTAGACGTACACAAATATATGATGTAAGTTTATTCTTTAATATAATATGAATGAATATGAGTATAACTGATGAAGCCAGAGCTTAGAGTCAGAATAGTTCTTGAAAGCAATTGAATTGTAATAATTAGATGATATTGAAGATTCTATTGATAGGAATAAATCCTTTAAGGTTGTGAATCACACTTTAAATGTTTTAAATTCTATTTATAATTTCATGCTGTAATAAGCAATGTTTTTTTATTTGTCATTTTTAGCATAACTTTTCAAGAAATATTATGATTATATTATTAAATTGTTATGGAATAATTGTTTAATATTAGATTTTACAAAATGCTTTCCCATTTATTTGCTGGGAAAAAATCAATTAAATCATCTTGCCTAGTTTATTATTCCAAAATATTTTGGTAATGATATAATAAGTATAGAGGTTCAAAAGAGATGATCATGATGAACCATGAAGGTATGTCCTTTTGAAATAATTATGTGTTTACATGCTGTTTTAGGCACTTATAGTTGGTGTGATTATATATGATTTCACTCTCATGAAAATAGTCTAGCAATGCATGAACTACTATGACTAGTATAAATATTGTTAACATGTGCCTATTAGAAAGTTTAATGTAATTTAAATGAATCTATATAGAGTAGATTTTTCTGATGATTGAAGAATATTTTACAGAGAATTTGCTGAATTATTGTGAAATAATTCATGACATGAGTGAAAGATGGTTCATAAACTGTACAAAAATATTGAAGATTCTGAATAATTGTATTTTCTGGATTGAAAAGTAATTAAAAAGAAGAGAAATCTGATAAATGTTTTAAAAGTGAAATTTGTGCCCTTAGAAAGAGTCAGGCAGTAAAACCTAGCTCAGGATATAATTGGCTGGCCATAGGGATATCTCTGTACTGCGGTACAAGTCATGACGACTTGCTATGCTATGGACTGGATCTTTGATCACCATGGCTTCTCTGTCTCTATTCTCTGCTCTGTGAGAATTGGCCCTCTAGAGGTCATTTCTTTATCTCTGTTGTGACCCTGTGGGGTCCACATCCCGCATATCCGGTCTGAGAATTTCTATCGGGTCTGTACTAGGGGCATTAATATGAAAATAAGTAAAAAAGTGTAAAAGAAAAGAAATGTTATAGTTTCAAAACTAATTTGCTTAAGAACTATTCTCTTGTATATAGAAAACGGATAATAAATTGAAAGTTACAATATTGACGAGCATGTGATTCTTTAATACTATATACGCATTATGGATCTATATATTACGAGTAAGTATTGTGCACTAAGAATTTATCTTCAATAATTATATTATTTCTGGAAGCCATAAGCTAGTTTCTTAATTTGTTATATTTGTTCATAGATATATGTAGGTATAGATATATAACTCTATTACGTGTTAAGTGCATAATTTTGGTATCATATGGTGTTATGTAACATATAGTTCACCTTACCAAGATTATTTTAATGATTACATGTAAGTGAATTTAGAATGCATACTATATTTTAAATGATATATGTGTATGAAGGAATTATACCAAACGTCTTTTGTGGTAACAATTACTGATAAATTGCTTATTGAGTTATTAAGTTTTGTTGCCTATTTGAGTAATATGTTCCTTCTCTTATGCTTATGATTTATTGCTGAATGCAAAAGCTTGGATTTAAGGTAATTGAAGGTATCAGCTGGCAGCATCATTAAACTTTGTACTTGTATAATTGATGTTATGTATTGTAAAGATTATTTTTAGATTATATTGTTCCCCGCTAAGCTTTATAGCTTAGTACGAGTTTTATTATCCGTGTAGGTATCAGGATAGGCTTGGTTTTGATTAGACAGCTGCTATGGCTCAACTATCAGAAGAGGGGATCTAGTGTGGGCAGATCACCTTTGAAGTTTACAGTTGTAGTGTGGCGATTTAAAATGTAAATTGTTCTTTATTTTGGAGTATTATAATGGTTTTAGAGTGTAATATGTAATATTGAATCATCTAAGGAAATGTGATTAATAATGAAAATGGATGTATGTGATGCATGTTGAAATTATTTTTGTATTGTGGTGCCCCTGAAGGGCTGAGAAAATTGTCTGATTTTTAGGTGGATTAGACAAGTTTTTAGTCATTATATTACCGGATTTTTATTTGGTGATTAGTCAAGTGGACAATTATAGTTCGATCGGTATACTTAATTTCTAAGTAATTTTTATTGGACGAGTCTGCAGTCAACAGAGTAGTTAAGGTTTAGAAAAAAAAAAAATTTCAGGTTATCACAGGTTTCAGTTAGATTGTTCAGTAAGGATGTTACAAGATATATCTTGGAAAAGTGTTAAACAATCTATTGTTTCCTCATCCACTATGGAATCAGAGTTCATTGTGTGTTTTGAAGCAACGTCACAGGCATTATGGCTAAGAAATTTTGTTTCTCAACTAAAGGTTGTCAACTCAATAGAGAAACCCTTAAAGATTTATTATGACAACACAGCAGCAGTTTTCTTCTCAAAGAATGAGAAATGTGCAAGTCGCAGCAAGCACATTGATATAAAATATCTTGTTGTGAAGCAACATATCAAGAGGCTTGAAGTGGATGTCCAACATATTTATTCAGAACTAATGATTGCTGATCCCATGACTAATTAAAGGATTATCTGTTGAGAAATTTGTAAAGCGTGTGGTTAACATGGGACTAGTTAGTTCATTTTAAGCCTTAATAGTATTTTGCTTCTTATTTTGTTGAACTCGAGTATAAAGTATACAATTACAGTTTTCTTGAAGGGTTTTATTGTGTCCACATATTTTGCATATCTGTAGGATATTAAGTGGACTGTTTGAAAGTCCATATATGCAGTAGATAATTATCTTAGAGATTAAAGTTTCCAATAATTAAATAATTAAGTCAAGTGGGAGAATGTAATTTTGTGACTTATTTATTTATTAATTAATATTTCTAAGTAATTAGATAATAGAGATAATGTCCCAAATAATCTCCAACTAAAGCAAACAGTTATTTAATGTTATAAAATAACTCTTCACATCTCCTTGATGGTAGGAGATATTTTAGAATTTTAAATTAATTTTAAAAAAAAAATCTACAGATAGAGTCCCTAGTCTAACCATATAAAATCAGCCTGTGATTATACCATCAAGATTACAGAAATCGTAAGAATTGGTATAGACTAGAAGACATTAAAAAAAAACATTCAATATACTGGATTTTATTGAAAAGGAAGATCAAGTGCAGACAAAAGAGGGAAATCAACGAAATCAGTGATTTTTGGTGTTCTTTAGTGACAAAAGGTTTTTCCTATTTGAGCAATTATGGCTGGAGGATCAGGTGTGTATTGAAACTTATAATTATGTGGATAAATTAATTCGGTAATAGACCTATAAATACTATTCAATATAGCTTTCGTAACCAATTATTTTTGACAATAAAATAAAGTTTTATAATTGTCCTTTTGTATTTAGAATAAAATCAGATTGAAACCTAAATTGTTTTCCAATGAAAAGAAGACTGAATTATTCCCTTGATGGGGTAGATTTCATGCATCATAAATAATAAGGACAATAATTTTGAATAGCGAAACTATTTGTCATATTTCTTATGAATTAAAAATAAAGAGGAAAAAGAAAAGAACACCAAGAATTCTAAATCAGAGGATCTAATGACACGCAGCTAGTAACAGTGTGAGAGATATTTGAGATTTTCATAAACGTAATGAACAAATTTTTGTTTTTGTTTTTTGTTTTTTGTTGTTTTTTTTTTTTTTTCTACTAGGTGGAAATTCAGAACTAAGTTGGAGTCCTGATCCATGTGCACCGTGCGAGGTGTATGTTTGTACCGTCCAATCACATGTAAACAGTTAAACACGCTGATCAAACGGATGAGCACGCATGCAGTGAATAGAAAAACACCGAATGACGTTTCTTAAATTGTGGATCACGTTTTGATGACAAATTTAACTCCAATATATAGGCATAATATATAACTTTTTCTCGATATTCTGAATATTTTTGAACTTTTTTGTTTAGAGAGACAATTACATAAGATTAGGGGTATGTAAAAATTGATCCGAATTGACGTATTCGGATGGGGTTAATAGAATCGGTTTAATTATGGAGATTATGCAAATTTTGAGTTCGGATATGTGAAAATCTCTCTAAACCCTATCCGACTGAACAACCCGATTAATTTAATATATAAAAAAATCCTAATTTCTCTACACATATTAGTTAATATATAATATATATTAATGTAATTTTGAAATTATTAGTTTGTCATATTTTTAAAATATTTTTATAGTATTTAATATTGTTTATTTGTATTAATTTAGGATTTTAATTTAATTTTAATTTAAATATATAAATTAAAAAATTAAATTCAGATTAATCGGATGGGTTAGTTCGGAATCCGAAAAATATCGGATAGGGATACAATATTTATATAGGATAGGATCGGATGAAAAAAATATATAAAATTCGGATTCGAGTCGGGTTCATCCCAAACCTGACCGATGCACACCCCTACATAGGATGATGACAATTTTATTATGAAATTTTATTTAGTTACTTTTACGTTATTTAGATATAAATTGAGTGATTATTAATGAAATTAACCCTATATATACATAGCATAAAGGAATCTATACAAAGTATACTTTCTTATCACTCCCCGCAGTTGAGCGCAGAGCACGGTCACCTTGTAGCCACTGAAAATGAACCTTATATCCAGTGGTTTACCTGAATGAAGACATCAACAACGAGATCATGGAGCCTGTATATTTAACTTGCAACAGCTTGTCTTTCATCTGCTCAGGAACAAAATAGAAATCAATTTCCATAAAGAATACGAGGCTCCTATTCAATTAAGTGAAATGGTTTATATACACAACCGATTACAAGTATAAAAGCAATAGAAACCCTAGACCTCAGTATACAAATATGAGAAGGCGATACAAGTTTTTCCTCTGAGGTTCCTATGATTATTTGATAATTAGAATTAATCAGAGAGCTTGATCTTGATTAATTTACAAGTAAAGAAGAATTGATTGCCTGAAACTTTTCAATACTTTTAACTGATTTGTTGAATTTAATTTGAAATTTATCTTTGTATCGATGATCAGATATTGAGCTGGGGTTAGATTTATGCCTTGGACTGAAAGTTTTCTACATTAATTTAATTCTCATATTTATTTTTCTGTCTCGTTTAATTAATTCTCTTTAAATAAATTGTTCATTGCTGTTTTCAAAAATTATTATTTATTTAAGAAGATTAAAAATCTAATCAGTTTATGTGGATTCGATTTCTCTCATCGCTACCATAAGTTATTTTTTTTAGGAATAGATTATTATTATTGGTAGTTTCGAGGATCATCATTTGTCATAGTACTAATTTTTCACATGATTTTGTTGGGGTAATATAAAATTCTATACATCATATAGTTTTTTTAAAATAATCACTTATTATAATATAATTGAAAATGAAGAATAGAAATAAAATAAATTAGTTTAAATTTCATTATTTTTTCCCAAAGTATAAATTTCATTTTCATTTCAGCCAAAAACAAATATTTATTTTAACCATCGTTTTGGTGTTTTGTAATTAAGTCTGGCTTAAGGATGGGCATAATACTTGTTACCAAATAAGAAAAGGATGGGCACAACAATTAATCAATTTATTTCAATTTCTTCCAATATGAAGACATTTTATGAAGAATCCATCAGTGTATGGATGCAATTCTACCTAGCATAGATATATATATATATACACACACATTATTATTAGGGGTGGACATTAACTGATTCAGTTCATAACTTTTTTTTTTTTTAATTCTAGTCAATTAAACTCATTTTTTTATAACTAAAGCTTAAATTCAATCAATTAATAATCGTTTAAAAAGATTAAATATAAATTTCATATAAAACCTTCAATCCATCTATCAAATTAAAATACAAATTCTCAATATACTAAAATAAGATTACATAAACATTAATTTATCAGTATATCTACTCTATAATTTGAAAATGAAAATATAAATATATGTGAAATTATTCTCATATTCATATATATATATATGTAAAATTACATGTACACCGGTTAATCGCACATTAACCAATCAATTACAAAACACCTGACTTCAAATTCAAATTCATCAACCATAATTTTAAATATTAAAATTTACATATAATTGTATTAGTTAATCACTAAAATTAGTTTAAACTCAATTTTTAATAGATTTAACGGTTTTTCAATTTTTTTATGCAGCGCTAATTATTATAAATATCTTATGTATTTACAATTCCTCAGTACGAAGATGTGACGGTGGTGTCCGTTTTACTTTAATCAAATGTCTTAATTTTAAGGGTTGGATATAAAATGTTTTTAAATATTTAATAGAGTATTTTGTTTTTTTATGAACTTATTATTTTAATGCAAATTCCAATTAATTAGATCAATAAATTTTAAATATCATATAATTATAAAAAAAAGTATTAGAATATAGTCAAAATTTGAAGCCTAATGAAAATCAGAATATAAATATACGAAAAATTGCCCTCAAATCCATATATATGTGTAAAATTACATATATACCAGTTAACTGTATATTAACAAACCAATTAACAAGACACCTAAATTCAAGTCAAAATCTATTAATCATAATTTTAAAAATTAAAGTTCACACATAATTATATTGATTTGAACTTAATTTTTTAATTGGTTTAATTAATGATTTCTCCATTTTTTATGAAACGCTAATTATTATAAATATCTTTTGTAGTATCGGTTAAAAAGTATTTACAGTCTATTTGGATCAAATCATTAACTGAGAGGATAGGATTCGTGAATCTGAGTCAAAAATTTGCTCCCAGCTTGTTATCAAATATGCAAAATAATTTAAGACATATTATGTCCTTTTGTTCGTGATAAATATTTTAATACTTGAAAAAGTAATAATTTATTCTTCAATTTTTATGATTTGATGCGAATGAGAACGGTTGAACCCTAGAAAGCAGGTTGACCCAATGTGAGCCAATGATCGAGTACATATCTAACTTGAAATGTCATAACGCAGCACAACATGGATTATTGTTCATTGCTTCTGCGGGTTTAATTTTTAGTTTCAAGTTACTTCATCTCTCTCCAAACTCTTATTCTACAATACTTTGTCTTCCTCACCAGAGCATGCTTTGCTTCGATTGAAGAATTCCTTCTCCATTTCTGTTTCGTGCTTCAGATTCATGGAAAAATGGAACAGATTGCTTCTTGTGGGGTGGTGTAACGTGAGACAATGAAACGGGTTATGTAATTGGTCTTGATCTTTCAAGCAGTTTGCTGTATGGTTCTATCCATTCTGATAATTCTCTTTTTTCCCTTTCTCATCTTCAAAAACTCAATCTCTCTGATAATGACTTTAATGGTGTTAAGGGATATACGTTACTGTTAAGGAATATATGTTATATTTCATTATTATCCCACTTTGTATTTATCTCTGTCTCCGTGTATATATATACATGTCTCAAGTAACATTAAAGAAGAAGAGCGGAAATACAATATAAGAACTCTCATTGTTTTACATGGTATCAAAGCTAACCTAGATCTCTCCATGTCCTCAGCATCATCTAACAATTCATCTCCTACAGATCCATCTTCCCCTAAATCTCCATCCCTTGTCTTGCCTTCAGCAAATACACCCAATTCCACCTCTTCAACCTTAATCACCAACCCGATCCCAAGCATGGCCAATGATCCCACAATACAAAACTCTCAAACCTTTTCCACCAATCATGCCTATACCATTAACTTAATCGCACAAACTATATTACCTCGAAAACTCAATTTCTTCTTATTCTCCATTGTCATAATCTCATAGGTCATATTGATGGATCCATCCGAAAAACTCCCATCACAATTCCCTCTCCTACTGACCCTACCTTCTCTATTCCTAATCTAGATTACGAATCTTGGTTCAAAAAGGATCAAACTCTGTTAACATGGCTTTTGGCCTCTTTAACTGAAAAAGTTTTCACTTGTGTTGTAGGTGTGGAGAACGCTTATGATACTTGGCAAGCCTTAACCAATGCCTTCGGTTTTGTCTCTCAAAATCGTCAATTGCAGATTCATATTGAATTGCAGGAACTCAAGAAGACCGACACTGGAATTGCCATCTATTTGCAACGTGCTAAAGCTCTAGCTGATGAGCTTACATCTGCGGGTGCACTCCTTTCAACATCTCAATTCAATGCCATAATCTTTCGCAACTTTGGGACTGAATATCATTCAATTATTACTACTCTTGCTCTTCAATCACCACCTGCATCATTTTATCAATTGTATGGTCATTTGGCTGCTCATGAAGTCTTGCTGAAAAGCTTCCAAGAACCTTCATTTGCTCTAGGCTCAAGGACCCCTACCTCCAGCCTCCTCTGCCTCTACCAACACAAAAGGCAATAGGTCTTCTAATCCACGTCGCCAACGTGGGCCTTCTCAAATCTGCAACCTTATAAATCACACAGCTGATCGTTGTAGACGCAGGTAGAAGCTACACATGCCAAGAAATTTTAATAACCAGTCTGGATCTTTTCCTTCTAGCATTTCTTATGGATCGATGGCAAGCTAACTTAGCTTGGATATAGAGTCCCCCTACTGCCTATCAAGCTCCTACCTATTATTCACCTCTACCATTGGCGCCTATTCCTGCAAGACATTGGTATCCCAACACAGGGGCTACTCACCATATGACTGTGGATCACACCTAGTTGCACATTATGACACCTTATCTTGATCAGAAAACCATAAGAGTAGGTAATGGTTAAGGTATGCCCATCACTCATACTGGCACTTCTTTTTATTCTCGTTTTCGCCTAAATAATGTTCTTTTTGCACCTAAATTTACTAAGTCATTATTATCCGTTCAAAAATTCACTAAAGATAACCATTGTTTCTTTGAATTTCGGCCTTTCCATTTTTTGATAAAGGATCAGGTGAAGAAAGACATCCTCTTAAAAGGTCCGAGTGATGGAAGTTTGTATGTGCTACCACCTGAGCTAAAGCATGTGCTTCTTAGGGAGACAGTCTCTTTTGATACTTAGCATGCTCGATTGGGACATTGTCATAAACATACTACCTCTCATGTCTTGTATTTGAATAATTTACAATTTTCTTCTTCTAATAAACAGTGCTCCTTTTGTCCTTTAGGCAAACTTACCAAACACAATTTACCTCCTATTGTTTAAAGTAGTATTGCTCTTTTTGAGGTTATTCAATTTGATGTACGGGATCCTACCTCTATTGATTCTTTCTTAAATTAAAAATATTTTGTCCTATTTATTGATGAGTTTACAAGATTCACTTGGGTTTACTGCATTAAATTTAAAAGTGATGTGTTTAAAAACTTTTCTTGAATTTCAAGTGATGGTACACCGACAATTTAATTGCACTATCAAATGATTTCAGTCAAATTTTGATGGTGAGTTTCAGAAATTATCTGACTATTTTCGAAAATCTGGCATTATGCCCACACACTCATGAGCAAAATGGTATTTCTGAATGAAAAATTGGACATATCATAGACACCACCCTCACTTTGCTTGCTCACTCTAAAGTTTCCTTACATTTTTGAAACTATGTTGTTAACACAAGTGTGAATTTAATTAACTGTTTAACATCCCTTTATATCAAAAATACTTCTCTATATTTTTGACTATTTAACAGGAATCCAAATTTTGCAAACTTTAAAATTTTTGGTTGTACCATCTACCATCTTCTTCGGCCCTACAACAAACACAAGTTTGATTTTCGTAGTACCCCATATGTCTACTTAGGAAAGTCCAAATTCCATTTAGGTTTCCTATGTTTCAATCTATCAAATGAAAGAATTTATATAGCTAAGCACATTCACTTTGATGAGTCCAGATTCTTGTTTGCTAAGCTATCATCTCGAGATCTCTAGCCCAAGTCCACCTCATGCTTCTCCTTGGCTGATGTGGCAGGTACCAATTTCCATTCCTAGTGTTCTCTCATCAAGTATTCCTTATTCTCCTCCTAATCCTATACCTTCATCCACTCTTACCTTCTCTGCTTCATCATCCCCTCTAAACAGCTTCAAACCCTCTTCATCATCAGCCCAACCGATTTTATCCCCGATTCCTCTCTCTCCTACACTCACACATAAGCCTCAGCCCAACATGTCTAAGACACATCCCATGGAACTTAAACCTCTTGAGTTACTTAAACCACCTAAGTACCTTGCCCTCACTCACTCACTTTCTTTCGCTGATTATCTTCAAACTGAACCTCCATCTTATACATTAGACAAGAAATTTCCAGTGTGGCATGATGCAATGACCAAAGAAATTCAGGCACTACTGGACACCAATACCTAGCTTTTGGTGCCTAAACCATCAGGTTCTAATTTCATTGGGTGTAAATGGTTGTTCAAAATTAAACATAAGACAGATGACTTTGTAGAAAGGTATAAAGCTCATCTTATGGCAAAGGGGTATACTCAGAAATCGAGGGTTGTTTACAAAGAAACATTCAATCCTGTGGTGAAGGAAACAATAATCCGTACAATTCTTGCCCTTGCTTCCTCTAATAAATGGCCAATCCATCAACTGAATGTGTCCAATTCCTTCCTTCATGGTCATTTGATAGAAACTATTTACATGCAACAACCACCAGGCTTTATTGATTCCAGTCGGCTTGATCATGTCTGCCTCCTTCCTAAGTCTTTGTATGGGCTCAAACAAGCTCCAAGGAAATGGTTTACTCGGCTGTGTAACTTCTTATTTTCCAAGGGGTTCTGAAAATCTAAGGTTGATAACTCTCTTTTTTTTTAAAGTCACTAATGCCTACTCTACCTCTGTTCTTTGTTATGTTGATGACATTCTAGTTATAGGTACTTCCTTGGTTGAAGTTCAGAAGGCTATATCCTTTATGGAGGTGGAATTTCCCATCAGAGACTTGGGATGTGTGGCATATTTCCTGGATGTTGAGATTGACCATACACCAAGTGGCCTCTTGCTCCGACAGTCCAAATACATCCATAACCTGTTAGAGCGCACCAACCTCTTTCAAGAAAAATCTTATCTTACACCCATGGCATCAACTCCCAACTTGTCCAAAATAATAGGTCAACATCTACTTAATGGTATAAAATATAGATAGATTGTTGGGGCACTTCAGTATCTCATCTTGACCAGGCCGAACATCTCATTCTCGATCAATAAACTCTTTCAATTTATACATACTCCAACTGAAATCCATTGGAAAGAAGTTAAGAGACTATTACGGTATCTATATAGGGTACAAGTAGACACAGTCTTTTCCTTTCTTCCTCCTCTGCAACCAAGTTACAAACCTACTCCGATGCTAATTGGGGTGGCTGTCTCGATGATAGGAGGTCCACTTAAGGCTATGACATCTTCCTAAAAGACAGCTTCATCTCTTAGGGAGTAAAGAAATAACCCACCATTGCTCACTCCAGCACTGAGAGTGAATATAAGGACTTATCAAATATGGCAGTTGAACTATTATGGATTAAATCCTTGCTACATGAACTTGGCTTTTCTACAATGGGTAAAATCACCGTGTGATGTGATAAAATTGGGGCCATTTATCTCAGTCAAAATCTGGTGTTCCATACTAGGACAAAACACATTGAATTGGATTATCATTTTTGCTAAGGGTACAATGATTATACGTTTTATCCCATCTGATGGTCAGGTAGCTGGCATTTTTACCAAGTCTCTTGGTGCTGCTCGATTCTCTCTTTTTTGAAACTATCTTCATGTTCAAGACACCTATAGGCTTGAAGGGGCGTGTTAAGGGATATACGTTACTGTTAAGGGATATATGTTATATTTCATTATTATCTCACTTTGTATTTATCTCTCTTTATCTCTTTGTATATATATACATGTCTCTGTAACATTAAAGAAAAAGAGCAAAAATACAATATAAGAACTCTTATTGTTTTGCAAATGGATCTCAGATATCATCTCGATTTGGGTATTTCTTCAACCTAAGACATTTGAACTTGAATGAATAAAATTTTTCTACTCAAGTTCCAACAGAAATTTCTCAGCAAGATCGTTGATCAGAGACATTTCTTGCAATCTTTTGAGTTACTTATAACTGACTTGAAGGATTCGTACCTCAAGGCAAGTATTTTGGCACATTCAATAGTAGTTTATATGAAGGAAATTTAGGATTACATGGATTTCCATTAGAAACATACAACAATGTGAAACCACAATCTTTATCAAAATAAGATAATTCAGACAATGACAATGGATTTGGATGGAAAGTCGTGGTGACAGGGTATGGATGTGGAACTGTATTTGGTCTAGCAATGGGATATCTTGTGTTTACAACAAAAAAGCCTGCATGGTTTGTGACAATGGTTGAAAGAGAAGGAAATCGAAGATAAAAAAGGTTTATAAAGCAAAAATTCATATCTCATGGAAGAATAAACTAGCTAATACAATTACCTTTTTGAGGTGATTTTTCCTATTAATTTGTTTCCAAGATTATTCCAATTTTCATTTTTTTTAATAACAAAGATTGTGTTAGGTATGAATGGAGAAACGGCTAGAGGATGCTGTGATGATTCATTTTTCAAATTAGCATAAAGCAGGGCAGAGAGCTACCATCTTTCACTTTTTACTAAATTGTTTGTTGCAATTTCTCAAGTCTTAACGTGTGTTTTTATGGGATCTCAGATATCATCTCGATTTGGGTATTTCTTCAACCTAAGACATTTGAACTTGAATGAATAAAATTTTTCTACTCAAGTTCCAACAGAAATTTCTCAGCAAGATCGTTGATCAGAGACATTTCTTGCAATCTTTTGAGTTACTTATAACTGACTTGAAGGATTCGTAATGTAATAGAATTTTATTCAAGTTCTAAGGTCATGTTAATTTAATATGATATAATCAATTGTAATGTAAGGGTAAATCCATCTCCAGCCTCTCAAAATTTTCCATTAAATTCATTTTGACTCTTAAATTATGAGAGTGACCAGATAAACACTTGAATTTTTAAGTTTCGATACTTCTAAACACAAAATCGTGGTTAAAAAATCACGAGTGTGCATGAGTTACAAATACGCTGACGTGATAAATAAATGAATGATATGATGACACTTGTCATATAGGGAGATGAGGTGGCTTTTTAAAATGTACTGATGGAAAAATCTGTCGGTTTTCCATCGGTAAATTTTATTAATGAATTTTTTAATATCTCCCACCGATCTTTTTTTTATAAATCAAATGAAATTATCAGGGTAAGAACATAAGAACTAGGCTCCATAAGGACAGCACCATTACATACAAAATTTCAAAAGAGCATGATACAAGTCAACCTAAAAAACATTAATGTGCACATTAATCGCGCCATTCTTAATGTGGACTTGGGGTTAATAACTTCTACGCACCTAACAAAAAAAAACTGGGCACCTGCAGTAAAGTGATCACAATTTAATTTGACATCAGCTTCTCAATGCGCACAGTCATCGCGTCATTCTTCTGGTCACTAATGTTTTGAAGGAAAGTACATAGTTAACTATATAGCAAAAGTTATGACACTTGTAGCAAAAGTTATGAATGCGCACAGTCATCGCATCATTCTTCTGGTCACTAATGTTTTGAAGGGAAGTACATAGTTAACTATATAGCAAAAGTTATGACACTTGTAGCAAAAGTTATGACAAAAAACATATTATGATAAGAAATTTGACACTTGTAGCAAAAGTTATGACCAAAATAGTCTGTACTGTAAAAATAATCCATTTAGGCTTTATGTTAGATTTATTCATTTCTTCTCAAATTCTAATTTAATTTAGGTTTTTTATTATCTATATTTCTGATGATAAATTGTTGGTAATTGTTGATTTTAGCCATAATCTATTGAATTATATGTGTTTGTTGCTTATTTACATATGTTTGGTGGTTTGCTTGCCTTTTTTTGTGCTTTAATTTGTATGAACAACTAGTGTGTCATATGTTATTTTCATACGTTGATCTAATTAAATCAAAGAAGCTATATGTATTCCTGCTGCACATTCACCTAATTTAATGTGAGATATGGCTTTTCTTTCCATGCAAATATAGACTTAATTTTAATGACTTGCTCTCCTAGTGAACACAACAACTTTTAACCACACTTGTCACTTTTAATCACACTTGTCTTTATTGTTTCATTTCTTAGGTAGAGATTTTGTTTCTACACTCTGTTCTTGGGTTTGTCAGTATGTACGTATCTGTTCTTTGAGTTGCTATTTCGCGTCCTGTTGTTTGAAATAAAATTATGCAGCTTAAAAAAACAAAATTGACATTTGGTTGCTAAAATTAGCAACGGAAAAGTCAATTCCATTGCTAAAAATTACCAATTCACCGAAAATGAGTTGGTTGAATTTAGGAACAGAATTCATTTTAGCAACGAAAATGAAATTCCATTGCTAAAAAATAGCAACCACCGGATTAGCAACGGAAATTTCCGTTGCTAATTTCCGTTGCTATTTTGTATTAGCAACGGAAAATATCAATTTTTCGTTGCTATTTTCCGTTGCTAAATTGCATTTTTCTTATAATGGTTGTACTCTATAAATTGTGCGAATGCAGTGTTGGCATCTCAAACAGAAGGTGGATTGAGAAATGCAAATTTCAAACCAAAAGAAACAGGAGCTAAGAAGACATACCTTCCCAAGGTCTCCAAGGAATGAACTATGCGCTGCTATAAATCTATAGATAAGAGTCACAAAATGTTAGAGAATTAACAATAAAAAGTAAAGTTAACATCGTTAATCTTCAGGGCTGCAGAATGAAAACCATAGAGGTAAAAATAGATTATGTCAATAGATGAAAATTATAACCATCTTCGAGTGGAATCAATAGAAAGCAAATTTCCAAAAGAAAAATCTACATTTTTAATCACATATACAGCTGAAAACAGTTGTGAAATCAATCATGCACCTTATACAGGAAGCAATATTCAATCATGGCCATCAGTAGGAAAACAATTATTAATTCAAGCAACTTCTGTAAATAACCATCAGTAGGAAATCATGCAAGCAGCCTTTTGGGTTGCAGTCAAGAAAGTTGTCCATATATAGTTCACTCGGCCCATGTTTGGAACCTATAAAAATGGAAAATAAAATGAATAGAATTGTAGTATAGATATGATCCTGAGCATATATATAAAATCTAAGATTCAAAATTAGAACTACTAATCATAGCAAAGGAAAAATATTTCCACAAAATCACTTAATATAGGCATAGGCTGCAACCAGGTGGCAGCATTCATAAAACAAAAGATGATAGAAACTTTCGAGAACATTCCCGCTTAGCCAAAACAAGAAACACTACAAGAAAAATGCTCTTTAACGAGGGAAAATTCGGTCGTTAAAAGTTAAAATCCGATCGTTAAAATACTATAACGATCGGAAAAATCCGGTCGTTACCGGTCGTTAAAAGTCCCGTCGTTAATAGTATAAACGACCGGATTGATATCCAGTCGTTAAAGTTATTAACGACTGGAAAAAATTCGGACGTTAAATATAAATTTTTAGCGCTGGATTTCCCTACGCTAATTGTGTTCTGCTTTTAATGAATGAAAGTTCGGTCGTTAAAAAAGCCCTTTTAACGGCCGGTTTCTCCCTTCGTTTATTGTTTACCACTTTCAGCGAAGGAAAATGTGGTCGTAAAAATTAACTTATAACGACCAAAAGTTCCCTTCGCGAATTGTTTATATCTTTTAACAAAAGGAAATCCGATCGTTAATAATTACAAATAGTGACCGAATTTTCCATCGCTAAATGTACATCCGATAATTAATATAAATAATTTTATTTAAATATTTCACGTACACCCCATTCACACTCCGACACATACATACATATCCAAAAATATAATAAATACTCTTTCATAAATTGCAAAAAACCAATTACAAAGTATAGCAATATTTCGAAATTGTTTAACATTCTATTTGTCATATATAAATTTGTTTAGAAAAATAGCCCATTGCTATACCAACATCTATCTAGCTAGAATTTTCAAAAAAATGAATAATGAGCATTAAATCTTCGTTGTCCATTGATCGAAAAACCTGCAAACATAAATTTATAATTAATATTCATTTATAAAGGCAGTAGATCAAATGGCTAAGAAAGTAAAAAATAATAATAAGTTTAATAATATATTAACAACATATTATCATATGTGCAAATTAGATTTTTTACTTTTAATTAGATTTTCCCCTTTACAAAATAATAAAATTAATTCTCAAGTAATGGAAGAACGCATACTACCAAGATAATTCCGAACAAGAACTCATAAAAGAAATGCCCAATAGAAAAGCATATGCTTACCAAGATAATTGCCTTGAACATCAACAAATCCTAAGAGGAGATACCAATAACAAGCAATCTGCATAACAACAACCAATACAAGACAAATTCTCAAAAACCCACAAAACCTTATTAATCATCTTTTAACTAATATAAAGCAAAAGAAAAAAAATACCCTTAATTTTCTCATATTCCATGTCTATTCCAGCACCTGAAGCTGCCAGTAATCCTACAGCAAACACAGCATGATACCAATGAAACCGAGATCGAGTTAAAGTTCCAACTGGGGAAATGGCGCCAGTTGAAGCAGGTGCTGCAGCTGAAGAGCTTGTGTTTGGCCTAATGGCTGAACTTGTGGCATGGACTTCACCTGCGACTTTACTTTGATTATAAATGAAAATAAGATCAGTGATGAAAAAACAAAGAAATTCCTTTCAAAATCAACAACTGCTCTACCTAAAGGACATAAATACATTTTAATAAGAAAGGAAAAATTATTACCGTAAAAAAAAAAGAAAATTTGCAAAATAAAAAGTATGAGAACAAAATGGGAACACACCTCCAGCCATGGTGTCTTCATCAACAGAATGGGAGCAATCTTTCAATTTTAAAGATATGAGATCGAAAACTGAAATGCAGATTCTATAGGTGCGCAAGCAGGATTGACTGACAGAAAAATTAAGTAAATGGGAATGGACGGACACCAAAAAATCACAAATTAATTGACAGAAAAATCAACAGCTTGTCAGGTTCATAAAATCATAGCATAAGTTACCTGTACTGAGAGAATAACATTGACAGCATCATATAACCGGCTTGTATCTAATGGCATCCCCAACAATCTCAGAGGAAAATTTCAAAAATGAAAGAACGGCCTGGTAAACAAACTATGTGTTATAGGAAACAAATTAAGCAAAGTGAACAATTATAATATAATAAATCATCACTTTTAATCCTTTTGCTGTGCCATCTGAGATGACCGAAACGTCATCTACAGTTGACAAAGTCCATCCACCTTTTGATATGTGACGATACCAAATATCAAGATCTCCTGGACAATTTTCCAATATCTTGAAAGAAGAAAAAAGAAAAAGAAGTTCCAACAGCATAAAATATTTTAGCAGTCAAAACTAATATATTACTTCTAACAAAAATATTTTAGCAACCATAGGTAATCATGAATTCTTGGAAGGTGCTGCTTAAAAGCATCAGCATTTGGGTCTTCCACCCAACAACACAGCATATTTAACACTTGTGCACCAGAGAAAAGTAATGATAGTAAAATAAGAAAATGCCATTCACTAAAATCCAAATCACATATCTGCAAGAACATTAACCTAAGTTCACATTTACCGGATGACAATCACTACAAGAAAGAACATTTGTTTTCCCTGCTACTAAATAATTTATGGTTATAAAAATGAATGGAAAACAAATTAATTAAATGGCTGAAAAGAACCGATGTTGTAACATAAGCAAAAATTGATGGCAACAATTAATGGGTCCAAAGAGAGGCAGCAAGTAGGAAGGAACAAAAGCAATAAAGTGTAATTACAGATTAGGTGTTGTATGTGAAGTGGTGCCACTTAATAAATGCCTTTGAGTTTGACTAACTAAATCCCTAATTATAAAGCTTACGAGTCTGAATTACAGATTTAAAATGGAGATTTGGTATTTGAAGTAGTTTACTTTAATAAATTAAATTAATTTCTTTACTTCTAAATTATCTAGTGACTACAATTTGTAATATCAATGTCATTCAATTTTAATACTTTCTCAACAATATCATAATTATAAATTTTTGATGTGCTACTTATGCAAATAAAACTCAGAACTATAATAGGGAAGCTTTATATATGGTTATCATGTCTAAGATTCTATCAAAATCTAGCAATAGAATACTTTTTTACTCAAAATGAGCAACACCCATTTGCTAAAACTCATTCTTGGTCTTACTTCAGCTATTGTCTTGCTCAGTCTCATACTTCTCATAGCGCTTTACATCAAAAGAAGAGCAGAAAAGGGGCATAAGGGCATAGAAAGTCTAGAGCAAATGTTTAAAGATAAGACAGAAATAGAGGATTTGGTTACATGTCAAGGCAGCCAAGACCTCACAATCTCTGACATTCTTGATGCTTTTGTGGAACTTGTGCACTTGTTGGGCTGCATTAGGCATCCCAATTTGGTGCACACTTTTAGGGTTCTATTATGGGCCTAGAGGTAAAGCTTCTTGTTTATCCCTTTTTTAGACGTGGTAATCTCGCTCAGTTCATCAGAGGTAAGTAGCTAGTCTGGTTCATTGTTAAGATTTTCTATTTGTTTGCTTAGAAAATGCATATTTTCTATTTCTGTAAGAAAGAATCTTTTACAAAGCAAACCTCAAGTTAACTATTGATCTAGGTTCTCTTGATGAGGAAATGTAACCACGAGATTGCTCTATGACCTACACCAATATGAGCAAGAAAAAAATCCAATACAAATCAATTGCTTGAGTCCTACACATTTCTGACTTGATGCCATATTGCTCTATGACCTCAATTTTAATTTATGTGCAGTACATTGCATCCTGGTTTTCAAGAGTCTTTATGAAATGTATTTCCATCAAGCATGCAAGATGAGCATAAAGAACGGAAATAAATTTGAATAATAAGGAGAACTAATATGCCGGAAGTTGCATACATGCCCAGAAGATTTAAGTAATGTGCAGTTATTGATAAAAAAAAATTACTTTAACGCTCATTAATTTGTATTTTAAAATTGAAGGAAAAAAGGACACCTTGTGAAGAACTCATCTCCTTCTTGACTTTAGCCTGTATTTCACACAGAGCAGCAGCTTCATCCTTCATCTCCTTCAAGCGCTTCTTCATGTCATCCCGCTACTGGAATCGATTACAGGGCCAAAAATGCAAATACCTAAGTGAGGGTTTCATACAAGCATCAAATCCCAAACAAGATTATGTTAGTTCATCAATTAGGGGTAAAATTAGCCAGAGAATTGAACCAGAAATAAAAGAGAGTGGAAGAATAATAAAAATCACCGGTATTTCATTGTTGTTCTCTGTCGCACCCATGAACGTATCTTCTCCCTCCATTAGCTTTGTATCTAAGAATGCGAAACAGCAAATTGAAGATCCTGCAGTATATAAATATACTTGTAATCGCCAATTGCACAACGCCCTAGACCGCAAAAACTAAATCTAGATCTTGCAAAACTAAGAAAATTGAAGCAGCAATGAGATAAACCAAGCGAGGGTTTGCGTTTTTAGCTGGTTTGTGATTTTTTGTTGTATTTTCAAGTTTTAGCTTTGTGTGGGTATAGTGATTTTGTGTTCTATTTTATAAAATAACAAAGAATTATTTTGGAGGTAAACCATTATGAAGTATCGCTTTTTTTTTTTCAGGGCAGTAACCATGGGATTTACACTCTTTCAATCACCGGATTTAAACCGGCGGTAAAATAATAAAAACTAACGACCGGAATAATTTTCCTTCGCTGTTAGTATATTTTAACGACTGGATTTTTATCCCTTCGCTAAATTTTGATCGTTAAAACTCCATTTTCTTGTAGTGAAAAGGTAAATTGGCCAAGGACAGTTGCCTGGGAATTATTTGTGCCTGTAATTTTTTTTTTAATTAAACCATCCCACTAAAACAAAAATAGTAAGTCTATTAGAGAGTACCAAAATGAATAGGCTGATGTTGGAAGCACATGATCGGTCATTAGACCACCTTTCAATTGAGCCTACATATGCTAGCCTCCCACCATTACCATCAAAAGAGCACAATGTGAATACTTGAGCTCTGTCATGCACCTGCAACATTTAATTATCAATCACTACAAGAAAAAAGGTTTATAAGGACAAAAAACCAGTCCCTAAAAGTCAATAAGAACCAGAATTCTGGTTGTCACTGGTCGTTACAAGTTCCGCTGCTAATGACCAATAAGGACCAGTACCGGTCGTTAAAAGTTTTAAAGACCGACCAGAAAGTCGGTCACTAAAAGTCAATAAGGACCAAAAATCCGGTCACCAACTGTCGTTACAGGCTCCGACACTAATGACAAAAAAAGATGGTGGCCAACCAATCCTTAAAAGTTTTAACGACCGAGTAGAAATTCGGTTCCTAAAAAGCATTAAGGACCAGGTCTCCCATGCTTAACAATATATGCTGGGCAGCCATTCAAATTATCAAGGATCCAAAACTTTTAAAAGGTATATTACGGCCCTTAAAAATTAGTCCCTAAAAGTGTTAATCACTGGATTTTCCATCCTTAATAAAGTACGTAAGATGATCCCTAATTTTTTTTGTAATTTCAATTATATTATACAATTCATATATAATAAATATATAAATAATAAATACATACATAAATAAAATCTGAAACTTTCATATATATATATATATATATATATATATATATATATATATATATATATATATATATAATTTGTAATGAATTACAAATAGAGTTAACGTCCAAAAAAACCAACGTATAAGCTAAAATATTGTTTTACAATCCCTTTTCCAAAAATTAATATCTAGCGAAATAAAATGATATACATCTCTACTATTTCCTAACAAAATGGCCATCAACATTTGTATGAAATCTTCAAACCTTCATTGTCAATTTTATACTTCATTTTGTTACTGCAAAAAAGAACAATAAGAAAAAAAATGATTTAGCGATAAGAAAATGTCAACCGGTGAAATAAGTGAGATAGTTTGGAGTTGGTTGGCCTGAACCTTCTCAAGGATGGTTGGCCGCAATCTGTCACCCTATCAGAAGGCAAAAGGTCAATAAATATATTATAGATAAATATAAGCTATATATTACAGAGTACCTTAGACTCTATAATCATATAAATAGCCACCATTAAGGTAATAATTTTTAATACAATGGAAATGTTGATTACTTAGTGAACTAATTATTATCAATTAAAGGATAAAATGTTGAGTGTATGAACAGAAAAAGGAAACAATGTGAAACACTCAAAACTGAGTATTGACTTGAGGTTATTTTATTCTGATTTTATATATATATTTATTTATTTATTACGCGTTTACGTATGGAATTTGGGTCAAATGGGAAAGACCTCAAATTTCATAAAGCATCAAGTAATGTGAGTTTCATGTTCTGGTTGCTACAGCCTAAATAACCATGAAGTCACATTCTTCTTTTTTGTACACATAGCAGTGCCACGTGTCCATCTGATGTGGCATTTTGGTTGATTGTGTTGATGACTGGATTACCATGTGTCAAATGCTAGTTGGAGTTCATCCTTTGTGTCAAATGCTAGTTGGCATGGCCTTTCATTTTTTTTCGTTTAAAGAAAGTTACTATTTTTTATACTATTATTATAGTTTTTTGGATTTTATTGTTATTTGCAAAATTAATCTGAAAAACAGATAATCAGAACTCAACTCATTGATTTCATTCAAAATAAAATAAATAAATAAATAAATAAATTATCACAACATTTTTAAATTAAAAAACAAAACTTCATTTTTTATTATTTTTTGCCACACAAATTAAATACATAAGATAAATTTAAGAAATAATAAATTACTTACCTCTAAAGCATCCAAATTTCAACTTTAGTAATTTAGAAAGGTCAGGGCTTAAAGATTGCGTAAGAAAAAAAAATTAAAAAAAATATATATTTGTCTAATTCACTTGATATACTTTCATGTTTAAAATCCATTTCTCAATGCGTCAAATATTTTTAAAAAATATATATTTATTAAATGCATTAAATATTTAAATTGAAGACAAAAAATGATAATTTTCTTTTTATTCCACTAATTTGAGTAAACAATTTTTATAATTAGATACAATTTTTATTCCATTAAAGTATGAGTACAAGCCTTCCAAAATTGACGGAAAAAAACTGTAACATTTTATTGTTGAAAATCAAAGGTCATTGGCTCATTGCATTTTATTATCTAGACACCATTTGTAAAATTAATTATTGTTCGTTAATATTTCTTAGCTATTGTAAAAATGGTGTATAAATAGCAGTGATGATTTAGAACTCAAACTACCCATTTCAAGTTTCGTAAAAAAGAATATGGCTTTTTGGTTTTTGGTTGTTGGTTCCTCTGTTAGATTGTAATTAAAATATAAATTTAAATTCTTAATTTATTAAATTGAGTAGTAGAGTATTAGTGTTTTCAATATTTTTACAAGTGAATTAAAATTAAAATTTAGAAGTGAATTAAAATATGAATTTAAATCCTTAATTTATTAAATTGAGTAGTAGAATATTAGTGTTCTCAATTTTTTTACTTTAATTTTTTTTACAAGTGAATTAAAATTAAAATTTAAAGTGAATTAAAATATAAATTTAAATTCTTAATTTATTAAAATGAGTAGTAGAGTATTAGTGATTAAATTAAAAATTAAATTTGCTGTATAGTTGATAAATCAATTTGCTGTATATAAAATTAAAATTTAGAAGTGAATGAAAATCTAAATTTAAATCCTTAATTTATTAAATTGTGTAGTAGAGTATTAGTGATTAAATTAAAAATTAAATTTTCTCTATAATTGATAAATCAATTTGCTGTGTATAAAATTAAAATTTAGAAGTGAATTAAAATATAAATTTAAATCCTTAATTTTTTAAATTGTGTAGTAGAGTATTAGTGATTAAATTAAAAAATAAATTTGCTTTATAATTAATAAATCAATTTTCTGTGTATAAAATTAAAATTTAAAAGTGAATTAAAATATAAATTTAAATCCTTAATTTTTTAAATTGAGTACTAGAGTTTTAGTGATTAATTTAAAATTAAATTTGTTGTATAATTGATAATTGACAATAAATATTCATTTGGTACAAATATAAATATTTAGATTAAAATATAATTTTTTTATTTTTATTTAATAATTTATATTTAATATATTTAATGTTAATCAAAAAATAAATATTCATTTTTCACTACTTTTATTTTTTTTACTTTAATATTTTGTACCGTAGCAATGAAATTGGACTAAATTGGAGCTCACCAAATCAAATCATAGGTAGGCTTGAAAATAAGCTTGGTCTAATCGAATCAATCGAAATTATTTTGATTCATTCAATTTTTGGTTATATAAACTTCAATTTTAATTTAATTTTTATATTTTTTAAATTTTAATTTTTAATTTTTTTAATTCGATTTAAAAGTGAACAGATCATTTGCACACATGAATATTTATAATGGCAGTCTCCATTGACTCCATATGTGCAGAAGAGCATAATTAAAACAAAACATAATTATTTCCAGTGGGCCTAATTTGTCCATGATCGAGTTTTAGTGGAATTGCTTTTCTCTTCTTTCTGCTTTTTCTCTTTGCGTGATATGATACACGTTCATTTATACTGTCTAATCAGATAGATACATATGATCTGATAGTTTAGATGTGCGTATACCGCATATATGCATGCACTGGATGACTACTATTTGAGTGATATTTATTGTAGAGTTAGGTAAGATAACTGTAAAAATGGCCAAGCTCATAACAAACCAATTTATTAGTTGAAACATCTTGATTTTATCTATAAATATTTAAATTTAACATTACACTATCAGTATACATCCTAAATTCAATTACTAATACCCATATATTACCAAATATCAGTTTAAATATCTATTTATTAATAATTTTTTTAAAAATGAATTGAAAATACAAAATTAAAAGAAATTAAATGGTAAAATTTATAATTAAAATATATCCATAAAAGATCGAAAAAAAAAACATAAATATAAAGAGAAATCAAATTAAATATAATTATAATAAAAAATAATTAAAATAATTATATTTTTCATATTAAAATCCAGATAGTGGATATTCAAATAACTAATTCAGACTCTATTCATACCGTCATATATAATAAAATAATTATTCAAATGCATTTCAAATTAATTTATTAACTGTCCTAATTTATCTAATTATAATTGGATAACATTGGATACTAAAAAAAAAATCAACCGGCTGCCATGCCATCTTTAATTTAATGTAATATTGTCGCGGACGCCGGCCCCTGCTCTAACCAGAAGTGCAAGGAAGTTTGTTTCCTACCACAGAAGAATCAAAGTGAATATTGACTTTTACTATTTTCCTTCAGGTCAAAGTATAATTACGGAAAGGTTTGTTCTCATTTTTCTAACTAATATTTACTGCTCTTTCTTATACTAAACCATGTAAAAACTTTCATTAAGTAATTTAATATTTACTATTCTTTCTTCTCGACTTGTGTGCTGCGACAACCGATGGCCACGATTTTCTTGTGGTAAAAAAAAATATTCAACAGAGCTATTCAGTGGACATTTCAATTTATTTATGATATAGTCTTATCCTTCTAATTATGTGAATAAACAATTTTTATTATCAGACATAATTAACAAGATGTAAGTGATTCAAATTTTAATCTGCGAGCTTTACTGTAATTAATTAATAGTGCATTAGGATTTTTGAATAATAAATAATGTAAATAACAAATATATTACTAATATTTCATAAATTTGAAGTAGAAAAGATTAAAGCGTGGGCATGACTCGCTAACTGGGGACTTGTTGATTAGTTATTATAGACAAACCAAGAAATGAAGTAAACATACATTTCTTAGCTATTGTAAAAATGGTCTATAAATAGCAGCGATGATTTAGAATTTGAAACACACTCATCTATCCATTTCAAGTTTCATAAAAAAGAATATGGCTTTTTGGTTGTTGGTTCCTCTATTTCTCTTTCATTTTCATTTTCATGCTCATTGTTTCCCTCCAAATACTTCCTATCCAACTCTACTCTGCAAACCTCACCAAAGCCGTGCTTTGCTCCTTTTCAAAAATTCCTTCTCTATGAGCAATTTTGCTTCTGCTTCTCCTTCATATCCCAAGACAAATACATGGAGGGAGGGAACAGATTGCTGCTTGTGGGATGGGGTCTCATGCCATCATCAAACAGGTTATGTAATTGGTCTTGATCTTTCTAGCAGTATGCTCTATGGTTCTATCCATTCTGATAGTCCTCTTTTCTTCCTTTCTCATCTTCAAAAACTCGATCTCTCCTACAATGATTTCAATGGATCCCAGATTTCATCTCGGTTTGGATACTTCTTCAACCTGATGTATTTGAACTTGAACTTTTCCAACTTTGTTGGTCAAGTTCCATCAGAAATCTCTCAGCTACACAATTTGGTCTCACTCGATCTATCTTGGAATTATGGTGTTACTGTAGAAACCAATACTTTCAACAAGATTGCTCGAAACTTAACCAAGCTCAGAGAACTCATTTTAACTGATGTAGACATGTCTTTGGTTGCTCCTCCTTCCTTGATGAATCTGTCTTCTTCTTTGTCAACTCTTCAAATTGGATCATGTGGGTTGGATCGAAAATTCCTTGAATATCTTCCTTTATCAGATAGATTGGTTTCACTTGATCTTTCTGGTAATGATCTCAATCTACACAGCAATGATTTTGTTAAAATTGTTCAAAATATGTCCAATTTAAGAGAATTAGACTTGAGCTCCGTGAACTTGTCTTTGGTGGAACCAAGTTCCTTCCAGAATTTGCCTTCTTCTTTGTCATCTCTCGGCCTCATGGATTGTGAATTGAAGGGGAAATTCCCAAATATCTTTCATTTATCCAAATTGGTTTCGCTATATATGTCTGGCAATAGTAACCTAACAATGGATGCAATTCTTTTCAACAAGCTTGTTCTGAGCCTACCCAATCTCACAAAAGTCTCCTTGAGTAGATTGAACTTGTCTTCAGTGGAACCTAGCAATTTATTCAATCTGTCTTCTTACATATCATCTCTCTCTCTAGAAGGTTGTGGTTTGCGTGGGGAATTCCCAATCAACTTACTTCAAAGGCCTAACCTCCAAACGCTCATTTTATCGCTGAATACAGATCTCAATGTCTCCCTTCCAATGTCCAATTTGAGTAGTTCCCTCCAAGCATTGTATCTTTCCTTTACAAAAATCCAAATATTATTACAACCTGATTTTTTCAACAAGCTCAAGTCCTTGAAAAGTTTGGATCTTTCTGGCTGCAAATTTGTTGGTTCAGATTTAGATGTGTTTGGTAATTTAACTGAACTCACTGATTTGTATCTCTCAAATAACAATTTGAGTGGCCAAATTCCCCCTTCTTTTCAAAACCTCAAAAATCTCTTCTTTTTAGATTTTTCACATAACAATATCAGTGGTCAAATTCCTAATTTTTTTTCAAACTTCACCCAACTTATGTCTTTAGATTTATCAAACAATAGCCTCACTGGTCCTATCCCTTCTCTTCTCCCTTCAAATTTGGTTGTGCTTGATTTATCAAATAACTTGCTCAATGGAACAATACCATCCTCTTTGTTTACTCTACCTGTTTTGAGTTCTTTATACCTTTCTAACAACCAACTCCACGGCCCGATTCCAAGTCTTCACAATAATTCCTTGTATCAAATTGATTTGGGCAACAATATGTTGCAGGGCACAATTCCAAGTTTCCAAAGCAACTCTATAGTTCATATTAATTTGTGCAACAACATGTTGCAGGGCAGAATTCCAAGTTTTCAAAGCAACTCCTTATCTTATATTGATTTGAGCAATAACAAGTTGAATGGCATAATTCCAGATTCAATTTTCAAGATTACGTACTTGGCAGTTCTCATTCTAACATCCAATAACAAATTAATTGGAGAGGTTTCTCCTTCACTTTGCAACCTCCATTATCTCCAAATTCTTGACTTGTCCAATAATAGTTTAAGCGGCTTCATTCCTTCGTGTTTGGGAAATCTAAGCAGTAGTCTTTCAGTGTTGCATCTTGGCATGAATAATTTTCAAGGAATTATTTCTAATACATTCTCTGGTAAATGTCAATTGAGGTATTTGAATTTCAAAGGCAATCAACTGCAAGGACAAATCCCCCCCTCTGTCACCAATTGTAAAGATTTGGAATTTGTGGATCTTAGTAACAACAAAATTGATGATGAATTCCCTTATTTTGTGGGAATTCTTCCCAATTTGCAAGTACTTGTCTTACATTCCAACAAGTTCCATGGATTGGTCAAAAGTTTCAATGCCAATTATTCCTTTTCTAAGTTGCGAATTTTGGATCTCTCTAACAACAGCCTCGGTGGACCATTACCGATAGAGTATTTTGATCATTTTGAAGCAATGGTGAATATCAATCGCGTATTCAGCTATATGAGCTCATCAGAAAATTACACTTATACATATTCTGTGAGTTTGATGATGAAAGGGGTGGATATTACGTTGCCAAAAATCCAAAATATCCTCACAACCATTGATTTATCACAAAACAAATTCACAGGAAGTATTCCACACTCAATTGGGAAGCTTAAAGCACTTGTACACCTCAATCTTTCTCATAACTCACTCATTGGTAACATTTCACCATCATTGAGTAATTTGAGCAGTTTGGAGTCCTTAGATCTCTCCTCAAATTTGCTTAGTGGAAGAATTCCCATGCAACTGGCAGATTTAACGTTTCTTGCAAAATTTCAAGTTGCATATAATCGACTTGAAGGACCCATACCTCAAGGCAAGCAGTTTGGCACATTTGATAAGAGTTCATATGAAGGAAACTCAGGATTATGTGGATTTCCATTAGAAAAGTGCAGCAATATGAAACCACAGCTACCTCCATCGACACAAGATGATTCAGACAGTGACAATGGATTCGGATGGAAAGCCGTGGTGACAGGGTATGGATGTGGAACTGTATTTGGGCTTGCAATGGGATATCTTGTGTTTACAAGAAAGAAGCCTGCATGGCTTGTAAGGATGGTTGAAGGAGAAGGAAATCGAAGGCTGAAAGGGTTTAAGAAGAAGAAATGCAAGTCTCACGAAAGAAGAAACTAGCCAATGCAAGTGCCTTTTTTGAGGTAAGTTTTTCCATTTGTTTCCACAATTATTTCAATTTCCGTTATTTAGGCTTGTAAATGTCTTTTAATAACAAGGTTTGTTTTAGGTACAAATGAAGAAACTGAGTCAAGGATGATGTGATGACTCAAGAAACTGTTTCTATTTTGCTTCATAGTATCTGTAGCTGCCCATGTTTAACCTATGCTTGTATCAAATACATACTTTTACCATGAATATTAATAATCGGTCATGAATTATATCGGGTTTGTTTTTATTTAGAGTGATGAATTTCTTCTGTTTACCGCTTATATAAGTGCGATTTTGTTTCCGTATATTACAAGAAAATTACAATATCCAATTATTAAATTCAAAACATTTAGCACTTTTATTAGATAGAGGAGGACTAGAATGCAAAAGAACAAATCTTACTGTATTAAATAGAAACCCCTGCAAACCGCTCACACACACACGATTTTCCCCACTTCTTTTTCACAAAACTTCATTCTCTCATTTAAACTGGGGCCATGCTCCTTATAATTCCTGTGTTCAGTTCTTTTTCACACAACTCGAATTAGATATTAATGTTTATGATTTAAAAAAAAAAATGTAAAAGCTGCAAGAATTTGGTGGCTGATAAGGTTGTCCTAACTGTAGAACCATCTTTAATTACTATTATTATTACTCCAATTGTCATGTATTGGGATCTAATTTGACAATGGACTCAATAGTTGGCCCAAAGAGTGGAGGCTGGTGGGTTGACTTGATTCAAAAGCCCGACATAGCGAATCCCCTTGAGATGTTTACTTAAATTTTGATTCAAGTCCATTGCATGATAATTGATTTTTATTGTACACATCAAATTTTGCTTCTATTACATATCAAATTTTTTTATTCTTAATTAAATTGAAAAACAAGCCGATAGAAAATTCTGGTTTGTTGTCCTTGGATTGGAATCAGAACCATGTTTTACTGCAAATTAGAAATTAATTAATTGCCTGGATGAGCTACCAGTCAATATCTCAACTTTTCTTTTTTTTTTTTTTTAGTTTTTATGTAAATCCCTCAAAAATAGTCTTCTTCACTACCCAAGCCAAGCAGCAATGTCAGACTGTTGACTGAATCTTTTTTCTTTTTTCTTTTCTTCTTTGGATTTCGCTAAGTATTTAATAAAAGAGGAAGAAGAAAATTAATCTTCAATTCACACTTCAAGTTTTTGCATGTACACACCGGGAAATATTTACTTCTAAAGATATTATTTGCTGTTTTGGATATTTGGGCGTGAGGATGGTGGCTAGTTGAAGATGAGGGGTTTAGGCTGGGGATTGGAGTTTTAATACGAGGCAATTAATTTGTGTGGAATTGTGAAATTTTGTATTATATAAAAATAAATATATATATGTTTTGTTTATCAAAATCATTCTTATGGACCACATTTCAATTTTGAACTTAAATTGCAATTATAAATATATCATATTCCGAATGTTTTAGTTAGTATTTTCGAATATCCCTTACATTTTTTTAACCCTTTTCTTTTTTTTTTTCAATTAAATGAAAAAAATTTAATTGAAAAAAAAGGCATCGTAATAATATAAAAACGAATTTTGCTTAACATACATGTGTAGAAAAAAAAAGTCTTGTTTATAAAAAATTAATATTAATAATTGATCAGGTATTATATTGGGTTTGTTTTTATTTCGAGAGATGAAGAGTTACTTTCTTCTCATTCAAATTGGAGCCATACTCCTCTTAGTTCCTGTATTTAGTTCTTTTAAGTCAGTCTGTTGCTGACTTTATAATGAATAAGAAGTATGATTTCTCTATTATATTATTGTCACCCTGAAACAATAACATTGCGAGTATTTATAGATAAAAACTTTGTCTATATAGGAAACAAATACATTTAGGAAGCAAATGAATTTAGAAAATAAATCAAGTAATAAAGGAAATAACCAATAGAGTAAGTCATCCAATTAAATAAGAATATTTCATAACACTTCCTCTTGGATGACTATACATTATGAACATGCATCGTTAAAATCTTGCTAAAAAAAATCCAATGGGATAAAAATTTAGCGAAAGAAAAAGAGTACAATATTTATATGTACTTACCCTCAATAATAGAATGAATCATGCTAAATTATTTAATTGGCGCATTTTAATATTGTGCACATACTTCTTGAAAATTGAACTTGGTAAGGCATTTATGAACAAATCAACTAGATTATCACTTAAGCGAACTTTACAAATATCGATATGTTTTTCTTTCATAAGCTAATGAGTATAAAAGAATTTTGGTGAGATATGTTTGATTATATCTCATTTGATATGGCCACCTTTGTGAAATACATGCTGCATTATTTTCATACAATTTGTTACCGAGGTTTATGAGAATTTGATTGGTAGCCAGCATCGGTATACTCTTCCAATTCTGAATTTACTCATTTTGAAAAAATAAACACATGTTAGAAGTACCATGAAGATAACGTAGAACATGTTTTACATCATTCCAGTGCCTTCGAGTTGGTGCACAACTAAATCTTAACTGCAAAAGCTATATCTGGTCTAATGCTATTTGCAAGATATAAAAATACACCTATTGCACTAAAATATGATACTTCAGGATCAAAAATATTTTCGTTATCTTTTTGTGGATAAAAATGATCTTTCATGATATTAAGAGAGCGAACAACTATTGGAATATTCAATGGATAAGACTTTATCCATATAAAATTATTTCAAGATTTTCTCTATATAAAGTAATTGATGCACAAGAATTCATTTCTCAAATATTATGCAGTAATAGAGATCTCTTCTGAAGTCCCTATCACGTTTAAGTCATAAACTGCAACTATAGCAAATCCTAAATTTATCTTCTTAATAAACACTCATGGAGAAAGTGAATTATTCTCATACCCATTTTTCACTAAGTATTCACTTAGTCGATTGTGCCACATGCGTCCAGAAGTTGCTTTAATCCATATAAAAATCTTTAGAGTCTAATCGAGCACAAAGATCTATCACACTTCTGACGAACTTTAAAATCATTAATAATATTACAAAATATCCTGCATGGATATTTTACCTTTTCCATTTGATAAGTCATTTTATCAATCTTAAGGGATTATGGACATTCATAATCATGGAATCTATAATACACACTTCCCTTTGAATGTCCATTAATACGTATTGTGCCTCATTAAAACCCTACTGAGAAAATTTTATGGGATAAAAATCCAGTAAAGAAAAAAGAGTACACAATATCTTTAATACACATCATAAGTTAGCTCATTAAAAATCTTAACAGGAAAAACCCAGTAAGAAAAACCTTAGATAAGAAAAAAAAGTACAACGTATATTTTTAAATTTGTGTATATAGAGTTCCGATATATAATAACATTCTTTTTTCTAAAATGAGCCACATATCTTCTGGATATGGTTAACATATATCTTCTGGATATATTATGAACATACCTCGTTAAAATCTTGCTAAGAAAAACTCAATGGGATAAAAATTTAGCGAAGAAAAAAGAGTACAATATTCATATATACTTTTTCTCAACAATAGAATAAATCACGCTAAATCCTTTAATTTGCGTATTCCAATGTTGTGCACATACTTCTTGAAAATTGAACTTGGTAGGACATTTTTGAACAAATCTGCTGATTATCACTTGAACGAACTTTACAAATATCGATCTGTTCTTTTTTCATAAGTTCATGAGTATAAAAGAATTTTGGTGAGATATGTTTGGTTATATCGCCTTTGATATGGCCACCTTTGTGAAATATATGCTGTATTATTCTCATACAATTTGTGATCGAGGTTTATCACTACAAGAAAAATGCAAAATAGTGAAGACAAAAGTCCTCGCTAAATGATGATTTTTCGTCGCTAAATCAGTTTAGCGAGGACAAAAATTTTGTAACAAAAGTCATCCTAACTGAATTTAGCGAGGATTTAGTCCTCGCTATATTTTGCGAAGATTTAATCCTTGCTAATTTGCGAGGAATTAGCCCTCGTAAAATTTAACGAGGACTAAATCCTTGCAAAATTAGCGATGACTTAGTCCTCGCAAAAATTAGCGAGGATATCATTCAGCTAGAATGACTTTTGTTACAAACATGAGATTTATCATAATATTTATCTTCACTAAATGTTGATATAAACTTATTTTTATTAATTTAATATGAAAATTTCATAATTTAAACAATAAACTAAAAAATAACAAATTTATATTTACTCAATATTTAATATAAAAAATATATATTAATGAATAAATTGTTATTTACAAGTGTATAATATTGCTAATAATATATCTAAAATGATACATACATAAATAGCAGTTCATAAAATGTTTATTATAGCCTAAAGTTATTCTTAATTTGACAAATCCACGTATGTGTTTTATTATAGCACTAAGCAAGGCCTGTACAAAGGGCTGCCTTCCCTTCTGCCCCTGCACAAAAAGCAGACTCCCATCATGAATAGAGCATATCACATTAGCATAACGGGTTCGCACATTAATTAACACAAACATTATCAACAAGCAGCCAGTTGTCATGGTTATTGACCTGCCTATCAATGTTGATGATCCAATAGATGAGCTGTCAGGGAAAAAGTAAATGACAAACCAAGAACATTTTTATCAATTCATAGAATTTCAATATGTTGGAAAGAAGAATATAACCATATAAGTTCAGTAATAAGCATGTCTATCAACTCGGTTCAGCAATCACTGCATCAACCTGAGGTGCACTTGATGCATCCGACATTCTGGAAGTGTGTCAAAAAAGTGAAATGCATATTGTTGTCTTACTGTAGGTCCACATGACCATAGCCAGTCTCAATATGTGCTTAGATAGCATCACAAAATAAGTAATCCTGAGTTTCATAAACCCATCTGCATTGCATCAAATGAATGCAAGTCTAACTTGTCTACCATTTTTACAGTTCAGGTCAACTAATGCCCAATCACTTTCTCAAAAGAAAAGCATCAGCATAATGGAGGCATCCAAACTTCTCTAAATTACCCCATTGAACCCTTTTGCTTTATTCTAATCTACTAGAAACCAAGGCTTTTTAAAGTTGTAATTAACCTGTGGCTCTATATATTCTAATCTTCTTTACAATAAATTTAGGTTCAACTCAGATCCCATAAAGTTTTTGGCACCTAAGCATTAAGTGGGGTGTGCACCTAAATGAAGGCACCATGCTTTTGGTTTTGAGAGCCCCTCAGCCTGGTACTTTTGGCTGCCTAGCACTAAAGGTATACAATCATCAACGCCGAGAGAGAGAGAGAGAGAGAGAGAGAGAGAAGATATCTGAAATATAATCAAACATTATATGAATGAATTTATTTGTAATTTTGAAACAATATGACCCAGCTGTCAATTATTTCCTGGCACATTACCAAAATACTGCATCCCAAGAATGATCAAATCTATACGTATTTTTGATATAGAAAAGGAATAAATTAAATATGGACATCATTGGAGAAATACTGAAGGTGTGCAATTACCAGATGAGAATATCAGGACGAACACCCAACTGGACGACCACATATATGAATTGCTCTTTTAGCAGATGGACGTCCACAAATAACAGGTCTGGCAATAGAAAGATAATGAACATAGTGGGAAGAATAGATGCTCCTTACAAACACAGTAGAAAAAAAACTTACGTAAGGAGAGGTCTCATCTTTGCAGCTAAATGTGGAGAAAATTGCCTGACAGTTCTTGTTACCCTCTCACTAAAAGTACCAGCAAAGCTGTAAGAAAAAAAATAATAAAAAATCTCAGAAACCACATGAAGAACATAACAGCAGGTTACAATGATGCAGAAAGATAAGGATTGATTAGTGAAGACACAAAGCAATCATGAAAAATATTGAATAGGATGGCAAGCAAGATACTTAACTTAGTAGTCATTTTCTGCACATAATATTTATAATTAATATGCTGTAAAACTTTATTTCATAACTTAAACATCACACTCTCACCCCATCCTCTGACCAACCCTGCCCTAAAAAAACATAAATAAATAAACAAACAATGTGCACATGCGATAAATATCCAAGTCATGCTCAATCTAGTCTTTTTCCAAACTATTATTGAAACGTTAGAAACCAATCCCCAATATAATTTGAGTCATAAATACACATTGGTTGATCTGAAAACAACCAATATATATCTTTCAAATTACAGGTTGCCTTAATGTTATAGATAAAATATTATAAAGAAAAAATATTTAAACCAACCTGCCACTTGGGACAATAGTGCATAAGCAATGATCTTTTCGAAATTTGAGCAGTGACTTGTCTTCCATCTAAACCATCCTTTATTTTGTATCTCTAGCATTTGCGTCAATATGCATCTCGTCGAATTTGAACCCATGGGTGAGTTTAAATCTCTAATCTCCCAAGTAAAAGCTAAAGGTGACAATGACAGAAAAAATAAAATAAATATAAGGAAGTCAATATTGGCTCATGAACTTTGATCAAAAGCTTGCAAACTAGTCACATGCTTGAGGTTTTACTAGGCAAGTAATACGAAAAATCAAAAGCAAATAAACTGTGATAAGAGATGACCAACTAAGAGAAGTTTACATGCATGTAAGCATGCATTAAGAGAACAAAAAGCTAGCAACATCACCAAATGATTCATAACAAAGATTCTAAAATGGAACCTAAAGTTCATCACGATAATTGTTTTTAAAAAGAAGAAAATATAAGACAGAGCAAGTGAGACAGATAACAAAATTAAGCATTTGTGTAAATGCCCAAAACTAGAATGAATACACAGGAAATCTTTTCAAACACCATTTTAGTTATCATTGCAGACACATGTTTAAGCATTCAGAACCTATTTGCAGCTAAATATTGCAAAATGATCACTCAACCTAAAAACACAATCTTGCATTTGCAGATGAGGGCCAAAGGATTGTTTACTCGGGGTAATAACTGTTATCTATCTTTATCATTAAAGCCAAGAGATTTGCAGCAGTCCGTGTGAAATTCTTAATGCCCTTTTTTTAACATAACATAAATGACCAGTTCAAACTCTGCATAAAACCATTTGCAAGAATTGTAAACAGTCAGCTATTGATTACGGTAGAAAACCTATGAGCATCCTAGTGATAGTATGCTTGCATCTTTTATGCTTTCCCAAGTCTTACTGAACTGAATTCATCTTCTTCCTAGTGATAGTATGCTTGCAAGAATTGTAACCCTAAGGATAATACTGCAACACTTCTTCCAGCTCCTCAAACTCAAAATTATTAGCTACAACATAAATTATTTATCGTTAAATGGTGCATTTAGCAACAAATTTTATTGTCATCGCTAATTTTCATCGCTATTCTGTATTTTTTTTGTAGTGAGGATTTGATATGTAACGTCCTCCGATGGTCGCTTGCAGATATTATTCACTTTGGACCAAGGCCCTCACGGTTTTAAAATGCGTCTGTAAGGGAGAGGTATCCATATCCTTATAAGGACTACTTCATTCTTTTCTCCAACCGATGTGGGATATTATAATCCATCCCACTTAAATAGGCCTAGCGTCCATGCTAGCTCGGAGGCCCAGTATCACACTGGCATATGGTCCGACCCCCGTCTCTGATACCAACTGTAACGTCTCCAGATGGTCGTTTGCAGATATTTTCCGCTTTGGACCAAGACCCTCATGATTTTAAAACGCGTTTGCAAGGAAGAGGTATCCATAGCCTTATAAGGACTACTTCGTTTTCCTCTCCAACCGATGTGAAATATTACATGATAGTAGCCGGCATTAGTATACCCTACCAATTCTGAATTTACTCTTTTTGAAAAAAATAAACACGTGTTAAAAGTGCCATGAAGATAACGTAGAATATGTTTTACACCATTCTAGTGCCTTTGAGTTGGTGTAGAACTAAATTTTAACTGCAAAAACTATATCTGATCTAATGCTATTTGTAAGATATAAAAATACACCTATTGCACTAAAATATAATACTTCAGGATCAATAATATGTTCGTTATCTTTTTGTGGATGAAAATGATCTTTCATGACATCAAGAGAGTGAACAACCATTGGAATGCTCAATGGATAAGACTTTATCCATATAAAATTATTTCAAGATTTTCTCTATATAAGATAACTGATGCACAAGAATTCCTTTTCTCAAATATTATGCAGTAATAGAGATCTCTTCTGGAGTCTCTACTACGTTTAAGTAATAAATTACAACTATAGCAAATTCTAAATTTATCATCTTGATAAAAAAGTATGGGCAAAGTGAATTATTCTCATACCCATTTTTCACTAAGTATTCACCTAGGCGATTGTACCACATACATCCAGAAGTTGTTTTAATTCATATAAAGATCTTTAGAGTTTAATCGAGTATAAAGATCTATCACGCTTCTGGCAGACTTTAAAATCATTAATAATATTACAAAACGTCCTACATGAACATTTTGTCATTTCCATTTGATAAAGTAATTTTATCAATCTTAAGGGGTTATGTACATTCATAATCATGGGATATATAGTACACACTTTTCCTTGAATGTCCATTAATACGTATTGTGCCTCATTAAAATCCTACTAGAAAAAATTATGTGGGATAAAAATTCAGTAAAGGAAAAAGAGTATACAATATCTTTAATACACATTATAAATTACCTTATTAAAAACCTTAACAAGAAAATCCAGTGGAAAAAAATTTTAGATAAAGAAAAAAAAGTACGTGTATTTTTCTTCCCCTTATAATAATATCGGTACACAATTTTAAATTTGTGCATATAAAGTTCCGATATATAATAAAGTTCTATTTATAAAATGAGCTACATATCTTCTGGATATACTTACCATATATCTTTTGGATATATTATGCATAAACTAAAAAATAACAGCATATGTTGTACATAAACATGTACAAATTTATCTACACATCTTTTCATTTATTTAAGATGAAAAATTTTATAAAACCTAATAATATAGTCATATGTACAATAGGTACATGATCAATATAACTTTATACCATATAATAAATAAGTTATCCATTCTCAAATGATTTTCTTAACCATTCTTGTTCTTTCTCTTAATTATCAACCACTTCTGGTGATAAAATTAATCATATAATAGTAATAATTATCATACCATTTTCATGGCCATAATCCTCTATTGATTCATTCATTTCAAAGAATGTATAACAAATGAATGCATTGAATAACTTAATTCAAAATATTTAGATAATAAAATTATCCAAATAAAATATATATAATTATATAGAGAATTAAAATATTTAAAATAATATGTAATTTTAAGTAATAATTTGAAAATTATCATGTAATGCATGAATACATAATGCATCAATAGCAATAATATATGATCATGAATATGTTATATTTAGTGACTTTACAACCATTACAGTATTCAATATAAGATAATATATAAACATATAATCATATTAATTTTTTTTTCAATCAAATAGAATTCGATATTTAAGCCGAAGCAAATTTTAGTTTACAAAATTTATTAAAACATTTTGAACTCTTCAAGAGTTTCAATAATATAAACTATGATAATAGGTAAACTAATCATATACATAAAATTCAATGCATATATTGAAAAAAAATTCAGAAATATTTATATGCTTCAGGTATGATAAATCTTTAATGAATTAAAATTTGCAAATAGTATCAATTAGTTGCATATTAATATATTAATAAATTGACAAACAGTAAAAATTTATTGCATTCATTATAAAAAAATATATTTTTGCAATCAATACCAATCCATTGCAATAAATGTCATAAAATAAATCATATTTTATGACTTTATTATTTATTGCATGAATATCAATTGTACTCCTTTGGTATCATATTTGTCAATATTTTGAACTGTAGGTCCAAAAATTCATATTGAATGCAATTAATATCTGTATTTTTCAACATATTTAATTTTAAGGTCCTCACTATATTGAAAATATCAACATCAATATTTTTATACAAAATATTATCGACAACGTACTTTATCCTTCGGTTCCTTTTAATAACAAATAATATATTGAGATCTTTTATTTAATTTCAGGTACCTTAACTACTTCAGGGATTTAAAAATTAGTTATGTCATAGGTCTCTTCAAGAGTACTCGCCTCCATAATATGACCATATGGATTTATTTGCTCATTTTCATTCAAAAATTTTATTTTTATTTGGAACTGAATAATTTATCTTACAAGACAAATTATCCTACTGGAATATTTTTTTTGAATTAGAGCATTTGCAGCTAATACATATTAGATTTAATAAATCTATACACACTAACAAATACATTATCATCATAATTAACTCATCTTTTGAACCTCAGGTTCATGAGATGAGGATCTAAAATATGCATAATGTATACATTTATTTTAGCAGCTTTCTTCCCCTTACATTAGGAAAGCTATTAAACAAAATGCAATTTTCAACTAAAATTGCAATTGAGAAATTTTATGATTTTTATTGGCATAATGCATGTAGGTATTGCTTACATCAATATTATATATCCATATATAAAAAGAACACTATTGTTCTCATAAAAATGTCTAGCAATCAACCGGAGGCATGTAGTTAACATTTTTAGCTAGATCTTAGAGTATGAACATGTGCAAAGGGCTTATAATAATCTTTTAGTCATGACATATGATCACTAGTATTATCAAGAAAAATATATTTATTGCATATTCTGGAATTTGTGCACTAGGTTGTGACTTGATAATAAACACACATGTGAATATTTTATTGATGCAACTTTCAAAAATATTTGAGTATTTCACAAGGTGGATAGTGGACGCACATATATTATCTTTATTCACAGAATAAAGGGAATTCAGCCCCTTTATTAGCTAATGATACCTTAATAATATTTCTTGAAAACAAATAGGTTATGAGAATTTCTTAAATTGAACTAAAAGAAACTTCTAGTTCTTTAATAAATATATATATATATATATATATAACTTCTCAATAATTATACATTATAATTGATCCGGAATGGTTAAACCGGTCATGCCAAATAATCAATTGTTAATTAGTAAACTTCAGGTTATACTATTTTATTACATCAATATTTATACCAATTGATAAATATCAAGTTTCTTAATATTAATATCAAACAGTTAGTAAACTTTGTGTTTACTAATATTTGTGACAGTTAATAAGAATTTTACTTTAATCAATAAACTTCAGGTTTACTGATATTAGTATCACTTAATCAATAAACTTCAGGTTTACTGATATTAGTATCACTTAATCAATAAACTTCATGTTTACTGATATTTGTATAATTGGTAAACAATAGATTATTAATATTTGCACAATAATTAGTAAACTTCAGGTTACTAATATTTGTATCTATTAGTAAACTTCGAGTTTACTGATATTTGTATCAAAATAAAATCAAATTATCTGAAAAAAATATATTAGTAATCTTATACAAAGTGGATCTCAAGTATTTCTCTCTCAGTCTCAAAATGATATTCATTTCAGTAAATATTTTTAGAAAATAAATATCTGCAGGATATATTTGAGAAATAATATATTTCGTAACAAATTGTATGCAAGTAATTGCATTATAACTATTCAGGAGCCATCAAATAATTGTATTACACATAACAAAAATATACATATAGCAAATTGAAAATCAATTATGGCTTTACATAAAATATATCCATCATATATAATATAATGATTAAAATATAATTAAGCAATGATCAAATTGTAATTATGGAAAACAAATCACTAAATCATGTTAATGTCCTTGGTAATAGAAAATGTTATTCTCGGTTCTTAATATTTTCGTATATTGAAGTTTTTAAAATTATTTATTGTAGGGCATAATTATTCAACCCTTAATCAATCTCATTAACTCATGAGAATTAAAATAATTCAAAATTTATGAATTAAATCTACTTATCGTTTAATCTTATAAATTATAATTCTCGATTCCTTCGAATCAAGTCGTCGTAAACCATCGACTTTCAATAATAAATAGAAGTTATCGTGCTAATAACGTGTTATAAATAAAAGTAAAAGCAAAATAAAATATAAAGAAGAATGAGAAGTATGATTTCTCTATTATATTATTATCACCTTGAAATAGTAACACTGCGAGTATTTATAGATAAAAAATTTATCTATATAGGAAACAAATACATTTAAAAGCAAATAAATTTAAGAAATAAATCAAGTAATAAAGAAAATAACCAATAGAGTAAGTCATCCAATTAAATAGAAATATTTCATAACAATTTTCATTATTGATTGATTAATTCAATTAGATTTTTTTAGAATTAAATAATACTTATGATTTAAAAAAAATGTGAAAGCTGCAAGAATTTGGTGGCTGATAAGATTTTCATAACTGTAGAAAATAATTAATTGCTAATACTAAACTTTGTAATAATCCTAATTCCCCTCATTTCCATGTATTAGGTTTATTGCCATGGGACTCACCTACCTTGCCCTAAAGGACACTTGTTCGCTGCACAGTTGGGCTGTTTTGTCTCGTACCAAATTAACAATAAGGGCAAAAGTTAGGTCCCCTAATAAATTCCAATAAAAATACAAATTTGCCGGCATAGAAATTTCTCTACTCCTTAGCGTGGACCAATTAGCTCATACTTACCTTCTAACCTTGTAGTAAATTTAATTATTTATGATAAATTTTTCTGTCTTTTATTGCCATAACTTAGAATAATTAGAATTTTAATTAATTATTTATTTAGTCTTTTCTTTTGCTGATGAACAAATCATTGTTTTCATTCTTTTGGAATCATGTGAATGTCTGGAATAATTCTTTTGCTGATGAACAAATCATTGTTAAATTTGATCCAAATCGCGAATCCGGACTATTTTTTAAGTCCAAAAACAAAATGAAAAATATTTTTTTTTTGTACAATTCTACTTTGCGGTAACTGTATCTTCTAGCATCAGTAATAAGTTGAAAGTAAACTAGATTGTAACTAAAAAGAAAATTAACAAGATTATCATTAATTAAATGATTTTCCTTATAAATTAAAGATGATAATTGTAAAAAACCCCTATAAATTCCCAAAAGCCCAAAATGGCTGTACAAGAAACCAATTGCCACTTGGTTAAACTCCCACCTATAAATTCTACTTTCTTTGTAATTTTATTTTTATTATTATTCACTTCTCTTTATTTTCCATTCTTCTTTCTCGCTACTCCCACCTCATTTTCTCCTTCCTTCTTTACTCCCACAAACAATTTGGCTTTTCATTTCGACTTCATATCTTCATGCTTTGATCATCATCTTCGGAAATTAGAGGTTTCTTGGGATTCTTTTCATGTGATTTTGTAATTGTTTTCTTCCCTTTGTTTTTTGTTTTCATGGGTATTGAAGAAGCTTAGGAGTTGTGTGGATTGCATCTTCAGAGTCATAAGCTAGAATCTATCAGGACGTATATGAAAAGTTTTCTGGTGATTTCAGGGTGGTTTCATCAATTAGGAAAATATGCAGGGAGTTAATAAAACTTTTCAACAGAAGGGGGAAATAAGCCAGACTCGTTTCCACCCGAGTCATGACTCGGCCATGAAGCCGAAGTTAATATCTCTACCCGATAAAACCTTCGAGATTTTTGCAGCTCTCGCCAGAATTTTCCTCTTCTTCTCCATTGTCTTCTCTATCTCACTCGTCCTCTACACATCCTTCTCTCCTCCCCGCTCATTCTGGTTCTCTGTCCCGATAAGAACGCTACCCGGATCCGACTACAATCTCGAATCGGGTCCCACTAATATCTCTCACATCCTCTTTGGTATCAGCGGATCAGCCAAGACGTGGAAAGATCGAAGCCTGTACAGCTCCCTCTGGTGGGAAGCGAACAAAACCAGAGGTTTCGTTTGGATGGATGAAATTCCGGTTGACAAACCCGAAATAGCGGCACCTGAGTACCAGGTTTCGTCTGCGGATTGGACCCGGTTCAAATTCTCGAGCTCAAGATCAGCGGTTAGGATCGCGAGAATTATAAAGGATAGCTTTAAACTGGGGCTGCCTGGTGTGAGGTGGTTCGTGATGGGAGACGATGATACGGTGTATTACACTGAGAACTTAGTTTCTGTGTTAGCGAATTATGATCATAATCAGATGTGGTACATTGGAGGGAATTCTGAGAGTGTGGAGCAAGATGCAATGCATTCTTATGATATGGCTTTTGGCGGTGGAGGATTCGCCCTTAGCTACCCATTAGCCGAATCATTAGTCAGTATATTGGACGGTTGCCTCGATCGCTACTATTATTTCTACGGCTCTGATCAGAGAATCTGGGCGTGCATCAATGAGATCGGTGTGCCGCTTACGCTGGAACGTGGGTTCCACCAGGTACGCTTATATTTTTTTTTTGGTTTGGTGGTGAGTCTCCACACGTGGCGGATGTGTAGTTAGTGATTAAGATGTTAAGCTAAAAAATGTTCGCCTGTTACTTGACCGTATTTGACAATACTGCGGAATTTCGCCACGTACACATCTATCCATCTTTGCGTTCTGTTTGTGAAAATTTAAAATAGGTTTCCAAAGAATTAAAAAAAAAAAAAACAGAATATGATATGTTCCTGGAATGATTTGCATGGAATAACTACTACTTTTGAGAACTATAATTGCACGGAACTATGAATTAAAAGTTTCTTAATAAATTGAGACATATTATGAAAATTAAATCATTTCAAGAACTAAAATGTATTATGTAAAAAAAATGAAATAAATAATGATGAATAAGCCATACCTTAGAAACTTTATATATAAAATATTTGTTTTAAAATTCTAAGTCTACTTGACGACAGACCAAAAAGCAAAGTGTGTTTGACGTTGACCTATTGACCAGGTATCTAACTTTGTAATACAAAATTCATAATAAATTAATTATAAAAATAAATTCGATAATAACTAATATATAATCTTGCAAAATTATTAATCGTGCTCAAGAAAATAAACTGCACCGCATGCAACATGGACGAGAGGGTTGCAGCGTGTCGTCAATGCATGGGAGGAAACTCTTGTTAGGGGCTTTTTGTCAGATGTTCTATGCACGTGTCCTTCTATGATAAGGAATCAATAAAATGCTAAAATATACTTGCTGACATAGTCATAGTGCAGAAATTACTTTGTCAATTTTCAGCGCTCCGGAATTTATTTTTTAAAAAATTATATATTATTAATATATGCCTGGTGTATGATAATTTCAGATTAGATTAAAATTTCATTTTTGATTGCTTAACTATGTTAAACTTTTAATTTCTTCATTGCTTTCGTAAAATTACATTTTTTGAAAATTAAATTATATAAATTCAATTTTGTATAAGTGTTGGAGGACCCAAATTAGTGATGCACCATTGAAGATTCTTAGTTTTGTTTCTTGGTAATCCTTGGGATAAGATACCATATTGCTTATGGGCCAAACGTGTAATTTACTCTTTAAAATTTGATAAAAAAATAATAATTAATTTTTTAATATTTATTTATAAATTAGGATAATATCACTTCAAAACTTATAAAAATATTATTTTGACATAGTATCAAAATTATATTAAAAAAAGTTATACGGTAAGGTTGAAGATTCTTAGTTTTGGTTCTTGGTGATCCTTGGGATAAGATATCATATTGCTTATTGGCCAAATGTGTAATTTACTCTTTAAAATTTGACAAAAAAAATAATAATTAATTTTTTAATATTTATTTATAAATTAGTTTACTATCACTTTAAAACTTATAAAAATATTATTTTGACATAGTATCGAAATTATATTAAAAGAGATAAAGATGCCAACGTTGAACATTTACTATTTGTGTGTGTCCCATTGTCCTCTACCATATAAAATATGCCAATCGGCGTCTATTGATTGCTGTGGACTTAAAAAAATTTAGCCTGTCATTTTTCTCCAATACTGCTTTGCCCACTTACTTTTACGAAAAGATGGTTCCCCATGCTGTTTCACAGTTAAAGTAAAGTCTATTTGAATCTATGGTTGCCACGTAGAGTTTGGATTCCTTGCTTTTTATGATTCTCAATAGGGAAAAGAGTGAAAAAAAAAAAAGAATTAGTAGATGGCAATTAGAGCTTGAAAAAGCAGGCGATTCTTTTCAAGAGTTTTTCGCATGATTGTGCGTCCTCTTCCGTACACAGCAACAATGGTCTTTACTTACCTGAAAGGACACATTAAATATTTGAAACAACTTTGCTGTGGCTCTTCTAAAAAAACATTTATGTTTTGAATTTTTTAGCTTTTTAACTTAAATATAAGCCTTGTCTATCGTTCTTCTCTGCTTTTTACGTTTTTACCGTCTAACCATGTATTGGATATATTGTTTGCTGATCTAAAGTTCAAAAATAAGAAATACCATGTGCTCTTAAATATGGAAACTGTGTTAGCGAGGACCTTAGTTCTTTTTATTGCTACAGAGTTAATTTTTTGCAGTTCCTCTTGCAAACTGCTAGTTACCGTGTTCAAAATAGGTGAATAAACAAAACATAGAACTTATTAATTAGATGAAAGCATTAAGCATAAGAAGTATGTTAATTACGAAGATCATCAATCGAATGCAACTGTTTATGATTTGATTTCTGGTGTTTTAATTCTTGCAGCTCGATATTAGAGGGAGTGCATATGGTCTGCTGGCAGCACATCCACAAGCTCCACTTGTATCACTCCACCACCTTGACAATTTAGATCCATTATTCCCAAACCAGAATCAAATAGACTCTCTCAAGTCTCTTGACCTCGCATACCAAGTAGACCCTCCCCGAATTCTTCAACAAACTGTATGCTATGACTACAAGCGCAAATGGTCAATATCGATATCGTGGGGCTACACCGTTCAGATATACCCTTCAGCAGTACCTGTCAAGGACTTGCAAATACCTGTACAGACATTTAAAACATGGAGGAGTTGGAGTGATGGACCATTCACATTCAATACACAGCCATTGAAATCAGATCCTTGTCAACTTCCCGTGGCTTTTATGCTGGAGAAAGCTGAGGGAGTGAGTCATACTGGATCACGGACTACTTACCATAGGCTTGAGACAAAACTGGAGCAGAGATGCAACAGGACAGACTACACTGAAGCAATTTCATTGCAGAGAATCACAATTTCCGCTATTAAGTTAGATCCTGAATACTGGACTAAGGTCAGTCTCTATAAGTTTCTGAATCCGTTGAATTTAGGTCCTAAATTGTTTAGATTTTGCACACAAATGTGTTAGATTTATATGTGAAATTTTCTTAGCTAACAACTTCGATACAATTGTAGGAGAAAGCAAGGCGAAGACAGTGTTGCGAGGTTATGAACAGAGGAGCTATAAAGAGTAGCAGCATGCAGATTAGGATTAGAAAATGCAGGCCTCGGGAAACTGTTACGGCTAGTTAGAGGTAGATCAGCTATTTAACAAATTCTTGTAAATAATTATTTATATAGGAAGAGACGAAAAGAAGAACAGCTATGCATTTTTTACTTCTTTTTTAGCTGAGGAAAATGACTCTTGTCTTAATCCAGAATCGTTTCTGTTCCTTTTATTTTCCTCTGCCCTTATATTTTATTATTTATGAACTCGAAAGGAACAGAAGAAAAGAGAGATAAGAAGTGGGAAAACCATTATAAGCAATTAAAATTAAAGCCTATGAATGAAAACAAGTGGACAGCACCAAATGAAAAAGATTTCAACGCCACCAAAGAGATGCTATGATTATGTAAAGCATCTAATTAGTGAAAGTGTGCGTCTGCTAAGTTCCTTTTTTTTTTCAAATGTGGAACACTATTCAACGTTATTACCATTTTCTCAGTATTACCTCTCTTATATATATTTTTTCATTACCTTTGCTTATCATATATTTATTTTATTTATCTATGTTGATATATGATTCCAACAATTTCTAAATCTCAAATCTTCTAGCCCAAATAAATTTCTATTGCTTAAATTTTCGAGATCCAACTTATTCACTTTAATTATCTTCATATACGAGTTAATTATTTAATCTGAATTGATTATTAACTATTTTCGGATCAAATGTAGACCTTTGGTAAATTCTTAATTTCTCGTGCTACTATTAACAAATCTGAAATTTTCAGAGCATTACAGCAGCAATGTGAAATCACAATCTTCATCGAAACAAGATGTTTCAGACAATGACAATGGATTTGGATGGAAAGTTGTGGTGATAGGGTATGGATGTGGAACTATAATTGGTTTTCCCCATTATTTTGAGGTGATTTTTCCTATTAATTTGTTTCCAAGATTATTCCAATTTTCAAATTTTTTTTCTAATAACAAGGTTTATGTTAGGTACGAATGGAGAAACGGCTCCAGGTGGTATGATGATTCATTTTTTAAATTAGCATAAAGCACGGCAGAGAGGTACCGTTTTTCACCTTTTATTAAATTATTTGTTGTAATTTCTCATGTCTTGGCATATGTTTTTATGCCAATATCCGTGATGAGTTTTCGTATCATACTAGACCAAGGACGATTCTAGGTGTAGAGAAATTGCCCCCTCCAAAATTAAATTATAAGTTTGTCCCTGTATGACACCTCTCCTATCTAAAACGACAAGCATTTTGCTTGAAAAATTCTCTCTCTTGATAACTGGACTAATAACTTTATCCAAGTTCTGAGTTCTTTGGAGAAATTGATGTAAAATGAAGGAAGTAACTCCCTCAATCTTGCTTTGGTTTGTATTGTATATTATAAGAAAATTTAATATTTTTTATGGAAAGAAGATTTAATCGATATAATATTTTTGATAGATAATAAATAGCAGTATATATTAGAAAATTAAAAAAAATAGTTTCAATATTTATTTAGCAAGACACGTTAAATATAAAATAAATAAATAAATAAATAACTACCAAGTACAGCATTGGCTGCCTACACAATTGATAGGAAATCAACTATCAGTCGGGAGAAACTAAATCTTACAGTATTAAGTCTGGTAACTGGTTTGACATAATGCATATCAATTTTATTGTATAACTACTTCGAAATTAAATTCAAAATTATAGGTATTTCAAAGCAATAAACTGCTTGAGCCAGATATTGCATTCTAAAATTCAAGACTATACCAGAAGAAAGGCATCGGTATGGAGATGCTGCACAAGTCATGGTTCATAGCCATTAATGATGCCATGTGCACGCAAGTCTATACGAAAAGGAAACATTTTGGAGGAATAAAAGCCAGTAGAAAACAAACCTATATCAAAATGGCAAGATCAACAACTAAGCTTGTGACATATCCAAGGTCAAGAATGATGACACTTCTTGCTACGACAGAGGATGATCCAATAACCACATAAATCTGCATCACATAGGCTTTTGTAGAAGCGTATAAATTAAACTAAACAAAAGTGCAAGCATCAGCATATACAATAAATGTGCTGACTTCCTGCCTCTCAGCAGGAACAATTAAAACAATCTGAATGACTGTTACGATCTTTTGGGGAAGAAAAGGATGAAAATTATATGGATTTGCAACATACTATAACAAATTTGAACCACCGCTGCTTCAAGGCAAGGGCATCTTTGCACTTATGAATATTTAAAAGCATATACAAGAGTAGTAGATCCATCTCTATACAGAATTAACTAATTCAAAACAAAATAACTTCAATCAATCACTCTCAATACCAAATTGAAATTCAATACCTTTTACAAAGCAAATAGGTATTCCCAGTTTGATCTGCTTGTTGAAAAGGAAAAAGAGGGATAGTTAAAGATAAAGTGACCATGGACAATAATTGCAAACAGAAACGACGAAAAGTTGTTATAGCATGGAAGTTCACTATTTAGGTCTATACAGGTATTTATTCATGATCCACTGAAAAATATTGAGAAAAAAGGAAAGCAAATTAGGGTAGTTATTATAAAACAAAATAAACGAGTTAAAATTGGTGAGTGGGTTTAAAGATATTAAAATGATAAGATGGGACACAATTGATATGCATTATGTCAAACCAATTACCAAACTTAATTCTGTAAGATTTAGTTTCTCCCAACTAATAGTTGATTTTTATTATATGTAAAAGTTATATTTTCATCTGTTAAATTATATGGAGTTATATTTTCTAAAAAACCTAATCCTAATAAAATTGGTATTTGGGTTGATGATATTATATCCATATTTATTTTCATTAATATAATTGCAATTTTTCCTCGTATGTTTGTTAAGGCTAAGTTTATTTTGACATATTCATTAATAGTATATTTACTTCTTGAATAATCTAAAAACTCACAATTTTCTTCTAATTATATTTTGTGAATGCAGATACTAAACTTTCATTTATATGACTTTTTGCTGTGCCAGTATCTATTAATATTTTTAATAATTTTCATTATCCTCCAATGTCTAATTCAGCTTCTATATAATATTGTTTTGCCTTTAAAGATGATCTTAAATCTATACTTCTTCTAGATTGTGAATATATTCTTCCTTGCTCATCAATTATCATTGGCTTATATTCTTTTTGAGATAATGCATTTTCTTTAGAACTTTCTCTTGCAGATATTAACAATCTTTCTCTTATATGTTTTATTCTAGTCCTATATTTTCATTTCTTTATCTTAAATCCATTGTTAACTCATCCAATATAGTCATACTAGTTGGGATCAATTGCCTTGGTGGTATATATTTAACTAAATCAGAGAATGTATCGTCTATTTCTACTTATAATCTTATACTATTCTTTTGTAATTTTTTATGATGGCTGGTAGTAAAAGCATATATTGTTTTATATGTTATTGAAAATACTTTTTATCCATTTGCCATTTCTAGTCAATGTAGTTTATGATATAAATTTAATGCCCAATCTATATTTTTATCTTGTAAGCTTCCTGAGAAATTTGGTATTATTGTAAATTTTAATTTTTTATATACTAAATTTTTTGATACTACTCCTAATAAAGCATCTATTAGGTCATTTAATATCCTATCATCCATGTAAAATAGTTGTATAGGACTATCTATTATTTGTCTCAAATGTGCTTTCGTTATTATTTGTATTGCTCATAAATATAATTTTTATATCTATTTTTATCTGGTAATTTTGATAATACTTTATTTATTTCATCTTTGTTAATTAATGATATTACTGTATTTTTTTTAGTTTGGTATATATTTATTGCTGATTCATAATGTTTAGCTAGATAGGTATCTTTAAAAAATCTGTTAAATCATTTTCTTTTAAATATATCTTCTTCTTTAATATGTAATCTATGATTGTTTAATTGATCAAATTTTTCTTCATAAAATGTTTTATTGTAACTAAATATATTATTATTATCTATAATTTCTTCATCTTCATTGTTAGAACTCAGTCTATTTCAATTTCTTTTTCGGATTCTGATTCGAATTTTGATTCAGAGTTTTTGTCTATACTATTTTTAAATCTGAATTATAATTATCTAAACTATATTGTGAATCTATTTCATATACATTTTCGTTTTATGATATTTTACTATATTCTATTGGTTCATAATTTTATTTTATTAAATCTTCATATATTCTATATGCCTTATGATTTTCTTTATTTATTCGTTTGGGGAATTCATTTCCATAATGTCCTTTTTTTTTACATATCCAGTAAATGCACTTTTTAGGATTTTTCTTGCTAAATCTATGATTTTAATCTAAAAAATCTTCCTTTATTGAATTTATTTTTCTTAAAAGGTTTAAATGTTCTTTTATATAAAGTTTTAAATTTTGGTTTATAATACTTCTTATTTGGTTTTTTATATCTTTTATATTTTCTACTTTTATCATAACATCCCCAATGTATTAGTTCTGAAATTATTGGACAACATAATCCTCCTTTAATTGCTCTTCTTATTTTTTTTATTTTCATATGCTTTATTACATATTTCATTTATTCTTTTTGGTACATATGTTTGATAGGTTCCTTCTAATATTTAATTATTATTTTGAATTTCATTAAATAATTTTAATCCCCAAGGCTTTGGTAGTTTAGTTACACAAGACTGTTTTAATAGTTGAACTTATGGAATTCGTAATATGTCTATTTTTTCAATATTATAATAATATTTATTAAATTTACATGTATATTATTTTAAATAACACATATTACATATTATTAACTTTTGTATTTTCCATAAATATTCCTGACCTAATTTCCTTGATGTATCCATTGGATATAACCAATGATCTCCTAAAAATTCTCCTTTAATTTCAAATTTAAATCTTTGTAATAAATCTTTTATTATATTTGTCGCTATAAAAGTTTCGTTATTTGGTCCATATTTTATATTTTATCTATCTTCTGGTATAATTGTATTCCACCATTTTTCTACATTTCATGTTAAGGTACTAATTAAGAAGTTACCCGTTCTTTGTAAATCATATCCATATAATATTATTGCTAAATTATTCATTTTTATCCATTTTTCTATTTCTTTCTGAATGTCTTCAACACAATCCAAATCTAACCATACTCCATTTGGATATAAGGGTTCTATTTCAGATTTTGTAGTAAACTTAAAATTGTTATATATTGATCTCTATCTAGGGATTTTTCTTTTATGTTTTTCATATTCTCTTATACCTATATTTTGCTCTCATTATTTCTTCTTCAGTTTCATTTATTGTTTCAGAATATTCTTCTGTTTCAGTTTTTGTTTGAGTAGACGTTGGATTATCATTTATTTTTAAATTTCCTAATTCATTCGTTAAATCTAGTATGTCGTTTTCATCTATTTCATTATTTTCATATAATTTTAATCCTTCTTCTAAAGTTAGCATATGTGTTTTTATAGTTACTCCTTCTTGTGTAGTTTCTTTCATTTTTTTTCTTTTACTTTTTCTATTTTTTCTACTCTTGTTTTTAACTCTCCTACTTCTTCTTTGATTTTAACATATCAAATATTTTATCCATTTTATCTTTGGTATTTTCTTGTTTAGGTTTTTTAAATATATTAGTTGGTAAGCTTAAACTTCATCCACCATAATTATCTTCTCAATATAAAGTACTTGTAAAACTATATGGTTTATTAGTCATTTTTCTAATATTTTGGTTTATAATTTTTAAATTATTATTTATCTGATAAAATTATTCTTCATATATATATCCATCTATATTTTGTATTTCTTTCATTTAATTTATCCATTATATCTCATTTTAATTGCTATGTATTATAAATAATCTTCTATCCAATTTAATTTATTTAATATTCGATTTTCTAAATTTAATTCAGTTAGTAATAAGATATTTTACTAATTCTAATTCTTTCATACTTTCTATTTGATTTAATAAATTTTTTTACCTTTTCAGCATTTGGACTTAATTGTACTTTAATTTAATATCTTGTATTAACTTTCTATTTGTCATATTTATATTATCTATTTTTTTCTTATTGTCTAATTAAGTCTATATCTTCCCTATTTAATCCGTTTAATGTAGATTTATTCATTATTGAATTATTTATAATTGTTTTGGGTCTTTTATATAATTTCTAAACTTTTAGGTATATTGTAGGTTATTTTTAAGGTTTGACTCAAAGAAGGGAATATTTTTGAAAATTGAACTATAAAAAAGGGTATTTCATACAATTTTCTCAATTTTGTACTCATGCCTAAATAACAGTGAGGTCCCATTTTTTTCTCCTTTTGTACACATGCATGGCAGTGCCATGTGTCCATCCGACGTGGCATTTTGGTTGAGTGGTTGATGATTGGATCACCATGTGTCAAATGTTGGTTGCATTTTATCCTTTATGAAGAGCCAAGATGATTTTCGGCATGCATGGCCTTTAATTTTTCCGGTTAAAGAAAGTTATTTTCAATGCAAAAATATTTCAATTCAATTTTTTTTGTTTTTTGGATTTTATTGTTATTTGCGAAGTTAATCTGAAAAACAGATAACCAGAACTCAACTCATTGATTTCTTGGTGTAGCAATGAGTCTTATAGTCCCTTGCAATTTTTTGCTCGTTTTATATGTTACTGTTGATATACTTTATTAATTAAAATCCACATATGTTTCTCAAACAAATCTTCATTAAAAAAAAGGAAAAAAATTGTTCATATATTTGTTACCATTATTGGTCCTGAATGATAACATATACTTTGGTATCATAAGGACTTTATTATCACTCAAAATTTGGAAATTCTGGACATATATGGGAAACAGGCAGATTTCCTCCATTTTAGTAAGATTTTTCAAAATCTCAGAGAATAAATTTAATTTTTATTCATTCAATTTCGATTAATTTTTATGCCAAAGACTGGGGGTTGTGGCTTGATTTGATTAATTGAAAGTTTCATGTACACATGTCAAACAAATATATGAGGCATAGAAAAACAAAACCAAAAGAGAAGTTGAACATTCGACTGCTTGTTGTAAAATATACCATGAACATATAAATCATTTCATTGCTCTGCATATTGAAAAATAAAACACTTAATTTGAATCGTTTCCATTGATATTTAGATATGCATCTGTACAAATAAAAAAAAAATTTATTTTGCAAATGGATAATTTTCTATTCATGGTACAAATTAAATGCACCAAACACTGATTAGACATTTGTAGTTCGTGAAGGATTGTTGGGATTTGGGCATATGCCATTTTGCTTTGTACTAAGAGCTTCAAACCAGGGAAATATGGTAAGTTACATTTCAAATTATTTTATGAATATAATCATCAACCAATTTAAATGATAAACTGTAATACCTGCGAAATAATAACTACTTAACATATATAATTACTCCACTATTTATTAATTATTGGATTGACAAAAAATTATTCATAAAACCTGTGCAGGTAGAATGTCAAATTAAGCATAAATGTATTTGACTCCATATTAAATAGTACATAATAACTAGAGGTGAAACTACTAAATGCATTTTGAAATATATGAACAGAAGAATTATATATATACAAGATACAAGTAAGAAGTGAAGAAGAAGAAAAGTAGATAAAAGAGAGGAATTGATTTGGTGGTGGGGGTAAGGACAGAATATAATGAAATAGGACCCGCAGATCCTGTGAGGATAGATTGCAGTTTTCTCGTAGCATCATAAACGCAAAACTAATTTTATTTATTCAGCATTGATTTGTATATATATTTAGCCCAAAGACTGGGGCAGAGGGTTGATTTGATTTAACTATTTTTGAGTCCCACTGATTTTTTTTAAAGAGTATCAAATTGAAGAAAATAAAGAAAAATTCTAAAAAAATAGTAAAATTAAATAAAATAGAGTGTATTATTTCAAAACAGATGATCTCATCCATTCACTTCTGTCAAACCAATTGGAGCTTGTAAGTAACAACTGTCAACTATCTTATTCAAATTTGAAGTTGAAGGGACTACTTTGGCTTCGAAATTAATATTGTAGGACCTTTTGGATTAATGGGACTAAAAGTCATTAACGCGTTGTTAGACTAAAGACACTTCAACATCATTAATTGCTCGCATAGTTCATACAAAGAAGGGACGAGTTAGCCCAAAGACTGGGGCAGAGGGTTGATTTGATTTAACTATTTTTTAGTCCATTGATATATATATATATATTTTTAAAGAGTATCAAATTGAAGAAAATAAAGAAAAATTCTAAAAAAGTAGTAAAATTAAATAAAATAGAGTGTATTATTCCAAAACAGATGGTCTCATCCATTCACTTATGTCAGACCAATTAGAGTGTATATCAACTAAAAGTGATTGACGCGTTGTTAGACTAAAGACACTTCAACATCATTAATTGCTAGTTCATACAAAGAAGAGATGAGTTTGTTTCACAATTTTGACTTCGAAATTAATAATTAATACCGTTAATTTCATTATTTCAAAATTACTCTTTATGTATTTTAAAATTCATTTCTCAATGCGTCAAATATTTAAATTGAATTAAAAAAAATGATAATTTCATGGCCTTTCATTTTTCCGGTTAAAGAAAGTTACTTTCAATGCAAAAATATTTCAATTCAAATATTTTTTACTACTACTATTTTTTATTTTGGATTTTATTGTTATTTGTTCTCGTTTTATACGTTAATGTTAACCTCAATCCAGAAGTATTCTTTCTTCACGCAGTTGATATACTGTAATAATTAAAATCCACGTATGTTTCTCAAACAAATCTTCATTAAAATAAGAAAAAGGCCCTTCTTGTATTAAAATCCATATATATTTCTCAAACAATTCTCTATTAAAATAAGAAAAAGGCCCTTCATATATAGTTTGGTATCATTAGGACTTTAGTATCACTGAAAATTTGGAAATTCTGGATATATATTATGGGAAACAGGCAGATTTTAGTAAGATTTTTTGAAATCCAAGAAAATAAATTTAATTTTTATTCATTCAATTTTGATTGATTTTTATTAGCCCAAAGACTGGGGTTGTGGCTTGATTTGATTAATTGAAAATATATGAATAGAAGCGTAGAAAAGATGGTAAGATTAGAATCAATGTTATCTCGTAGCATCATAAACTCATACTAATTTATTTATTTATTCAACATTGATTTGTATATATATTTAGCCCAAAGACTGGGGCAGTGGATTGATTTGATTTAAGAGACAATCCTAGAAATGAACTAAACATACATTTCTTAGCCATTGTAAAAATGGTGTATAAATAGCAGCGATGATTTAGAATTAGAAACACACTCATCTATCCATTTCAAGTTTCATAAAAAAGAATATGGCTTTTTGGTTGTTGGTTCCTCTATTTCTCTTTCATTTTCATTTTCATGCTCATTGTTTCCCTTCTTTCCCTCCAAATACTTCCTATTCAACTCTACTCTGCAAACCTCACCAAAGCCATGCTTTGCTCCTTTTCAAAAATTCCTTCTCTATTCACAATTTTGCTTCTGCTTCTCCTTCATATCCCAAGACAAATACATGGAGGAAGGGAACAGATTGCTGCTTGTGGGATGGGGTCTCATGCAATCATCAAACAGGTTATGTAATTGGTCTTAATCTTTCTAGCAGTATGCTCTATGGTTCTATCCATTCTGATAGTCCTCTTTTCTTCCTTTCTCATCTTCAAAAACTCGATCTCTCCTACAATGATTTCAATGGATCCCAGATTTCATCTTGGTTTGGATACTTTTTCAACCTGATGTATTTGAATTTGAAGAGTTCCAACTTTGATGGTCAAGCTCCATCAGAAATCTCTCACCTATCCAATTTGGTCTCACTTGATCTATCTCGGAATGGTCTCATTGTAGAAACCAATACTTTCAACAAACTTGCTCAAAACTTAACCAAGCTCAGAGAACTCATTTTAACTGAAGTAGACATGTCTTTGGTTGCTCCTCCTTCCTTGATGAATCTGTCTGCTTCTTTGTCAACTCTTAAACTTCGAGCTTGTAGGTTGGATCAAAAATTCCTTGAATATCTTCCTCTCTCGGAAAGATTGGTTTCACTGGATCTTTCTGGTAATGATTTCAATCTAGACAGCAATGCTTTTGTCAAAATTGTTCAAAATATGTCTAATTTAAGAGAATTAGACTTGAACTCCGTGAACTTGTCTTTGGTGGAACCTAGTTCCTTCCTGAATTTGCCTTCTTCTTTGTCATCTCTAAAACTCGGGGATTGTGGATTGAAAGGAAAATTCCCAGATATCTTTCATTTATCCAAATTGGTTTCACTATATATGTCTGGCAATAGTGACTTAACAATGGATGCAATTCTTTTCAACAAGCTTGTTTTGAGTCTACCCAATCTCACAGTAGTCTACTTGAGCAGATTGAACTTGTCTTCAGTGGAACCTAGTAATTTTTTGAACCTGTCTTCTTCCTTATCATATCTCTCTCTAAAAGGTTGTGGTTTGCGTGGGGAATTTCCAAGCAACTTACTTCAAAGGCCTAACCTCCAATTACTCCGTTTATCGCAAAATACAGACCTCAATGTATCTCTTCCAATGTCCAATTTGAGTAGTTCCCTCCAAGCATTGTATCTTTCCTTTACAAAAATCCAAATATTATTACAACCTAATTTTTTCAACAAGCTCAAGTCCTTGAAAGAATTGCGTCTTTCTGGCTGCAAATTTGTTGGTTCAGATTTAGATGTGTTTGGTAATTTAACTGAACTCACTTATTTGGATCTCTCAAATAACAATTTTAGTGGTCAGATTCCCCCTTCTTTTAAAAACCTCAAAAAACTCACCTTTTTAAATTTTAGAAACAACAATATCAGTGGCCAGATTCCTAATTTTTTTTCAAACTTCACCCAACTTGAAAGTTTATATTTATCAAACAATAGACTCACTGGTCCTATCCCTTCTCTTCTCCCTTCAAATTTGGTTAATCTTGTTTTATCAAATAACTTGCTCAATGGAACAATACCATCCTCGGTATTTACTCTACCTTTTTTGAGTTCTTTACAACTTTCTAACAATCAACTCCAGGGCCCAATTCCAAGTCTTCAAAGCAACTCCTTGTCCTATATTGATTTGAGAAACAACATTTTGCAGGGCACTATTCCAAGTTTTCAAAGTGATTCCTTATTTTATATTGATTTGGGCAATAACAAGTTGAATGGCATAATTCCAGATTCAATTTTCAATATTATGAAATTGGAGGTTCTCATCCTATCATCCAATAACAAATTAATTGGAGATGTTTCTTCTTCACTTTGCAACCTCCATTATCTCCAAATTATTGACTTGTCCAATAATAGTTTAAGCGGCTTCATTCCTTCGTGTTTGGAAAATCTAAGCAGTAGTCTTTCAGTGTTGCATTTTGGTATTAATAATTTTCGAGGAACTATTTCTGATTCATTTTCAGATAAATGTCAACTGAGGTATTTGAATTTCAAAGGCAATCAACTACAAGGACGAATCCCCCCATCTGTCACCAATTGTAAATATTTGGAATTTGTGGATCTCAGTGACAACAAAATTGATGATGAATTCCCTCATTTCGTAGGAATTCTTCCACATTTGCAAGTCCTTGTCTTACATTCCAACAAGTTCCATGGATTGGTCAAAAGTTTCAATGCCAATTATTCCTTTTCTAAGCTTCGAATTTGGATCCTTTCTAACAATAGCCTCAATGGACCATTACCGGCTGAATATTTTGATCATTTTGAAGCGATGATGAATACCGAACACAGTTTTAGCTACATGAGCTCATCAAAAAATTACACTTATACATATTCTGTGAGTTTAATGGTGAAAGGGTTGGAGATTATGTTGCCAAAAATCCAAAATATCCTCACAACCATTGATTTATCACAAAACAAATTCACAGGAAGTATTCCACCCTCAATTGGGAAGCTTAAAGCACTTGTGCACCTCAATCTTTCTCATAACTCCCTCATCGGTAACATTTCACCATCATTGAGTAATTTGAGCAATTTGGAGTCCTTGGATCTCTGCTCAAATTTGCTTAGTGGAAGAATTCCCATGCAACTTGCAGATTTGACATTCCTTGCAAACTTTCAAGTTTCATATAACCGACTTGAAGGACCCATACCTCAAGGCAAGCAGTTTGGCACATTTGATAAGAGTTCATATGAAGGAAACTCAGGTTTATGTGGATTTCCATTAAAAAAGTGCGACAATGTGCAACCCCAACTACCTCCATCGACACAAGATGATTCAGACAACGACAGTGGATTCGGATGGAAAGCCGTAGTGACAGGGTATGGATGTGGAACTGTATTTGGCCTTGCAATGGGATATCTTGTGTTTACAAGAATGAAGCCTGCATGGCTTGTGAGGATGGTTGAAAGAGAAGGAAATCGAAGATCGAAAGGGTTCAAGGAGAAGAAATGCAAGTCTCATGGAAGAAGAAACTAGTCAATGCATGTGCCTTTTTTGAGGTAAGTTTTTCTATTTGTTTCCAAGATTAATTATTCCAATTTACGTTATTTGACTTGTAAACCTCTTTTAATAACAAGGTTTCTTTTAGGTACAAACGAAAAACTGACTCAAGGATGATGTGGTGATTCATTTTTCAAATTCGCATAAAGTAGAGTAAAGACCTATTTATGTACTACTATGCTTTCTTGCTATACAGCCTTCCCTTTTTTATTTCTTTTGTCAATAATAAATTGTTTTATTCAATGAAGTATAAGAAAATTTGGAGTATTTGCGGTGTATCTGAAGACTATTTCTGTTTTGCTTCATAATATCTCTAGCTACCCATGTTTAACCAATACTTGTATCAAATACATACTTTTATCATGTAAATTAATTATCGGTCGTGTATTATATTCAGTTTGTTTTTATTTAGAGTGATGAAGAATTACTTTCTTCTGTTTACAGCTTATATAAGTGCGATATTTTTTTATTTTTTTACAAGAAAATTACAATATCTAATTATTAAATTCAAAACATTTAGCACTTTTATTAGATAGTGGAGGACTAGAATGCAAAAGAACAAATCTTACTGTGTTAAATAGAAACTCCTACAAAGCACGCTCACAGTCACGATTTTCCCCATTAAAAGCCAATTTTATCCACCAGTAAAAGCGACGGAACCTTATTTCCATTGGAAAATCGTCAATATTTAATATTTTTTTTATAGCGACAGATTTTAAATTCGTAATCTGTCTCTTTTAGGTATTTAGTGACTTGGTTCCATCGCGAAAAATAGTCTATAAAATTAATCTTTTTGTAGTGCAATTTCTTCTGTTTGCTGCTTATATAAGTGGGATTTTTTTTAAGGAGAGAAATACAATATCTAATTATTAAATTTAAAACATTTTGCAATTTCAATCAAATAACGGGCTGACTCCTAATGGTTAAATAGGTGCAACTTTAATATAAAGCACTAGATTGATATCATATAATCAAGTGTGTATATATATATATATACATATATGCATATTATGATACAGTCGTAAAGAATTTAGAATTAGTAGTGATAATAGTTCGGTATTACCAGGCTATTATTGGGATCCGATTCAAGTGACAACGCTCATCACAGCTTCTTCTTTTTTTTTTTCTATAAGCTGCAGATAATATTGATGGAAATTAAGTAGTACATATATACAAGATAATGGGTCAGAACAACCAGACCGAGATTCACAGTACAAAAGAGAAACCAGCCAATAGCTAAAAACAGAACAACCAAATCATGCTTACAGAGTAAACCATCGTGATCACATCGTAAACACAGCATGCCCACAGAAACGTAAATGAGAAAACAAAACTTCTTTATAAGATGTTGGAGATTTGATCCAAAATCTGTTGCAGGAAATCTCGGCAATATATTCTGAAGTTTAGTTAAGTTGTTAGCAAGTGGATTTTCTTGTTTAATCAGTCAAACCAAATAACGGCTAGATTCCTATTTTTCTGTATTTCAGTTAATTGTAAGCCTATATATTGGCACTGCTATATGTTTTCTAAGTGTGCTCAAAAATCAATAATAAAGCTTGCTTCTTCGTGCAAAATATTTTATTCTTTCTTTCCTCTGTTATAAGCATTTGTTCTCCTCTTAAAATTTAACACTTGGTATCAGAGCTGGTTACGTTCTTGCTTTGGGCGTTTCTTGATGGCAAACAATGGCAACACAGTGAGCATAGCTCAGCCTTCCTTACCAATTTTTAAGGGAGATAACTATGACTATTGGAGCATCAAAATGAAAACTTTATTCAAGTCACAGGAGCTGTGGGACTTGGTGGAGAATGGCTATAATGATCAAGATGAGGAGACCAGATTGAGGGAAAATAGAAAGAAAGATTCAAAAGCCTTGTTCTTCATTCAACAAGCTGTTCATGAGTCACTTTTTTCGAAAATTTCAGCAGCTACAACGGCAAAGGAAGCTTGGACAACCTTGCAGCGAGCATTTCATGGCTCATCCACAGTAGTCACGGTGAAGTTGCAGACACTTAATCGTGAATTTCAGAATTTGCAAATGAAGAATGGAGAATCAGTTCAGGATTTTTTGACAAAAGTAGCAGCAATTGTTAATCAAATGAGATCATACGGAGAAGAGATCTTGGAAAGAACTGTGGTGACAAAAGTATTGAGGAGTTTACCTCAAAAATTTGATCATGTGGTTGTAGCTATTGAGGAGTCCAAAAATCTGTCCACTTATTCGTTTGATGAGTTGATGGGTTCCTTACAATCTCATGAAGCTAGGCTTAACAGATCAGAGGAAAAAAATGAAGAGAAGGCATTTCAGGTAAAAGGAGAAGGCTCAATGTTAAAGGAGCGTGAAAATGCAGCAGGCCGAGGAAGAGGCAGAGGAGGATTTCGTGGAAAGAATTTCAGTCTTGCCAAGGGAAGAGGCAGAGGTCCAGAACAAAGATTCAACAACAAAGGCAGTATCCAGTGCTATAATTGTAAGAAATTTGGGCATGTGAAAGCTGATTGCTGGTATAGAGGTAAACAGGCCAATTATGCAGAAGAAGTTGATGAAGAAAGCAAATTGTTTATGGCACATGAAGACACAATTGATATGCAAGGTGAAGTGTGGTTTGTAGACAGCGGGTGTTCTAATCATATGACAGGCAGAAATGAACTTTTTAAGCAGCTTGATGAGACTCAAAAAAGGAAGGTCAAATTGGGAGATGATCAAGAGATGCAGGTCGAAGGGAAAGGAACAGTAGCCATTATAACAAGCCAAGGTAAAATAAAACTTTTGTATGATGTTCAATTTGTACCTAACTTGGCACACAATTTGTTGAGTGTTGGGCAGCTAATGGCTAGTGGATACTCGGTCACATTTGATGATGGAACTTGTGTCATTAAAGATAAACAATCAGGCCAAATAGTTGCAAATGTTCTAATGACAAAAAATAGAATGTTTCCACTTGAAGTCTCTAATGTGGACGATTTTGCCTTGATTGCCGGAGAACAAAATGAGTCCAAATTATGGCATCTTCGATATGGGCACCTGAATATGAAGGGATTACAACTGCTGAAAAGAAAAGGTATGGTTCATGGACTACCAAATATTCAAATTTTTGATATGTGTGAAGGATGCATTTATGGCAAGCAGACGAGGAAGTCATTTCCTACAGGGAAGGCATGGAGAGCTGCAACATGTCTTGAATTGATTCATGCAGATTTGTGTGGTCCCATGAATACGGAATCATTTGGAGGAAGTTACTACTTTCTCTTATTTACGGATGACTTCAGTAGGATGAGCTGGATATATTTTCTGAAATTCAAGTCAGAAGCATTTGAGAATTTCAAAAAATTTAAAGCGCTGGTTGAGAAGCAAAGTGGCAAGAATATAAAAGTACTTCGCACAGACAGAGGAGGAGAGTTTCTCTCAAAAGAGTTCAATCAATTTTGTGAGAATAATGGAATTCAAAGGGAGTTGACAGCACCATATACTCCAGAGCAGAATGGCGTAGCAGAACGTAAAAACAGAACGGTGGTGGAGATGGCAAGAAGTCTATTGAAAGGGAAAGGTCTTCCAAATTCGTACTGGGCAGAAGCAGTAGCAACAGCAGTGTACTTGCTGAATCTTTTCCCTACGAAAGCGGTTCAGAACTACACTCCATATGAAGCATGGAAAGGGACCAAACCCACTGTAAGCCATTTAAAAGTATTTGGTTCCATTGCTTATGCTTTGGTAGATTCTCAAAATCGCAAAAAATTAGATGAAAAATCAGTAAAATGTATTTTTATTGGTTATTGTTCTGAATCCAAAGCATATAAATTGTATAACCCAATCACTGGCAAGATAATTGTCAGTAGAAATGTATTATTTAATGAGGAAGCAGGTTGGGATTGGAGTGATAAAAGCGGCAACAAGGATGATCAGCCTCAAATTCCATTGACGGAAAAGACAAACTCAAACGCTACTACTGACAATTCAACAACTTCTACTCCAGTTGAAAGCAGTCCAGCAACCACACCGAGTGTAAGCCCAAACATCAGCAGTAGTTTGGCAAGCGAGTCTTCGAAGGAAACATCACCACGAAAATTCAGATCACTGATGGAGATATATGAAGCAAATGAATTTGCTTTGCTAGTTCCAGATCCTTCAACTTTTGAAGAGGCAGCAGAAAAAGAGGAGTGGAGGAAGGCAATGAAAGAAGAACTCATGTCCATTGAAAGGAACTCAACATGGGAGCTGACTAACTTGCCTAATGGAAAGAATGTAATAGGCTTGAAGTGGATATTCAAGACAAAAATTAATATAGATGGAAGTGTTCAAAAGCATAAGGCGCGGTTGGTCGCAAAAGGCTACTCTCAACAGCAAGGAATTGATTACGAGGAGACTTTCTCTCCTGTAGCCAGATTTGAAACAGTAAGAATGCTCTTAGCATTAGCAGCTCAACTCAAGTGGAAGGTGTACCAATTAGACGTAAAATCAGCGTTTCTGAATGGAGAACTTGAAGAAGAAGTCTATGTCTCTCAACCAGAAGGTTTTGTGATCAACGGGCAAGAAGAAAAGGTGTACAGGCTGAGAAAAGCTCTTTACGGCTTGAAGCAGGCTCCAAGGGCCTGGTACAGTAAAATTGATGCATATTTTCAACAAAATGGCTTTACAAGGAGTAAAAATGAGCCTACTCTCTACTTGAAAAAGCAAAGAGATGCTGACATCATGATAGTGTGCTTGTATGTAGATGATATTATCTACATGGGGACAAGTTCAGCACTTGTAGAGGAGTTCAAGTCCAAAATGATGAGTAACTTTGAAATGACAGACTTGGGATTGCTGCATTACTTTCTTGGACTAGAGATACTGCAAGATGAGACTGGGGTGTTCATTTCTCAGAAGAAGTATGCTGCAGACTTGCTAAAGAAATTCAACATGACCAATTGCAAGATGGTGGCCACTCCAATGAACGTGAATCAAAAATTACAGCAAGAGGATGAAGCCGAAGAAGCAAATCAGAAGCAATTTAGAAGTTTAGTTGGTGGATTAATATATTTAACTCATACAAGACCTGACATTTCTTTTTCAGTTGGAGTCGTGTCAAGATTTATGAGTAATCCATCAGTTCAACATTATGGAGCAGCAAAGAGGATTCTGAGATATATTGCAGGCACATTGAATTATGGAATTTGGTACACACATGTGACCAATTTCAGATTGGTTGGCTTCACGGATAGTGATTGGGCAAGCTCATTGGATGATAGGAAAAGTACATCAGGGAATGTATTCGGGCTGGGATCTGGTGCAATAACATGGAGTTCCAAGAAGCAAGCAACGACAGCCTTGTCAACAGCAGAGGCAGAGTATGTGGCAGCCACTACAGCAGCTTGTCAATGCATTTGGCTTCGGAGAATGTTGAGTGAGTTGGATCAAAAGCAAGAAAAGGCAACTGAACTTTATTGTGACAATAAATCAACAATAGCAATGACAAAAAATCCAGCATTTCATGGAAGATCAAAGCACATTGAATTGAGATTTCATTTCATTCGAGAATTAGTGATCAAAGGTGAAATAGTTATGAAGTTTTGTCCCACTGAAGTTCAAGTAGCAGACATCTTCACTAAAGCTTTGTCAAGTCAAAGGCATGCTTATCTTAGGACATTGCTTGGAGTGTGTGATTTTGGATCAAGGGGGAGTGTTGGAGATTTGATCCAAAATCTGTTGCAGGAAATCTCGGCAATATATTCTGAAGTTTAGTTAAGTTGTTAGCAAGTGGATTTTCTTGTTTAATCAGTCAAACCAAATAACGGCTAGATTCCTATTTTTCTGTATTTCAGTTAATTGTAAGCCTATATATTGGCACTGCTATATGTTTTCTAAGTGTGCTCAAAAATCAATAATAAAGCTTGCTTCTTCGTGCAAAATATTTTATTCTTTCTTTCCTCTGTTATAAGCATTTGTTCTCCTCTTAAAATTTAACATAAGATCAGCAACATTTAAACCACACCCTGGCAAAAAAAGCCACCACATCCATCCTTCAGACCCGAGGAACCACAACAGAATTCAAGATCAGATTAAGACAGTGGTTCCAGTAGCGTGACTTCCAGACCCAAAGCCTAACATACCATCTCTGTTATCACCCAAAACCAAAATCTCATACCGCAGGGGTTAGAGAGCGAAAATGCAGCAACATCATCCAGCAAACAGAGAGAAAAAATAAATTAGATCCATGCCACGAATTCCTCAGATCTGAAAGCACCTTGTTTTGCCAAGTAATCTGCAAGGTTGCTCTCCCAACTTATATAGACAAAGGAGACCTTATAAATTCCGGACACATATCTTGATCTCATTCAAAATGCTACCCAATTGCCATGGCCTGATATCCGAAGAATTCTGTAGCCATGAGACTGCTAAAGAGGAGTCTATCTCGAAATACACTTCATAATTAAAGCCAGTGATAAAACCAACTGAAACTTGAAGGGCTTTACGAACAGCAAGAATCTCAGCTACAACCGAATTAGCTTCGCCAATATTACAAGAGAACAAACAGATAATAAGGCCGGATGTAGAATTAGTAGCTCTAGCTATCAAATAAGCAACTATATTCGTCTATCCCTTTACAAAAACAACTTTCAACAAAGAAAACACATTTACTAAACATCTGCAATCTTTGATTAATGAAATCCACAATGGCCCTTGATAAATTTCTCGCCTTTATCCAACTAAGAACAAAAACACTCCAACAGACTTGGGCATACAACACGTTTAACATAAATAAAACATCCCATAGCAATTTTTATAGATAATTTATAGACAGTTTTTTTCCCATGTCCACATTTTTAAGCGGCAGGGCTTTTACCTTGCAAGATATCATGTTCTAAAAGACTAAAAAAGAGTAGCAGAATTCAAAAATTTCAAATATGCAGAATGTTGAGTCCATCTAGCCATGCACCAATTTTGTACTTATGCCTAAATAACCATGAAGCCACTGTTTCTTTTTCTTTTCTCCTTTTTGTACACATGGCAGTGCCATGTGTCCATCCGATGTGCCATTTTGGTTGATTGTGTTGATGACTGGATCACCATGTGTCAAATGTTAGTTGGAGTTTATCCTTTGTGAAGAGCCAAGATGATTTTCGATATGGCCCTTTATTTTTTTCGTTTAAAGAAAGTTACTATTTTTTTTATACTATTACTATAGTTTTTTGGATTTTATTGTTATTTGCGAAATTAATCTGAAAATCAGATAATAAGAACTCAACTCATTGATTTCATTTAAAATAAAATAAAATAAATACAAAAATTATGACAACATTTTTAAATTAAAAATATATATAACTTCATTTTTTATTATTTTTTGCCACACAAATTAAATACGTAAGATAAATTTATGAAATTTAAATAGAAAGTAAACCCTGGGGAGTGATGCTTTCTTGTCTCTTATTTTATCGTTATTGTAATTTTGTTTATGGCTAAGTTTTTTGATACATTATAACTATGTAATTTAAGTTGTTATTCATCTACTTATCTTTGTGCTATTGAATGTTTATTTTATTTATGTATGAAGTATGATTTAAGTTTGTTTAAGTGCTTTGATTTGCTTAGTATGCTTGATCACCATATTAAGTATGTTAGTAATTTAATTCACAATGAGAGTTGGAATTATTTGATGGAAAGTTAAATGAATTTACTTAAAGCATTGAATTCACTTAGAGATAAGGAATTCACTTTAAGGGGTTAAAGAATTTGCATAGAACTTCATGGTTTTTATTTATCTCTATAATGACATGAGAATGCTTATAGACTCTAAATAAGAATACTCTTTATTGACAATGAGAATTGCTTTAAAGAATCTTGGCTAAATTCTCCATTCATACAATTGTTAATTGATTCAAAGATGAACTTGATTTATTTGGTTATAATGTATGTCCATCCCATCTTTTAAGTAATCTATTATCCAAAATTAACTTAATATATTTTAAGTAGTTTAGTATTTACATTAATTGCATGATTTTAATTGAAATGGTTACCTATCCATCTACTTGTTGTAATTTCAATATAAAATTATCCCGTTCCCTTTGGAACGATACCCTACTCATACTATACGCAGTCTAGTGAGACTAAGGGTTCAATTAAATCCCCATCAGTTCTCCAAACCATGGCTCTGATACTATGTGTTAGGATTGCCAAACATCCCCTTAAATCCACATGCCCTACAACTAAAGGATCATCTTGCTGATTACCAAAAACAATTCCATACCCTACAGTACCCTCCAGATACCTGAAAATTCACTTGACTGCTTCCCAATGTCGCCTACCTAATTTAGACATATATTTGCAAACATGACTAATAGCATGAGCCAAGTTAGGGCTAGTACATACCATTGCATACATTAAGCAGCCAACTGCACTAGCATATGGAACCTTTGCCATGTCTTCAATTTCTCTATCTGTCTTAGGATACTGTTCTGATGAAAGGTTAAAATGATTTGCCAATGGAGTGCTAACTGGCTTTACTTTGCTCATCCCAAACCTGTCTAATACTTTCTCAACATAGCACTATTGAGACAACCACAATTTCCTTGAGCCTTTATCGCTATGAATTTCCATTCCAAGAATTTTCTTTACAGCACCTAAGTCTTTCATATCAAATTCCTGGATCAACAAAGCTTTCAAACCAAGGACATTATACATATTCTTTGCAGTAATCAACTTATCATCAACATACAGTAACAGAAAAATAAAAGAACCATCATCAAGGCTCTTAACATAAACACAACAATCATACTCACATCGTCTGTAGCCAATTTGAATCATGTAGGAGTCAAACCGCTTGTACCATTATCTTGGAGACTATTTCAACCCATACAACGATTTCTTTAACCTACAAACTAAATGCTCATGTTCAGATTAAGTGAACCCTTCTGGCTGCTGCATGTAAATATGCTCCTTTAGATCACCATGCAAAAAAGCAATTTTAACATTCATCTGCTCCTTTAGATCACCATGCAAAAAAGCAATTTTAACATTCATCTGCTATATATGCAAATTCCAACTAGCTACTAATGCAAGTACTGCCCTGATTGAAGTATGCCTAACCACAAGAGAAAATTTTTATACACCTACTTGCACCCAATAGCCTTCTTTCCCTCAGTAAGCCGAATTAACTCCCATGTATGATTTTTTTGCAAAAATTCCAACTCTTCAACCATTGCACCCATCCATTTCTCTTTCTCCTGGCTAATGATAGCTCCTTGGAAGGTAGCTGAATCATCACTACTAATGAGAAGTGCAAAAGAGATCATGTCTTCAAAATCCAATCTGCTTGGAGGCTTTAGATTGGTGCGTCTCTCTCTATCTCTGGCTAAATTATAATTTTGCAGATCAACTGTATTAGAACCACCAATTGTTGGATTTGAACTTTCAACTCTCTCGGCTACTACTAGATGTTGTTCTAAATCCATTTGCAATATATCTGAGCTAGAACTATTTTATCGCACCTTGTCTTGGTGCTGTTGCAACATGAACTGCTCATCAAAGACTGCATCTCTACTGATCACCACTTTCTTTGCATTCGGATCCCAAAACTTGTATCCTTTAACACCTTTCTTGTAGCCAAGAAAGATGCACTTCTTGGACTTTGGATCAAGTTTTGATCTTTCATCACCAGGTACATGCATATAAGCATAACAACAAAAAATCTTTAAGTGATCAAAATCAATTGTATTATCTGTCCATACCTCTTCTGCAACCTTGCCATCCAATGATGCCCGTGGTGATCTATTGATAAGGTAACACGCCATACTCATAGCCTCTACCTATAATCTTTTAGATAGCACGTCATTCGGTCTCAAGCATCTTGCCCTGTCAGTTAAGGACCTGTTCATCCTTTCTGCAATGCCATTCTGCTGTGGTGTCTTACGCGTTGAAAAATGCCTCCGAATCCCATACTTCTCATAAAATTTCTGAAACTATGAATCTGTGTACTCAGTGCCATTACCAGATATCAAATACTTGATCTTTCTACCAGTTTGGTTCTCCACCTCAGCTTTCCACAGCTTGAATTTGGCAAAAACTTCAGATTTCTGTTTCAAGAAATACACCCAAACTTTTCTAGAAAAATCATCAGTAAAAGTAATATAATACAGAGATCCACCCAATGATAATTCCCTGATAGGACCCCACACATCAGAATGCACATAATCAAGAATCCCTTCATTTTTGTGCTTTCCATTTCGTGAAATTGACTCTAGTCTATTTTCCAAAAACACAAAACTCACAAAAATTGAGCTTGCAGCTTTTAACACCATGCAACAAATTTCTTTTATGCAATTCAGTCATTCCATGTTCACTAAGATGACCAAGACACATGTGCCACAGTTTTGAATTATCATCATATGGCTCAATAGAATGAACTCTACCTACAACTGTACTCCCTAATAGTTTATAGATATTTCCTGCAGTTATCTTTTCTTTCATCACAGTCAATACACCCTTAATAATTCCAATGGTTTCCCTATCCTCGTCCGTTTTAGGAATAAAACCATTCTTATACAAAGTGCCCAAGGAAATTACATTTTTTTTTTCAAATCTGGTATATGCCTAACATTAGTATGATATTGTCCGCTTTGGATCAAGCCCGCATGGATTTAGTTTTGGGTTCCTCCTAAAAAGCCTTATACTAATGCACTTAGATGGACAATTTATATTCAAGGTGTTTCTCCCTTAATTTTTTAATGTGGGACTTGGGTTGTACCCCAACAAATTTGAAATTGAAATTCTTTTATGGTCCAACCCGATCCATTTGCCACCTCTAATTGTGAGGCAATTATATTTATAATTATGAACTAATTTGTATATGATTACTTTATTTTATTTTATATATTTATTGTATTATAAAAAATACAAAAGTTCAAACTTGACAAAGCATAATGTTTAAAAAAAATCTTATATTAAAAATATAATTTTTATATAAAATGATAATTCTACTAAATTTGAGAAAATAAGCTTTAATTTGAAAAAATAAGAAATATAATGAAAAATATTATAAAATATTATGAATTAAAAAATATATCTATTGATGTATTAAGGATTACATATATATTTATATTTATAATATATTGTAAAAAATTTGAGTTAATAATTTATATATTATCCGTTACATTACATTATAATTTTTTAAACCAAACGTGAGCTAAGTTCTCTGAAGAAATCCTTGCAAAATGAAGGAAATAATCCACCTGGTTTTCGAAATCCAATCATTAGGATTTGCATTGGTTAGACCCATAAAGGCAGATAAAATGCTCTATTTTCAAGGTTTAAACCTGAAATTTCTAATAAAAAGAGAAAGGATCCGTATATCATTTAGGCTTTACTAGCTATCAAATATTACCCTCTTTCCATTTTAAAGATAATTTTTTATTCTTTACGAAAATTAAGTAAATGATTAAAATATATCAATTTTATAAAAAAAATTATAATTATTAATAAAAATATCATTTTATATTTTTAAAAATTTCATTTAATTTTAAAAGAAATTAAAGTATGATAAAAAAATATGTAATAAACTATATAATAAATAAGATTATATATGTAAATTTATTTCTCAAATTTCGAAAAAAAAACATCTAAAGTGAGATAAAAAAAGAAAAATATTTTTTTTTAAATAGGACGGAATATTATTGTAATTATTAAACAATGTTTTCATCTTAAATTGCATATCTTTGTCACTGCTTATCTCTTCAAGCAAGGTTTGTAATTTTAACTGAATAGCTGTCTATACATGCAGCTTGTCTTCATTGACTCTTCAAGCAAGGTTTTAATTGAAAACCAAACTGAACTAACTCGGTCAATTTAGATAATTGGTTAAAATTCCCTTGCAATTAATCTTTATATTTTATTTTTAATAGGAGTCTTATAGTCCCTTGCAAATTTGTGCTCGTTATATATGTTACTGTTAACCTCAATCTAAAAATTTTCATTCTTCACACAGTTGATACACTTTAATAATTAAAATTCATATATGTTTCTCAAACAAATCTTCATTAAAATAAGTACAAGGCCCTTCATATATTTGTTACCATTATTGGCATTGAATCACAATATATAGAATGAAACTATTCCCTTCACACCCCCATACAAGAAAATCATTAATTAGCATAGTTTCTATAAAATTTTTATTCTAATTTATTAATGTATTATTTTATTAATTTTCTACAATTATATATTCCTCCTATATTAAATATCTATATTTTTTAATGGATTTATACAAATAAAATAAAATAAATATATATAATTAATACTTTTGAAATTTAGAAATTATTATTTTTGAGTCCCATTGATTTTTTTTAAAGAGTATCAAATTGAAGAAAATAACAAAAAATTCTATAAAAATAGTAAAATTAAATAAAATAGAGTATTATTTCAAAACAGATTCTCATCCATTCACTTATGTTAGACCAATTAGGGTAAATTTCATTTCGGCATTCCCTTAAAAAAATCATATCATTTCTCAAGTTCTCTATTCATGCCTATGACCGGTTATTATGCATTTAAGCATATTTGCAATTTATATATATTCTTAACTGTATAACCACATATACGTTATTTCATCTGCTTATTTACTACAACTATTGCCCAAAGTAATCTAAAGGAATACATTGAGGGGATACGCGGGACTACGAGCCCGGTAGACCTAATAGAATTGGAGTGGTCGAAACCTGAAACTGTACTCCTTTATAAAACCAATTTCGAATTGGAATGATCAAAATCTGACAATGCACTCCTTTATAAAACAAATTTCGAATTGAAATAGTCAAAACCTGACACTGTACTCCAATTTCAATGTAAAAGGGGTCAAAATCTGACATTGTCCTTTTTATACATGATAGTTAATCATTAATCCATACTACAATTTAACATTATCTAGATTTTTAACCAAAAGTGCATTTCTATAGCCGGCCAATTGTATCTTACTCATGTTTTCTACCTTTTACTATGGGCAATAAATTCTTATTATTCAATTACTTTACTAAATTTTCACAAACACGCATATTGAAAAATTTTCACTTTTAATTCACAATAGTTTCCAAAAACTAATTCTTTCTCATTTTCATAACATATATCGCCCCATGGCACTAATTGCACCATTTCATCAATAAGCTCATTTACACTGTACATATAGCCGTAATCTTAGCCACTTCTACATAATTTTCGTAAATGAGCATAAACTCGTACGTACTTACAATATAATACCCATGTAAAACTTATACAAGTTATTATTATAGCATTTATCTCATTACTATGCCTTTCCTAACAAATTCACATATAAAACCACATAACAATTCATACTTACTCAGGCTGCATCTCATAATTCCTCAAATTCCATAATCATGTGATAACTTATGACAACCTTTTACACACTATCCGTGCAAGAAATATACAGGTAGCTATGTGCATATACATATATCATACACAACCATATATTATACGGTCCACGTAACATCAAATAGATCATTATATGTCATTACATAAACACATCACGCATAACCCACTATTTCTTAACAAAGACCCATTCATTCACCCAATTCCCCAACACATGGAAATAGTAAGTTAAATCTCCACTACAAATTCTAATATTATTCCAAGATCAAGGCATATGCACTTGAAAGTACTCACATTAAACAACTCATTAATATATTTAAGTGCCAAAAATACATAGCCAGTTCATTGTCAATTTCCGAACTCACATAAACTTAGCTATTTCTCTAGCATATACATCATAGTTTACGTATCCATTGAATTATATATTCTCAGTTGTTTTACTAATGTAAGACTACACTTATTGCCTTTTACTAGAAAACCAATGAAGAGATCTCTTATAACATAAAGTCAATTGCAGCATGTGCAAGCATTATGTAGACAATCAATACATTCCGAAACCATTAACAAATTGAAGGCCCATCAGGATATTTTATGTCAAGAATTTTTTTCACATTGCATATTTCATTCTGCTCATCATTAATAGACATTTAAAACATTTGAGTTATCAATTATTACTAGTTTCCTGAGATCAAAGTTTCTAAGAACTAAAATAAAAAATGCCTAGACCCAACCATAATTTACTCTGTTGGACGAAAGCTGTATCTAATAAACTACTGCCTAATAGATAACCCACATAAATTTCAATTTTAAAATTTCGTTCGGTATTTTAAAATGAACGTAACATAGAGAAATCCCAACTCCACTCCCAATTGTCTCCCTTAAACCACTTAAACTTAAATCATACCTTTAATCTCACCAAATTCAAGCATTATTCTTTCAAAATAAAGAAAATAAAGGAAAGTTAAGAGAGCACTTACTAAATTAGAGTCAAATTTCTAAAATTTTGCTTAATTCTGCCGGCCACCCGTCACCGGAGTTCCATTGGAAAAGCGCCACCACTGTCAAGACGGAGCTCTGGCCATCATAAATCTGTTAGAGGCGATCACACGCTCTACCGCTTTATGGATTGGTCGAGATCTGCGTCGGAATGAGTCGATACTCCCAACTTCGATCTCATCGCCTGCAGTAAATTAGGGAGGGAGGATATGGGGAGGATCGTCCGATCATCGGAGCCTGTTGGTGGAGTCCACCTCATCATCCTATGTCGGAGCTTGGTCGGAAAGTTGAAGGAACAGTTTCTAATTTGAGAGAGAAAAAGAAATCGTGAAACATAGGAAGAGGAAGGAGGCTGGAAAGTAGGGATGATCACGGGGCGAGAAATCCTCCTTCCTGGTGGGGAACCGGCTCGAATGGGACGGGGAATCGCCGAAAAATTTTCCTGTGAGGACGGGAACGGGGGAAAAGTATTCCCTAACTTAGAATTCGGGCGGGGACAGGGATTGTGGTCCCCGTCCCGAAATTTTCCCGCACCCGAAATTTAATTACTAAATTTAATTATATTTATATAATTTAATTTTAAATTATATTTAATTTTAATTTTATCAATTGTTAAAATTTATATTAATTTGATTTGTGATTGAATTTATATTTTTTAATTATTTAATGTTATATTTCAATTATAATTAATTATTAAATATTATATTTTAGTTATAATTAAATTTAAAAAAAATAAAAATAATTTTTATGCGGGGACGTTGATCCCCGTAGGGATGGGGATCCCCGCGGGAACGGGGCTGAGGAAAATTTTTCCCCCAATCGGTCCCTGTCCTGCCCCTGCGCGAGGCAGTAGGTGGGGAGGCACTCCCCGTCCTCTCCCCGCTCCGTGATCATCCCTGAAAAGAAATTTTAATCGATATAATTTTTTTGATAGACAATAAATAACAGTATATATTAGAAATTTAAAAAAAATAGTTTCAATATTTATTTAGTAAGACACGTTAAATATAAAAAAATAAATAAATATAATAAAATTTGTGACGATGGTTGAAAGCAAGGGCGGAGTCAGAATCGATCTACAAGATGGATTTAGAATAATCATAAAAATAATCTCATTAAAAATTAGAGCATATAATAAATTTTTCATTAAAAATTCTCATTAATTTTTTTGATTATGTATATTAATTCTTTTTTTTTTTTTGATAAGCTGCTGATATTATTAAGGATAAAGAGTAAGTAGTACAGGGGAATACAATACTAACAGCCCCTGACAACAGAAAACCGGGCATGCCTCTAAAAACTCAGCCAGCAGGCTAAATAAATCATACAGAGCACAAAACGAAAACTAACGAAAACATTTATAAGAACGGGTCTACAGAAAACCAGACAAAGACCCGTCTCAAAATATCAGTTATATATCTTCCCATCTGAATTGCCAAGGTCGATCAGAATGAAAATATCCACCAGCAGCGTGAAAACAAATCCCACGGAAAAGCAGCCACTAACAGTGCCCCATAATTCTAAACAGAATTCCTGTTAGAGATACAAGAGTTTAGAAAAACAAAATAGAAAGAGGCAAGTATACGGCCACTTGATTGATCAATTTCCACCCTTTTATTGAATTCAAAGTCACCTTAAATACAAGTGAAAAAGATAACTAAAATTAGGTAAAAGAAGAAACATACCCACTAGGAGACAAACTCTCCTTAAGATAACTACTAGCAAACTTATTTAGACTAGGACTCTAATAACTAAATTATTGACCAAGTAAAAACCAAAAGACACGTAATAGATTTTTGCATTATCTTTAACATTCCCCCATAATGCAGAAATCTACGACACCAATTAAATCCCTAAAATACTTAAAATATTGGAACAACTTGCTGCTCAAAATCATAAACATTTAATATTTTTCTTGAAGCCCTTTGTCTTCCATTTTTGATGCACTCTCTCATCAATCTTCAATTCTTGATGCACTCTCTCATCAAATTTCAATTTTGATGCATTCTCTCATCAACTTCAATTATTGATGTACTCTCTCATCAAATTTCAATTTTGATGCACTCTGTCATCAAACTTTAATTTTGATGCACTCTGTCATCAAACTTCAGTCGTTTAATTTTTTTTTTCTTTTCGTTTTTTTTTAGCACCTGTCTCCAACTCTTAAAAAAGAGATTCTTCCTCTTGTGCCAAATTCGTTTGATCATTTCCCAACCTGCAAAATTTTTTAATATGGCCAAATTTCTTACAACCGAAATATTGTATTTTACCTTTGTACCAACAATTCTTTCCATCATGGCTGTTTTTCTTGCACACACCGCATGGTGGATTTTGTGCACCACATTCACAAGTGCAGTAGCAGGCCCGAAAATCACCATATCCCATGTAATAATGTCTCACAGGTTTGCAACCTGATTCACAGCTACAATCGCAGTATGCATGCCATTGGGCTTTACTACTATTGACTAAACAAGAACTAATTATAATCAATAACAAATATATCGTCGAAACTCTCATGCTTCCTCTTTCTTTTGAACGCTACTCTTTTTACTGTCACTTAATTTCTTTTTTCACAAACCCATGATCAACCATGCTCTGATACCACATGTTAGAGATACAAGAGTTTAGAAAAACAAAATAGAAAGAGGCAAGTATACGGCCACTTGATTGATCAATTTCCACCCTTTTATTGAACTCAAAGTCACCTTAAATACAAGTGAAAAAGATAACTAAAACTAGGTAAAAGAAGAAACATACCCACTAGGAGACAAACTCTCCTTAAGATAACTACTAGCAAACTTATTTAGACTAGGACTCTAATAACTAAATTATTGACCAAGTAAAAACCAAAAGACACGTAATAGATTTTTGCATTATCTTTAACAATTCCAGCATTCCCCCAGCAACTCATCATGAATCACAACCTCCGTTATGAGAGCCAAGCAAGGAAATCTGATTCACAAGATGCCCCTGTTTTTGCCAAATTATCTGCAAAATGGTTGTTTTCTCTCCTTTTATGAACGAAATCCACTCTGTTTAAGGATGACAGTAGGTTACCTATTTTGTTAAAAATGGCACCCATTCTCCAAGGTCTGGAAATCCCAGTGTTTCTTAACCAAGACACCACAGTCAAAAAGTCTAATTCAAAAACCACATTTAGGTGGTGAAGGGAAAGGTACCCTAAGGATGTTTGCAGCGCCTTGAGCACTGCTAAAAGTTCTCCTGTAATGGAATCTGCAACCCCAATATTACAGGAAAATAAGCACAAAACCATACCTGCAGGGTTCCTTAGCACTCCTCCAATCCCAGCAGGTCCAAGGTTGCCGAATGACGATCCATCCGTATACCATTTTACAGTTCCCAAGGGCGGAGGGGACCATAGAATCTTAAACCTCACCTTCTTCTTGCCACTTAAAAATGTAAGACTATCAGAGGCAAGGAGCAGATTTTGACCCGAGAAAAGATTAAGATATTTATGAGCTTTTAGCCAGACGAGCCAGACATAAATGAAAAATTAAGTCTAGACTCCATCTTTTATTATTAAAGACAACTGCATTCCTTTCCAACCAGATCGTCCATAAACAAGCTAAGAAAATAATGTTCCAGACTTTATTTTGAAGAGAACCGCGAGCCATCCCTTGCCATTGGAGACCAAATGAAAGGAAGTCAGCAGGTAGGCAAAAATCATAACCCCACCACTTGATAATGTGGTACCATAACCTGGAGGAGTATTGACAACCCAAAAGGAGAAGATCTAGCGTTTCATCCACCTTGGAGCATAAGGGGCAACTTGCGCATTCAGCTGTTAAAAATTCCTCTTTGAACAAGGAAAGCTTTGGTGCTAACTCTTCCTAACAAGCATAACCATAGAAAGATCTCTACTTTGGGGGGCGGGGGGGCAGGTGTTTCCACATAATGAAAGAGAAAGGCTTCAACCTATCGACACCCCGTGAAGAGCTTTGAGTCAGCCAAGAGCTAGATGATTTTACTGAAAAATTCCCAAGCGGGTAATGAATCCAAATCTTCCGGTCAGATTGACCAAGGGACAATGATAAAGTATTGAGAATGGCCATAAGACTCTCCACCAGGGGCTTTTCCCGTTCCATGAGTTCCCATCTCCAGAGAAGCTTCCAATAGACCCTCTAGACCAAGAACCACATTCACTAATACGAGCATCTTTTTGTTGTGAGACAAGGAAGAGCCTTGCAAATCTTACATTGAGTGGAACCTCCAAAATCCAAATGTTGTGCCAAAACAAGCAAAGATTACCCATGCCAACATCCATGGCGATACAATTCGCAAAAAGAGGAGAGGATCTATTTTGATCAATGTCCTTCCAAATAATCGAGGCCTTAGGATTTGAGATGATTTCCGGGGTCAAGATTCTCTTGATATCATATTTCGAAAATATGAGGTTTTGCCACAATGAACTATTGAGAGGATCGAGTCTCCCGTACCATTTAAATAGGAGGCTTTGATTTCTTGTAGCAATGGATCCAATCCCCAGCCCTACGAGAATATTTGGCAATACCAAAGTGGCCCAGTTTACTTTGTAGAAAGCCTTCTAATTTTCAGATCCACACCAGAAGAAATTACGCATGATGGCATTTAGAGATTTAATAATGGCCACTGGCATTTTAAAGAGAGACATGTAATAAATAGGAAGGCTCATCAGTGTGGCTTTGATCAACGTGAGCCTACCCGCATAGGAAAGGTGCCCCCCTTTTCACCCCGCCAGCTTTTGCTTGAACTTTTTGGTGACCGGGGCCCAGGTGTCTTTTTTCCTTGGGTTAGCACCCAAAAGGAAGGCCTAAGTAAATACAAGGCAGGTTCTGAGATTTGCACCTGATGATCTCAGCACAATGGAACACCCATTCATCCCTTCTTCCCATTTTTTTCATATTTTCAAAAGCGGATATATATATATATATATATATAACACAATTTGTAGATACGAATAATTTTACTAGCAAATTGCACGTTGGTTGTTATTTGCAAATAGCAGTATATACTAGAAAATTAAAAAACAGTTTCAATATTTATTTAGCAAGACACGTTAAATATGAAATAAATAAATAACTACCAAGTACAGCACATTGATGTCTGTAAACATGTATACGCTTATGGTTTGGTGTTGTAGCTGCATCAGTAAAAATTGATTTTAATAAGAATGTCAAAATATCCTAATTGTTTATGATAACCAATGGAACAATATAATCATATAATTCAATAGCCACCATTAAGGTAATAATTTTTAATAAAATGGAAATGTTGATTACTTAGTGAACTAATTATTATCAATTAATGGGTAAAATGTTGAGTGTATGAACAGAAAAAGGAAACAATGTGAAACACTCAAAACTGAGGATTGACTTGAGGTTAATTTATTTTGATTTTATATATTTATTTATTACGCGTTTACGTATGGAATTTGGGTCAAATGGCAAAGACTTCAAATTTCATAAAGCATGAAGCAATGTGAGTTTCACGTTCTGGTTGCTACAGCCTACGCGTTATGAAGAATGTTGAGTCCATCCAGCCATGCACCAATTTTGCTAATTCACTTGATATTCTTTAATGTTTAAAAATCCATTTCTCAATGCGTCAAATATTTTTAAAAATATATATATTTATTAAATGCATTAAATATTTAAATTGAAGTAAAAAAAAATGATAATCTCATGGTAAAAAATATTTGCAACGGATGATTTTCTTTTTATTCCACTAATTTGAGTAAACAATTTTTATAATTAGATACAATTTTTATTCCATTAAAGTATGAGTACAAGCCTTACAAAATTGACGGAAAAAAATTGTAACGTTTTATTATTGAAAATCAAAGGTCATTGGCTCATTGCATTTTATTATCTAGACACCATTTGTAAAATTAATTATTGTTCGTTAATATTTCTTAGCTAATGTAAGAATGGTGTATAAATAGCAGTGATGATTTAGAACTCAAACTACCCATTTCAAGTTTCATAAAAAAGAATATGGCTTTTTGGTTTTTGGTTCCTCTGTTAGATTGTAATTAAAATATAAATTTAAATCCTTAATTTATTAAATTGAGTAGTAGAGTATAATGGGCTATTTACTTACAAAAAACTGTTTCAGTTTTTCAAAAAAAATTTTTACAGAAAATAGAGATCATGTTTATTTTCGTCAATTTTCTAAAATAAAAAACAGAAAATGAATTTTTCAGTTTTTCAAGATAAAGAAAAAATTGAAAAACTAATAAAACATGTTTTTCAAATTTTCTAAATAATATTAATACACACATATATATGTACATACATACATATACATATACATGCATATGTAAATTTTTGTACGTGCATATATACATAAGCATATGCATGTATATGTATATGTAATACATGCATACATACATACATATGGATATGTATATATATGTATATACATACATACACAAACATATGCATATGTATATGTATATATACATATGTATATGTATGTATATATATGTGCATATATACACATACATATGCATATACAAATATACATACATACATCATGTATGCATGCATGTATGTATACATATACATATACATATACATATGCACATATACACACATACATGTATCTGTATGTGCATACATACACACACACACACACATATATATATATACATACATACACAAACATATGCATATGCATACGTATATGTATATATACATATGCATATGTATGTATATATATGTGCATATATACACATACATATGCATATACAAATATACATACATACATACATGTATGCATGCATGTATGTATCTATATACATACATATACATATACATATGCACATATACACACATACATGTTCATATACATGTATCTGTATGTGCTTATATGTGCATACATACATACATACATATGTGTGTATACATACATACATACATACATACATACATACATACATATATGTGTATGTATATGTATATATTCACATACATATGCATATACATATACATATGTATGTATGCACATACATATACATATGTACATACATACACACATACATATATAAATGTATGTATGCATGTACGCATACATATACATATAATATATGTATGTATGTATGTATGTATGTATGTATGTATGTATGTATGTATGTATATATATATATATATATATGTGTGTGTGTGTGTGTGTGTGTGTGTGTGTGTGTATACACATACACACACACGAATAAACGCTCAAGTTTTTCATTTGTTGATAAATAAACGCAATTTCTAAATTTATACGAAAAATAAATACTCAAATTTTCTAAGAAAATAGAAAACAAAAAGCAGAAAATTATTTTCTGTAAGTAAACGCACCTTTAGTATTCTCAATTTTTTTACTTTAATTTTTTTACAAGTAAATTAAAATATGAATTTAAATCCTTAATTTATTAAATTGAGTAGTAGAGTATTAGTGTTCTCAATTTTTTTACTTTAATTTTTTTACAAGTGAATTAAAATTAAAATTTAGAAGTTAATTAAAATATAAATTTAAATCCTTAATTTATTAAATTGAGTAGTAGAGTATTAGTAATTAAATTAAAAATTAAATTTGCTGTATAGTTGATAAATCAGTTTGTTGTGTATAAAATTAAAATTTAGAAGTAAATTAAAATATAAATTTAAATCATTAATTTATTAAATTGTGTAGTAGAGTATTAGTGATTAAATTAAAAATTAAATTTGCTGTATAATTGATAAATCAATTTGTTGTGTATAAAATTAAAATTTAGAATTGAATTAAAATATAAATTTAAATCCTTAATTTATTAAATTGAGTAGTAGAGTTTTAGTGATTAAATTAAAAATTAAATTTGTTGTATAATTGATAATTGACAATAAATATTCATTTGGTACAAATATGAATATTTAGATTAAAATATAATTTTTTTTATTTTTATTTAATAATTTTTATTTAATATTAATAAATAAATAAATAAATAAATATTCATTTTACACTACTTTTGTTTTTTTTTCTTTAATCTTTTTGTAACGTAGCAATGAAACTGGACTAAATCGGAGCTCACCAAATCAAATCATAGGTAGGCTTGGAAATGAGCTTGGTCTATCTTTCTAAATATTTGATATTCAAACAGCTCATATTAACTCAGAATTGATTGGACCAAACTGATTCGACCGAAATTATTTCGATTTATTCAATTTTTAATTATATAAATTTTAATTTTAGTTTAATTTTTATATTTTTTTAATTTCGATTTTTGATTCTTTTTATTGGATTCAAAACTCCATATGTGCAGAAGAGCTTAATTAAAACAAAACATAATTATATCCAGTGGGCCTAATTTTGCTTCCATGATTGAGTTTTAGTGGAATTGCTTTTCTCTTCTTTCTGCTTTTTCTCTTTGCGTCTTATTGGATAATGGGTTGTGATAGTATATGAGCATGCATATGATATACGTTCAGTTATACTGTCTAATCAGATAGATACATATGATCTAATAGTTTAGATGTGCATATACCGCATATATGCATGCACTGGATGACTACTATTTGAGTGATATTTATTGTAGAGTTAGGTAAGATAACTGTAAAAATTGCCAAGCTCATAACAAACCAATTTATTAGTTGAAACATCTTGATTTTATCTATAAATATTTAAATTTAACATTACACTATCAGTATACATCCTAATTTATTAATAATTCTTTAAAAATGAATTGAAAATACAAAATCAAAACAAATTCAAATGGTAAAATTTATAATTAAAATATATCCATAAAAGATCGAAATAAACGTAAATATAAAGAGAAATCAAATTAAATATAATTATAATAAAAAAATAATTAAAAGAATTATATTTTTTATATTAAAATCCAGATAGTGGATATTCAAATAGCTAATTCAGACTCTATTCATATCGTCATATATAATAAAATAATTATTCAAATGCATTTCAAATTAATTTATTAACTGTCCTAATTTATCTTATTATAATTGGATAACATTGGATCCGGAACAAAAAAAAAAAATCAACCCGCTGCCATCTTTAATTTAATGTAATATTGTCGCGGACGCCGGCCCAAGCTCTAACCAGAAGTGCAAGGAAGTTTCTTTCCTACCACAAAAGAATCAAAGTGAATACTGACTTTTACTATTTTCCTTCAAGTCAAAAAGGTTTGTTCTCATTTTTCCTTCTCAATTATGTGGTGGATTATCTAGTTCTAGTACGTTCCTTGCTGGGCCCTACATTAAGTAATTTAATATTTACTGCTCTTTCTTATACTAAACCATGTAAAAACTTTCATTAAGTAATTTAATATTTATTACTCTTTCTTCCCGACTTGTGTGTTGCGACAACCGATGGCCACGAGTTTCTTGTGGTAAAAAAAAAATTATTCAACAGAGCTATTCAGTGGACATTTCAATTTATTTATGATATAGTCTTATCCTTCTAATTATGTGAATAAACAATTTTTATTGTCAGATATAATTAGCAAGATGTAAGTGATTAGTTATTATAGACAAACCAAGAAATGAAGTAAACATACATTTCTTGGCTATTGTAAAAATGGTCTATAAATAGCAGCGATGATTTAGAATATGAAACACACTCATCCATCCATTTCAAGTTTCATAAAAAAGAATATGGCTTTTTGGTTGTTGTTTCCTCTATTTCTCTTTCATTTTCATTTTCATGCTCATTGTTTCCCTTCTTTCCCTCCAAATACTTCCTATTCAACTCTACTCTGCAAACCTCACCAAAGCCATGCTTTGCTCCTTTTCAAAAATTCCTTCTCTATGAGCAATTTTGCTTCTGCTTCTCCTTCATATCCCAAGACAAATACATGGAAGGAGGGAACAGATTGCTGCTTGTGGGATGGGGTCTCATGCCATCATCAAACAGGTTATGTAATTGGTCTTGATCTTTCTAGCAGTATGCTCTATGGTTCTATCCATTCTGATAGTCCTCTTTTCTTCCTTTCTCATCTTCAAAAACTTGATCTTTCCTACAATGATTTCAATGGATCCCAAATTTCATCTCGGTTTGGATACTTCTTCAACCTGATGTATTTGAATTTAAACAGTTCCAACTTTGTTGGTCAAGTTCCATCAGAAATCTCTCAGCTATCCAATTTGGTCTCACTTGATCTGTCTTTGAATCCTCTCACTGTAGAAACCAATACTTTCAACAAGCTTGCTCAAAACTTAACCAAGCTCAGAGAACTCATTTTAAGTTTTGTAGACTTGTCTTTGGTTGCTCCTTCTTCCTTGATGAATCTGTCTTCTTCTTTGTCAACTCTTAAACTCAGAGCATGTGGGTTGGGTAAAATAGACAACACTGCTTTTGTTAAATTTTTTCAAAATATGTCCAATTTAAGAGAGTTAGACTTGACCTCCGTGAACTTGTCTTTGGTGGAACCTAGTTCCTTCCTGAATTTGCCTTCTTCTTTTTCATCTCTAGAACTCGGGGATTGTGGATTGAAAGGGAAATTCCCAAATATCTTTCATTTATCCAAATTGGTTTCACTCGATATGTCTTACAATAGTAACCTAACAATGGATGCAATTCTTTTCAACAAGCTTGTTGTGAGCCTACCCAATCTCACAGAAGTCTACTTGAGTAGATTGAACTTGTCTGCAGTGGAACCTAGCAATTTATTGAATCTGTCTTCTTACTTATCATCTCTCTCTCTAGTAGGTTGTGGTTTGCGTGGGGAATTTCCGAGCAACTTACTTCAAAGGCCTAACCTCCAATCGCTCTATTTGTCGCAAAATACAGACCTCAATGTCTCCCTTTCAATGTCCAATTTGGGTAGTTCCCTCCAAGCATTGTATCTTTCCTTTACAAAAACCCAAATATTATTACAACCTGATTTTTTCAACAAGCTCAAGTCCTTGAAAAGATTGGATCTTTCTGGCTGCAAATTTGTTGGTTCAGATTTAGATGTGTTTGGTAATTTAACTGAACTCACTCATTTGCATCTCTCAAATAACAATTTGAGTGGCCAGATTCCGCCTTCTTTTCAAAACCTCAAAAATCTCGTCTCTTTAGATTTTTCAAATAACAATATCAGTGGTCAAATTCCTAATTTTTTTTCAAAGTTCACCCAACTTATATCTTTATATTTATCAAACAATAGCCTCACTGGTCCTATCCCTTCTCTTCTCCCTTCAAATTTGGTTGTGCTTGATTTATCAAATAACTTGCTCAATGGAACAATACCGTCCTCTTTGTTTACTCTACCTGTTTTGAGTTCTATATACCTTTCTAACAACCAACTCCACGGCCCAATTCCAAATTTTCAAAGCAACTCCTTATCTTATATTGATTTGAGCAATAACAAGTTGGATGGCATAATTCCAGATTCAATTTTCAATATTACGTACTTGGCAGTTCTCATTCTATCATCCAATAACAAATTAATTGGAGAGGTTTCTCCTTCACTTTGCAACCTCCATTATCTCCAAATTCTTGACTTGTCCAATAATAGTATAAGCGGCTTCATTCCTTCATGTTTGGAAAATCTTAGCAGTAATCTTTCGGTGTTGCATCTTGGCATCAATAATTTTCAAGGAACTATTTTTGATACATTCTCAGGTAAATGTCAACTGAGGTTTTTGAATTTCAAAGGCAATCAACTACAAGGACGAATCCCTCCATCTCTCACCAATTGTAAAGATTTGGAATTTGTGGATCTCAGTAACAACAAAATTGATGATGAATTCCCTTATTTTGTGGGAATTCTTACCAATTTGCAAGTCCTTGTCTTACATTCCAACAAGTTCCATGGATTGGTCAAAAGTTTCAATGCCAACTATTCCTTTTCTAAGTTGCGAATTTTGGATCTCTGTAACAACAGCCTCAGTGGACCATTACCGGCAGAGTATTTTGATCATTTTGAAGCCATGGTGAATACCGATCGCGTATTCAGCTACATGAGCTCATCAGAAAATTACACTTATACATATTCTGTTAGTTTGATGATAAAAGGATTGGAGATTATGTTGCCAAAAATTCAAAATATCCTTACAACCATTGATTTATCAGAAAACAAATTCACAGGAAGTATTCCACACTCAATTGGGAAGCTTAAAGCACTTATACACCTCAATCTTTCTCATAACTCACTCATTGGTAACATTTCACCATCACTGAGTAATTTGAGCAGTTTGGAGTCCTTAGATCTCTCCTCAAATTTGCTTAGTGGAAGAATTCCCATGCAACTAGCAGATTTAACGTTTCTTGCAAAATTTCAAGTTGCATATAATCGACTTGAAGGACCCATACCTCAAGGCAAGCAGTTTGGCACATTTGATAAGAGTTCATATCAAGGAAACTCAGGGTTATGTGGATTTCCATTAGAAAAGTGCAACAATACGAAACCACAGCTACCTCCATCGACACTAGATGATTCAGACAATGACAATGGATTCGGATGGAAAGCCGTGGTGACAGGGTATGGATGTGGAACTGTATTTGGGCTTGCAATGGGATATCTTGTGTTTACAAGAAAGAAGCCTGCATGGCTTGTAAGGATGGTTGAACGAGAAGGAAATCGAAGGCTGAAAGAGTTTAAGAAGAAGAAATGCAAGTCTCACGAAAGAAGAAACTAGCCAATGCAAGTGCCTTTTTTGAGGTATGTTTTTCCATTTGTTTCCACAATTATTTCAATTTCCGTTATTTAGGCTTGTAAATGTCTTTTAATAACAAGATTTGTTTTAGGTACAAATGAAGAAACTGAGTCAAGGATGATGTGATGACTCAAGAAACTGTTTCTATTTTGCTTCATAGTATCTGTAGCTGCCCATGTTTAACCTATGCTTGTATAAAATACATACTTTTACCATCATTATTAATAATCGGTCATGAATTATATTGGGTTTGTTTTTATTTGGAGTGATGGAGAATTAATTTCTTCTGTTTACTGCTTATATAAGTGCGATTTTGTTTCCGTAGATTACAAGAAAATTACAATATCCAATTATTAAATTCAAAACATTTAGCACTTTTATTAGAAAGAGGAGGACTAGAATGCAAAAGAACAAATCTTACTGTATTAAATAGAAAATCCTGCAAAGAGCGCGCACACACAAGATTTTCCCCACTTCTTTTTCACACAACTTCATTCTCTCATTTAAACTGGGGCCATGCTCCTTATAATTCCTGTATTCAGTTCTTTTTCACACAACTCGAATTAGATATTAATGTTTATGATTTAAAAAAAAAAGTAAAAGTTTGTAATAATCAATGATACAAATTTTATTTGTAAATAAGTAAAAGTTTGTAGGAAAATTAGGAAAAAGAAAAAAATACGGAAAATCAATGATGTCAAAATTTTATTTTCATAATAGATTGATTAATTCAATTAGAATTGTTTAGAATTAGATAATACTTATGATTTAAAAAAATGTAAAAGCTGCAACAATTTGGTGGCTGATAATTAAGGTTGTCCTAACTGTAGAAAATAATTAATTGCTAATACTAAACTTTGTAATAATCCTAATTCCCCTCATTTCCATGTATTAGGTTTATTGGCATGGGACTCACCTACCTTGCCCTAAAGGACTCTTGTCTTCTGCACAGTTGGGCTGTTTTGTCTCGTACCGAATTAACAATAAGGGCAAAAGTTAGGTCCCCTAATAAATTCCAATAATAATACAAATTTGCCGGCATAGAAATTTCTCTACTCCTTAGTGTGGATCAATTAGCTCACAGTTACCTTCTAACCTTGTTGTAAATTTAATTTATTTATGATAAATTTTTCTGTCTTTTATTGCCATAACTTAGAATAATTAGAATTTTAATTAATTAATTATATATTTAGTCTTTTCTTTAGTTGATGAATAAATCATTGTTTTCATTCTTTTGGAATTTTTTCTTGTTTCAAACGGACACATTTTTTATTAATTTGTAAGCCTATTTTCTAATTTAAAAGACCTGAAGAATTCAAATATTTTAGATTAAAAAAAAGAAACTTAATATGGTAATATTACATTGTCTAATTAATGATAAAGAATTAATATATCCTTAAAATAAGCTGAGATGTAACTAGTGATGGATAGTTTGGTCCAGTGGTCTTTTATTATGTGATTTCTATTTCTACTTTAACATTTGATTTTACGATATACGAGGCAATTTTTTTATTATTATTATTTTTAAGCTCACCAAACTTATCCTATTAGTTAAATTTTTCCTAAAGATCAAATTATTACGAGAATCAATTGCTTTTTAGAGCTAATTATTTAAGGGAAATAAATCATTGGCCAATCGTGTTTCAAAATTAATTTACTAGTTTGACACATGTTTTTGCATCTGTGTCACTTTCTATCAAATTACTTTAAATTTAAATTATAACCTTATTGGAATTTAAATCTTATTCAATTTCTTATAATCTAATCCTAAAATTGTGAAAAAGAAAAATAAAGCAACCGCTTCAAAAGATAGTATATCATTATTAATCCATTAGTAATATTAAATCTGTTTAATTTCAAAAGCAAAATGAAAATAACTTTTTTTGAACAATTCTATTTTACGGTAACTGTATTTTCTAATATCAGTAATAAGTTAAAGTCTACTGACTTCTTATGATAGCTAGAACAGAAAAATAGACTACATTGTAACTAAAAAGAAAATTAACAAGATTATTATTAAATGATTTTCCTCATAAATTAAAGATGATAATTGTAAAAAAATTGAAATTCAAAGTATAATTGACCGAGAACAAAACCCCAAAAGCCCAAAATGGCTGTACAAAAAAACCAATATTATTAAAACCAGACCTGACCAGCTGGTCGAACCATTTTAACAGTAAACCGGCTGGCCATCAGGTTGATTCAGCTAATAAAAATCGAATTAAAAAAAACCGAATTGAATCGGAGAACCGGCAAACCAGCTAGAACCGGATTTTTTTCCTAAAATGGCAAAACGTAAAATTGGCTGCATAGGATCGAACCGAAAACCTTTTAATGGTAAGACCAACGTGATAACCACTACACCACCACAACCTCATGTGTTTACTTTCCTTCTTTAATTATTTTAATTTTGATTTGTGGCAACTGGTATTTTTATTTTTACTTTCTTTCTTTAATTGTTTTTAATTTCATTTTATGGTTTTTTATTTTATTGTCATGCTTTTTTCTTTATATTATTTTTTACTTTCTTTTTTTTAATTTATTTCAATCGTTAGACAACTTGGTAAAGGTAAACTCAACTTCCTTCCAATGAAATCAAATTGAACAATAAAAAATTGCTTACGTTATCTTACCATTTAATTTAAAATAATTAAACTACATGCACAAAAAAGCCAAAAAATAACTAATATTATTTGTAATATTTAAATATATATTCCCTTATAAATTCATTTCATATTAGGATGTGATCATTTGTTATATTTTCATATTAGAATTTGGTCATTTGTTAATGTGGTCTTGGTGTAATTGATAATAATATACAGTAGTATTTATAAAATTATATTAATTAATAATATTTTAAAAAATAAAAAAAAAATTCGGTTGAACTCGATTGAATCGGTCGAACCATGAATTTTCAATCTTACCAGTTTTTTATCCGATCTGGTTTTAATAACATTGCGAAAAACCTATTGCCACTTGGTTAAACTCCCACCTATAAATTCTTCTTTCTTCGTAATTTTATTTTTATTATTATTCACTTCTATTTATTTTCCCTTCTTCTTTCTCCCTACTCCCGCCTCCTTTTCTCCTTTCTTCTTTGCTCCCACAAACGATTTGGCTTTTCATTTCGACTTCATATATTCATTCTTTGATCATCATCTTCGGAAATTAGAGGTTTCTTGGGATTCTTTTCATGTGATTTTGTAATTGTTTTCTTCCCTTTGTTTTCCGTTTTGATTGGTATTGAAGAAGCTTTTCTGGAGATTTCAGGGTGGTTTCATCAATTAGGAAAATATGCAGGGAGTTAATAAAACTTTTCAACAGAAGAGGGAAATAAGCCTGACTCGTTTACACCCGAGTCATGACTCGGCCAAGAAGCCGAAGCTAATATCTCTACCCGATAAAACCTGCGAGATTTTCGCAACTCTCCCCAGAATTTTCCTCTTCTTCTCCATTGTCTCCTCTATCTCACTCGTCCTCTACACATCCTTCTCTCCTCCCCGCTCATTCCGGCTCTCGGTCCCGAAACGAACGGTACCCGAATCCGACTACAATCTCGAATCGGGTCCCACTAATATCTCTCACATCCTCTTCGGTATCGGCGGATCAGCCAAGACATGGAAAGATCGGAGCCTGTACAGCTCCCTCTGGTGGGAAGCGAACAAAACCAAAGGTTTCGTTTGGATGGATGAAATTCCGATGGACAAACCCGAAACATACTAATGTATTTGACGATACTACGGAATTTCGCCACGTAACTATGAATTAAAAATACTAATGTTTAATTTTTATATTATTTATGGAATTTTAAATTATCTATTCTTTTAATTGATAGGATTCAATTCGAATTCTACCGATTTTGTTGAAAAAAGATATAAAGTTATTTATTATTAGAGGCAATTGTTAAAAATTTCTTAATAAATTTAGAACATATTATGAAAATTAAATCATTTCAAGAAATAAAATGTATTATGTTAAAAAAATGAAATAAATAATGATAAGTCATACCTTAGAAACTTTATATATAAGATATGCCGAATAAAAAAAATATTTGTTTTAAAATTCTAAGTCTATTTGACAACAGACCAAAAAAAACAAAAAACAAAGTGTATTTGACGTTGATCTATTGACAAGGTGTCGTACTTTATGATATGAAACTCATAATAAATTAATTATAAAAATAAATTACATAATTAACTAATATATAATCTTATAAAATTATTAGTGGTGTGTATAGGCTTCAAGAAAATATAAATACTAACCGGTGCGCATGCAACTTGTAGGAAATTCTTGTCAGGTCCTTTTTGGCAGATGTTCTATGCACGTGTCCTTCTATGATAAGGAATCAATAAAACACTAAAATACACTTACTGACTTTGTCAATTTTCAGCGCTCCAATAATGTGGAATTTATTTTATATATATATAAATATATATATATATATGCCTGGTGTATGAAAATTTCAGCTATTAGATTAAAAGTTCATTCTTAAATATATAGCTCATTAATACTAATGCAATGGGTGAATCAAAAGTACTCTACATTCGAAATCCGAACTTTTAAGTGTATATACAAGTAAGTGTATATATAAGTACCCGCAACAACAAATAATTTCTTCATTAGCTATTATATGAGCTTTGTTCCAACTACACATTCTTGATTGCCTAAATATGTTAAACTGTTAATTCTTCATTGATTTCATAAAATTACATTTTCTGAAAATTAAATTATATAAATTCAATGTTGTATAAGTGTTGAAAAGAGGAACAAAATTAGTGGTGCACCATTGAAGATTCTTAGTTTTGTTTCCTTGGTAATCTTTGGAATAAGATACCATATTGCTTATTGACCAAAGGTATAATTCAGAAATTTGATAAAAAAAATAATTAATCAAGTAATATTTGTTTCGGAGTAATATTTTTTAAAAATTTATAAATTAAGATAATATCACTTAAAATTGATGGATATATTATTTTAATTATTTTATTTAACTGATTATTGATATGGTATCGAAATTATGTTAAAAGAAGTGTCATGTGATAAGGATGAAAATACAAAAAAAAAACTCTTAAAATATTAAAAAAATAGTTTAATTTTTAAAATTTATAAATTGAAATATAATTTTTGTTAGCATATTATATTTATACTATATCATCAGTTAATTAATAAAAAATAATTAAAATAATAAATTCATCGATTTATATGTGAAATTTTTGTAGCTAAAAACTTCGATACAATTGTAGCAGAAAGCAAGGCGAAGACAGTGTTGCGAGGTTATAAACAGAGGAGCTATAAAGAGTAGCAGCATGCAGATTAGGATTAGAAAGTGCAGGCCTCGGGAAACTGTTACAGCTTGTTAGAGGTAGGTCAGCTATTTAACAAATTCTTGTAAATAATTATTTATATTGGAATAGACGAAAAGAAGAACAGCGATGCATTTTTTACTTCTTTTTTAGCTGAGGAAAATGAGTCTTGTCTTAATTCAGAATCGTTTCCCTTTTTTTTTATTTTCCTCTGCCCGTATATTTTATTGTTTATGAACTCGAAAGGAACAGAAGACAAGAGAGATAAGAAGTGGGAAAACCATTATAAGCAATTAAAATTAAAGCCTATGAATTAAAACAAGTGGACAGCACCAAATGAAAAAGATTTCAACGCCACCAAAGAGATGCTATGATTATGTAAAGCATCTAATTAGTGAAACTATGCAACGTTATATAAGGTGTTATTGTGTCAATCTAGATAAATAGTAAAGACTAAGATTGAATCACATATTTTGATTAGAAATTAATCAGCTTTAGCTCAGTAATACTGAAGTTGGACATGCGATTGTAAGATCGTGAGTTTAAATTTTAGTCAAAGTTTATGGACTACAAATGAATTCGGTTAAGGATGTAGCAGACCAGAAAAGGCGGAAAGTGAAATAAGCTTTGAGTTCTTTAGGTGAAATTCTAGTCTGGTTCATTATAATTATAGAAGAAAAAGAAAAATTATGGACCCTTTTTAACATGTTGGAATGCTCTCTGTGATTGTATTGTGTAATTTCACTCTGCTCTTGGCATATATGGTGCCATAAAACATGGCAGAAATTCAGCCGCAGACCCATTGCTTTTGACAATTCTTTCGTATGGTTAACTAAATGCTTTTTTGTTTTTCACAGAGGTGGTAATGATGGAGCAGAACATATGCTTCCTTAATTAATTCATTAAGATCATTAGCTGCGCAAAAGGATATCAAAACTATCCCTGAATTGCCATGGCTAAGACTACCTCTTACTCGTAATAGCAAGCAGATAAGTTTCTTCTACATAGCTGGGGTTCAAGTCTACAAGCAAATTCAATTACTCACTAATAGCAATACTCCCTCTTACGAGTAACAGCAAGCAGATAAGTTATGGGATTTCATTTTCTACTAGCAAATTCAATGTGAAGAATGCAAAGATGATTATGGATAAAATTTCCAAATGATATTATGCCAATGATAATCGAAACGGTTAGATTTAATTGATCATGCATCAATCTGCTATTGTGGACTAAATTAGAAAAGAAGAAACAGAGTAGCACAAGAAGGAAAGAAAGTACAGAGGGAAGAAATAAGAATAGAGGAAGACTATTTCATTGATAATATTCCAATCATTGCCCACATTCTCAAGGCAAGCTTTTAAATCCAGCAGTTGCCTTTTTGCTTACATCACCAAATCCTATCTATTATGGAAATACCAAAAAATGACAAATAGCAGCAATAACAATTGAAGGAATTGCATAAGGATTCTAACTAACTGCGCAGCAAGCAGAATTGCCAATACTTAGCGTTACGACTCCCAATTCCTTAAACCACAGTGACGTCATTTAGGTCCGTATCAATACCTCCCCCTCTGTTTTCGTTGTCCATAAAGAAAAATGCTATAAATTGAAGTTGAAGCTCTTGAGCATATTCCCACGTAGCATTAGCTGGTGATTAACCTTGCCAATGGACTAGGAATTGAGTAACAGCAGCATTTTTGCATTTCACCATTCGACGCTCTACTATAGCTTGACGGTAGATGGTAGAGTTGTGAGAGGTTGGAAACGTGGGCGAGGCTTGTATATTAGCATGAACTGGTTTCAGAAGTGAAACATGGAAGACATCATATATTTGAGCCTCTAGAGGTCACTTCAATTGGTAAGCTACAACTCCAATGGTGTCTTGAACCTGAAATTGATCAAAATATTTCGGTTGAAATTTCTGGTGGCATTGGTGTGCAGAAGTCTATTTATAAGGCTGAAATTTGACATAGATCCAGCCTCCAATCTGAATTGCCAATCACTTTTACGTTTATCAGCCATATTCTTTATTCGAAGTTGAGTCTTCTAGAGATGGTGCTGTAGTAACTTGATGGTAGCCTATTTGTCTTGGAGGTAAGAACCTACCGCCTCCACAGTGGAGTCATGTGGGAAATAATGGATATGGATGGATGGGGTGTATCCATAAAGGACCTCAAATGGAGACCTCTAAATACTGGTGTGATGAGAAGTGTTGTACCAATGTTCAGCCAAAGAAAGCCACCGGAACCAAGTGTGAGGAATATCCCCAGCCATTCAATGAAGATAAGGTTCCAAATACTTGTTCACCACCTCAGTCTACCCATCAGTCTAGGGATGGTAGGCAGTTGATAATTGCAGCTCTACTCCTTGTAATTTGAACAATTTCTTCCAGAACCTGCTACTAAAAGTAGCTCCACTGTCACTAGTGATGGTTTGTGGCATGCCATGGAGTTTGTATATGCGATCAAAAAAGATTTGTGCAATAGTCTGAACAAAAAAGGGGTAAGATAAACCAACAATATGAGCATATTTAGTTAATCTATCAACCACCACAAAAATAACATATTTGCCCTATGATTTTGGAAGCCCCTCTATGAAATCCATGGTGGTGTTGTTAAAGATACCAGCTAGAACAGGAAGAGGCTATAATAGGCCTGGGGTAGCTATATTCTCCGATTTATATTGTTGGCATATGGAGTAACTTCTGACATAATTCCTAACATCCTTTCATAACCCCTTCCAATAGACTATGGAGGCCACCTTCCACAAACCAAGGGCAGAATCATGATAGAGTTTCAGCAGCTTATGTTTCAGGGTTAAATCATTCCCTACCACCAGCTTACCATTTTTTATGAGTTTTTGTTGCTGCTAGACATAACGAGTATGGGTAGCAGAATTTTGTTCTTTTTCTGCGATAATGCTTTGCAAAAAGGAGTCAGTGATCCAGGTCCTCTCAATTGCTTGTAGTAATTCAGAAGGTAAGATGGATACAGTAAGGTTAAAAATTTCAGACTCAAAAAGTCTTGATAGAGCATCAGCTGCAATGTTCTCCTTCCCCTTCTTGTAATGAATTTTATAATCAAATTGCATAAGCTTGGCTACCCCAAGCCTGTTGTGAGGGGGTTGTAATTCGCTGGGCCAACAAGTATTTGAGGCTTTGATGGTCAATTTTGATGACAAAATGTCAATTAGTGAGATAAGGCTCCCATTTCTTGATAGCAAATAAGATTGCCAGCATTTCTTTTTCATAAATCGAAAGTGATTGATTCTGTGGAGAGAGAGCTTTCCTAATGAATGCAATTGGATGCCCTTGCTGCATAAGGACATCTCCAACACCTGAACCCGAGGCATCTATTTCACTTAGAAATTGTTGAGTAGGATTAGGTAAAGCTAAAACTGGTGATGTTACCATAGCTTCCTTAAGTTTATTAAATGCAATCTGAGCTTCATTTCCCCATTAAAAGGCATTCTTTTTTAAGAGTTTAGTTAATGGTTTAGTTAATGGTTTTTTAAGAAGAAACTTAGTAGCACAAGAAGGAAAGAAAACTAACTGAGGGTAGAAAATAGAATAGAGGAAGAATGTTTCATTGATAATATTCCAATCATTGCCCACATTCTGAAGGAAAGCTTTTAAATCTAGCAGTTGCCTTTATGCTTACATCACCAAATCCTATCTATTATGGAAATACCAAAAAATGACAAATAACAGAAATAACAATTGAAAAGAGTTGTCTAAGGATTCTAACTGACTGTGTAGCAAGCAGAATTGATTGTGTGTAATTTCTTGGTTAGATGTGAAAAATAGTGATTAATAACACTTATACCTGGTATACCAAATTTTAAAATACCAAATTTCAGAATGAAAATCATATTCTCATATGTGGACTCTCAAGTATTTTATAATTGTGATTTGTTATTTAAACATATGTGGACAATGATTTCACATCCGAGGCACTTGAAGCAAGGAGTGAAACTTCTAACACAGCCATTGGCAATAGCAAACTGTGGAACCACCCAAGGCAAGTGCTGTTCCACAGTAATTGAAGCATCATATACTCAAGATGTTAAGGATAGCCAGTGGGTATTTATTAAGAATATTACTCAAGATGTTAAGGATAAAGTTGTTGGCAAAGCTTATGAATCCGAGCAATTTGTTAAAGAAAATGTTGAATTTGTCAAGCGCAGCATGAACACCAAAAAAGATCTACATAATTTATTTTTTTTCCAAGTTGTTATGTAATTTTTATTAATAATCTATTTTGATTGTATATTTACATTTGCACTAATCTTGTTAAGAATTTTCTCTATTCCATTTTACTAAATTATGAGCAATTTGTTAAAAAAAATACTTTAGCATTGTTTTATAGAATCCATGAACAATAATAAACAGAGCCTTGTTGGAGGAGGTTGATAGGTAAGGAAGATCAATATTGCTATGATTAAGAGCAACAATATCGGCATTAACATTTATTATTCATATGAGCAAAATACCAACTAATATACCAAAATTTAGAAGATAATTTTAATTCTTAATTTTGGTATACCAGATGATATACCAAAATTTAGAAGACAATTTCAATTCTTACCTAGTATACCACCTGTATACCAAAATGCAGAAGACAATTTCAAATTTGGATTTTGATATACCCGACAGTATACCTGGTATATCAAATTCTAGAAGATAATTTAAATTCTGGATTTTGGTATACCCGATGGTATAGCTAGTATACCTATACCAAAATTCAGAATTGAAACTCTTCTATTTTTTTGGTATACCAGATATATCGCCTGGTATACCAATTTCAAAAAATTGAAATTATATTATGCATTTGAAAATATTAAATTGAATATTAATATATATTTTTTAACTATTAATTAAAACAAAAAATGGATTACAATTTATGATAAATGAATAAAAAAAGAACTTTTATTTTTTTTAGAATTGTATATATTTCAATTGAGTATATTTACTTTTAGTGTAAAATAACAATAATTTCTAACTGATGGTATACGTAATATACCAATAATATATTAAAAAATAATGTACAACAATAATAACAATGTTATTATCTTAATATTAGGGATATTGTTCTTTTCTTATATGTCAATTGGAGTATATTTGTATTTGGTATGAACTTGAATTGGAAAACCTCATCACACATTCAGTACCATTTTCAGAGATCAACAAGGTCTTTGATTACATGCTTAAAGGTGAAGGCCTTCGTTGCATTATCCACATAGAGGAGTAGTGGTTGCTTCGACAATAATATTGTATATAGTTCCCTTTAATTAACTGCATTTTAATTTTTAAGGTTATTTCTTCTTCTTTATTTTTTATTTTTTTTTTTTGTGTATATGATTTGTTAGCAGTGTTTGCCAACAGGCAGAGGTAATAAACGTTCAGCATTTTTCAATTTAATTGAGAGACACATATTAGTCAGAAAACTAATTCGTATAAACAGTTTATGTTTACATGAATGCATGTTGGCTTGTCACGACCAACATGAATCATTATTCATGCCTCAAGTTTTGATTACCTGCCCACAAAATACCATAATTGTTTCTGTGTTTTCAAAGAGTTTGGTACTAGCCTGCCATGCCATCCACCAAAAATTTTGTAGATTATCACACTTGCTCATTATGTCTTGACTGCTGCCATCTTTTTGTTATGGGCAGGTACAACCTTATTACTGATAAATTTAAGCAATTAGACAAATTTTGTAATCATTGTACAAAATAGTAAGACTATAAAGTTGGACATTAAAGAGAACATTCATCAGGAAAGCTCATTCATGCATCACTTCAAGAGAACAGTTTCCTGGTTTGGAAACCAAGCTTCAGACGGAGAATTAACAAGAGAGGAGTACCATTTAACTTCGAGAAATGGATACCTTCAAAGCAAAACCATGGTTCGTAATGGAATCCCGCTAGAGCTCACCAGAGAAGGAGACATCCCAAGGTTGGATCGTGTTAATAACAATGTAAGATCTCCCATTTATGTAAGTCCTTTGTCCATTTCATTCATCTTGTTCCCCAATATCACCTATCCATTCTCCTTTATATTTAATCAAAACTGAAATGTTATCAATCTCTGCATTAAAAAATTATCAAAATACAATATTAATAAAATTTATTAAAAATTAAGTATTTTGTAGAACATGTGCTTATAGCAAAAAGTTCATATTGGCATTCTATCAAACATTTTGTATGTATCAATTAAGATACCAAGTTTTACATCAAGAAATTAACAGATTAACGATGTACTGAATGTCAAGAAAATTTTACAAGAAGAAATAAATAACAGCTATTCAAAAAAATAGATTTAAACAACTAGTTATACCTAAGAAATCACCATCAACTACAACATCCAAAGTTCAAGAACAATTCAAAATGTCATCGAAAATTCAAAAAATAGGATTAAAAAACAAGTTAAATGTGCAAAAATTTGTAGAGTAAAATTATTTCCTTCAAGAATTGTGATTTGTAATTGGATTATTTGGATGATAAAATAGAAGTTGTAGAACTGAATTTTGGATTAATGTTAAAAAATCCACATTTGAGAAACAAAAAATAGAATTAATCATTAAGAGAAACTAATGGCAGGGGAGATGGAGATTGACCTTCAAAATCTTCAACAATAAAAATGCAGATCCAACAGGAAGAATCAAGAAAGAAGAACCTTCAAAATCTTCAAACGCCGTCTAGCAGCAGGAAGAACCAAGAAAGAAGAAGAAGAAGAAGAAGAAGAGAAACGTGAAGAGTTTGTGTTGGATTAAAAAATTGGTATTTTTAAAAATGAAAATTTAAAAAAAGGTAATATTAAAAGGAAAAAAAAGATGGCGATATTTTTAGTTGGGGTTTTTTGGGTAATTTTGCAAAACTCCCAAAAATAAATTATCATTATTATCTTTCTTATATATTTTTTTTTCATTACCTTTGCTTATCATATATTTATTTTATTTATCTATGTTGATGATTCCGACAATTTCTAAATCTCAAATCTTCTAGCCAAAATAAATTTTTATTGCTTAAATTTTTGAGCTAAGATAATAACCATACTCAATACTGATCCAACTTATTCCCTTTAATTATCTTCATCTACAACTTAATTATTTAATCCGAGTTGATTATTAACTATTTTCGGATCAAATGTGGACCTTTGGTAAATTCTTAATTTCCTGTGCTACTATTCACTGCACTGAAATTTTCAGAGCATTACAGTAGCAATGTAAAACCACAATCTGCATCGAAACAAGATGATTCAGACAACGACAATGGATTTGGATGGAAAGCTGTGGTGATAAGGTATGGATGTGGAACTATAATTGGTTTTTCTTATTATTTTTAGGTGATTTTTCCTATTAATTTGTTTCCAAGATTATTCAATTTTCAATTTTTTTTTTTCTAATAACAAGGTTTGTGTTAGGTACGAATGGAGAAATGGCTACAAGATGGTGTGATGATTCATTTTTCAATTTAGCATAAAGCAGGGCAGAGAGGTATCGTTTTTCACCTTTTATTAAATTATTTGTTGTAATTTCTCATGTCTTAACATATGTTTTTATGCCAATGTCCGTGCTGAGTTTTTGTATCATACTAGACCAAGGACGATTCTAGGTGTAGAGCAATTGCCCCCTCCAAAATTAAATTATTAGTTTGTCCCTGTATGACACCTCTCCTATTTAAAACGATAAGCATTTTGCTTGAAAAATTCTCTCTTGATAACTGGACTAATAACTTTATCCAAGTTCTAAGTTCTCCAGAAATTGGTGCAAAATGAAGGAAGTAACTCCCTCAATCTTGCTTTGGTTTATATTGTATATTATAAGAAAATTTAATCTTTTTTATGGAAAGAAGATTTAATCGATATAATATTTTTGATAGATAATAAATAGCAGTATATATTAGAAAATTAAAAAAATAGTTTCAATATTTATTTAGCAAGACACGTTAAATATAAAATAAATAAATAACTACCAAGTACAGCATTGGCTGCCTACACAATTGATAGGAAATCAACTATTAGTCGAGAGAAACTAAATCTTATAGGATTAAGTTTCGTAACTGGTTTGACATAATGCATATCAATTTTATTGCATAACTACTTCAAAATGAAAACAAGAAATTAAATTCAAAATTATAGGTATTTCAAAGCAATAATCTACTTGAGCCAGATATTGCATTCTAAAATTCAAGACTATACCAGAAGGCATCGGTATGGAAATGCTGCACAAGTCATGGTTCATAGCCATTCATGATGCCATGTGCACACAAGTTGTTAGGGAAAAAATCGGCTAAATCACACAGAAATAATAACAAACAAATAGGAAAATAGAAAGAAAAATACAAGAATTTAAAGAGGTTCGGCCAAATCTGCCTACATCCTCAGTGGCGGCTATTCTTTTATTCCATAGAATATTAGATCTCAAACTTTTACAGTAGGACACATAATTAGGTTACAACTTTAGTATTTATACATAACCTACCAGGTACGCAATTATATAATTGCCTTGTATCCTAAACGCGTACATGCGCTTTTCCAAACCCACTTAAATTCCAGCCACACACGCACGCCACTTAGATAGATTATTTCAGCAATTTGATCGGACAGTCTAGCTCTCTCGAGCATCCAGCTCTCTCGAGCATCCAGCTCTCTGGAGTGTCCTATCTTCCCGAGCATCATGTTTTTCCCTAGCGTCCCGCTCCTTCAAGCGTCCTTGTCCGACTGTACATACTTTATATGTTCCTCCGATCGGATTCTCCCGAGCAAACACTCTCTGCTCTGCTTCCATCATCTGCTGGTTGGCTAGTAAATGAGACATTCCCAACAAGTCTCCACCTTGGCGAATATCAAGCCCCTTTAGAGATTCAATCATGGACTTTCTCACATACTTAAGTGGGTTGGGCTACGATGCTTTCTAGCAACTATAAATATTCAACAAGTCCAAACAATGCATGAACTTGTTAGTAGTCACCGGCTTTGTTAACATATCAGCTACATTCTTACTAGTGTGAACCTTCTACAACAGAATCTCACTAGATGCAATCAATTCTTTGATCTTATGATATCTTATGTCAATATGCTTAGTCCTCGCATGATAAACTTGGTTCTTAGCCAAGTAAATCGCACTTTGACTATCACAATACAACTGGACTCCACCTTGCTGAACACCTAGTTCCTTCACTAGCCCAATAAGCCATAATGCTTTTTTAGCAGCTTCAGCTGCTGCCATGTACTCGGCTTCAGTTGTGGATAATGCTACTGTGGACTGAACTATTGATCTCCAACATATAGGCCCTCCAACAAGAATAAAAACATACCCGATTGTCGACCTCCTATCATCTAAGTCTCCAGCATAATATGAATCCACATATCCGATAACAAAAGGACCATCCTGCTAACTCCTAAAAACTATTCCATGCCTGACCGTCCCTCTCAGATACCTGAAAATCCACTTGACTGCTTTCCAATGTCACCTTTCTGGTTTAGACATGTACTTGCAAACCTGACCGATCGCTTGAGTTAGGTCTGATCGGGTATATACCATTGCGTACATCAAGCAGCCAACTGCACTAGCATATGGCACCTTTGCCATGTCTTCATTTTATTTATCTATTTTAGGGCACTAATCGGATGAAATCTTAAAGTGATTTGCCAATGGAGTGTTTATAGGCTTAGCTTTGCTCCTTCCGAACCTATCTAACACTTTCTCAACATAATCCTGTTGAGATAACCACAGTTTCTTTGAGCCTCTGTCCCTGCGAATCTCCATTCCAAGAATCTTCTTAGCTGCACCTAAGTCTTTCATCTCAAATTCCTGGCTTAACAAAAATTTCAAACCAAGAATATCTTGCATTTTCTTTGCAGCAATCAACATATCATTAACATACAGTAACGAAAAAATAAAAGATCCATCATCTAGGCTCTTAACATAAACACAACAATCATACTCACATCGCCTATAGCCGATCTAAATCATGAAGGAGTCGAATCACTTGTACCATTGTCTAGGAGACTGTTTCAACCCATACAACAATTTCTTTAACCTACAGACCAGATTCTCATATCCAGATTGAGTGAACCCTTCCAGCTACTGCATATAAATTTGCTCCTCCAGATCCCCATGCAAGAAAGCAGTTTTAACATCCATCTACTCTAAATGCAAATCCCAGCTGGCTACTAACACAAGTACTGCCCTGATTGAAGTATGTCTAACCACCGGAGAAAAGATTTCATCATAATCTATCCCTTTCTGTTGAGAAAAACCCCTTTGCTACCAATCGAGCCTTGAACTTTTTCCTTTCTTTTTCTGGTACTGCTGGTTTCCTCTTGTACACCCACTTGCATCCAATAGCCTTTTTCCCCTCTGAAAGTCGAACGAGCTCCCATGTTTGGTTTTTATGCAAAGACTCAATCTCTCCAACCATTGCACCCATCCATTTTTCTTTCTCCTAGCTGGAAATAGCACCTTGAAAGGTAGTTAGATCATCACTACTAACTAGCAGTGCAAAAGAGACCATGTCTTCAAAATCAAATCTTGTTGAAGGCCTTACATTGGTGCACCTCTCTCTATCTCAGGCTAGATTGTAATCCTGCCGATCGTCTGGATTTGAACCCCCAGTAGATGAACGTGAGCTATCATTCCGATCGGCCACGGTATTTTCCACCTGATTGATTTCCACGGGATGTCGTCCTAGTTCCACCTGTACCTACTCTGAACTAGAGCTCTCTCCTTACACCTTGTCTTGATTCAACTATAACATAAACTGCTCATCAAAGACAACATCTTGACTAATCACCATCTTCTTTTCATTCGAATCCCAACACTTATATCCTTTCATACCCTTCTTATATCCCAGAAAGATGCACTTCTTGGACTTTGAATCTAGTTTTGATCTTTCATTACTAGGTATGTGCACATAAGCAGGACATCCAAAAATGCACAAGTGATCAAATTCGACCACATGATCTGTCCATACTTTCTCTGTAACCTTTCCACCCAATGATACTCGTGGGGATCTATTGATGAGGTAGCATTCCATACTCATAGCCTCTGCCTAGAAGCTCTTTAAAAGACCGGCATTCAGTCTCAAGCATTTTGCTCGTTCGATCAAGGACCTATTCATCCATCCGGCCACACCATTCTGCTGTGGTGTTTTTCTCACCAAAAAATGCCTTTGAATTCCATGCTCTTCACAAAACTTATGAAACTATGAATCAGTATACTCTGTGCCATGAAAGTAAAATGCTTGAAAAGACTAATCAATGAAAACCACAGCTGATAATTGAAAAATTGACCAAAAATTAAAAAAATAATTGAAAAAAGATACAGAAATCTCTTAGATATGGATGAAAATGACTTGTATTTTTTTTTCAAAGTTTCAACCCTAACTCATATTTTCAAAAAGAAAAAGATTTATGCTTTTCCTTGAAGGTCGGTGCGGTGCATGCTTGAGCTCTCAACGAAACTTCCATCTTTCTTCATCAATTTTTAACTTTAAAAGTGTTGTATAGTGTAGATCTGAAGGAAGGTTGTGTTATTTACTAAGGTAGTTGAAGTGAAAGTGAGAGGTGGGGCTATCGTGCTTAAAGGGAGATAACAATAGACCACCCGATACTCAGATAGGCGTACGAGAGTCCTCCAAGATATGGTGAGTAAATTTTTCTAAGTGGGTTCCATTTATAGGCCTGATCTATTTAAAAATTCGTTGTATTTTGCTCATTATTTATCTGATGTTGAAAATCTATAAAAACATATATATTAAAAGGTGGGCTTCAAATGGATCTGAAACGAAGGTGTCATGCTTTACTTTATAAGGACATTCTTTAAAAAATGTTTGGATTTACTTTCCATAGCAAAATTGTTTGGTGTGGGTCTTAATAAGATATTATAAGAGTTTTAATTATTATACTAGTAGATTTTTTAAGTTTTAATTGTTAACGTCACTTTCACTGTCATTTGGGAGTTGTTATGATGTTGGTGTCTTTATGTGGGCATTTTATAATTGTTATTATGTTGGTCCACTTGACATATTATTTTAGAATTTGGTTTCAGTTATGTGGCATGTCTATATGAATGTTATTCGTAAGTGGGTTTAATATTTAAATTTATATTATGTTTAGGCCTTGAATATATGTCAATACTGAATAGTATTTTATAATGAATTTTTATAGGAGAACAATCAAAATTATTCACAATTAACATGTACCATGGAACATGGAGATGTATCAAAATTTGACTTTTGCAATAGTGACGAAATGAATCTGAAAATGCTAGGAAGGTTTTTTCAAAGGGTTAATGGGGAAGCTTTTGTTAGGTTTTTTTACAAGCAACCACTTGATGGTGCTTTAAAACCTCTAGATAATGAAGCTGATGTTTTTGAAATATGCTTTAAAGTTGACAAAGACAAGGAGGTTGACATTTTTGTTGACCACTTCAATGATGAAGATGATCCGGATGCAAGGTTAAATCAGCCAAGTAGAGATTGTTTTGTAAAGGGAACCAAAGAGGAAAAAGATAAGTATTTCAAGGATATGAAAAAAAAGCTTTTGAAAGAGTTCCCACTGAAGTTTTGTTGGCTAAAGATTTAGAAGTAGCAAGGTTAGCTGGGTGAAAAGAAGCAACCAAGATGACAGATGAAAAACTTTCAGAAATGGTGAAGATGTGGCATAGAGAATTTATGGAGCTTGGCGAACCAAGCGTGATTCCTGATGGTCAAATTCATTAGACTGATATGAACAATTATGAGAATGAAGATGATTTTCAAGCATACGATGATGATGATGAGGACGATAATGAAGAAGTTGAAAAAGAGGATGAAGGCAACATAGAAGAAAGAGATGGAGAAAATGATGATGATGATGATGATAGAGATGACAACGCTAGTGGAAATAGCCACAATGCTGGTGGAGATGATGATGCTGAAGACGATGAAGGCAATATAGATGAAAGAGGTGAAGATGCAGTTGCTGGTGGTGAGGATGAAGGCAACATAGAATAAAGAGGTGCAGATGCAGATGCTGGTGGTGAGTAACAATTATACTTATATATGCATGTTCTATTTCATAAATTGGCTATTATATATGCATGTTCTATTTCATATATTATAATATATAAATTGGGATCGGGTAATTTTTTTATTATGATTGACTTGAGGACTGTCAGTATAAATTTTATATATTATAAAATACCAATGGGGCTGTTAGTATATATTAATACTGTTGTATATGAAAAACTTTATAATAATGCATGGTATCTTATAAAAACTTTATAATAATGCATGGTTCCGCTTTATTAAGATTGAGGGTTGTTAGTGTGTGTGTGTATTACTAATATTAGTTTTTTCCACGTGATTAAGACTTCATTTAAATAATTATTTATGTTAGTTTATAATAATGTATGTTTCCTAGCAGCATGGTTCCATGTCAGGTTCCTTTTAATTTTCAATTCTTAATTATTTTGTTGATTTTTTGATTTTGTGATTACTGAAAATTTGAATCTTATTCAAACATAATGGTATTTCTATTAATTGTATGTATGTCAAGGATTCCAGAGATAATCATAACCATGCTTGAAATGATCAAATCAAAGCTAATGAAGAGGATGTTCAAGAAGAAAGAAAAGTTGAAGAAACTAAATGGCAAGATATGCCCAAAAGTGTGGAAAAAGTTACTGAAAGAGAGAGAAATGCAGCATATTTTGAGCCAAATTATTCTGGCTGCTCAAAAGTGGAATTGAATGGCCAAAATAGCAAATTCATAATGGATCTAGAGGCATGGCAGTGCACGTGTAGGAGATGAGATTTAACAGGATTGCCTTGCGTACATGCAATATGTGCAATCCTACATAACAATGAAAATCTTAAGAACTATGTACACAAGTGCTACCATGTGGAGACTTTCATAAAAGTCTATGATCATTTCATCAATCCAACCAATCCCATGGAGTTATGGCCAAGAGTTGCAGATGATGGTGATATTATACCTCCTAGACCGATTAAGAAGAAGAAAGGGAGGAAAGCAAAAAATAGGCGATTGGAACTTGAAGAAATTGAGCAAGCTAGAAAAAATATAAAAGCAAATAAATGGAAGCCAAAAACTTACCAGAAAGGGAATTGTTCAAATGACTTGTTCAATATGTCATGCAACTGGACACAATTCAAGAGGACATTCTAAGTGGATTTCAAAACAACATTCTATTAACAAAGAGGGACATGACAATTTGGACACCAATTTCAATATTAATCTAGTAATTGAAAATCAAGATTAGGAGGTAAGTAATACAAATTCTGCAATTTAAAATTCTTTATTGGTTTTAAAACATATATCTTATTTGTATTGTAATGCATACGAAATTAATCAAGTCTATAATGATATTTTTGGAGACAATGCTGGTGGAATAGCAGCGTGCTAGGTTATGCTGGAAATTTTTCATTTATAGTCTTATGCTCTTCAATTTAAGTTATTAATACATTATTTTACTTGCTGACTATTTCACTTCAATTGTTTTTATTTATTTTCTAGTTATATTTGCTATATTATAGGATAATCAACCAACACAGGAAAGTATTGTCATCAATGAATTTCAAAACAACCCAACTCAAATCCTGCCAAAGCAAAGGAAGAGAAAACAAGTTCTAGTTGAAGGAGGTGTTGCAGTTGCCAAAGGAACCAGGAGAGGAAGATAAGTGAAGTTTAGATACTTGCAACAAGATTATGTAACACATTCATTCAAGAAGAGATCAAGAGGACCAAGGGTTACAGCTGGCTCCTAACTGAGGAGTTGCACTGAAGATCAAATGTTTTTTTGTTGTTGAAATTGTATTTCTCGATTTATGTATTATGTTGCTTGGTGAACAATGCTTCTGTGGTTTATTAGGTGCCTATAATTATTGCATGTATTTGATACTCTTTATAGGTATAATTCCCTATTTTTAGTGCTTGGGATAATTGGAACAGTGGTGCCTTTGGGTGCCCTTTTTTTAGACAGGTCGATAATGTATAATTAACTTTATTTTTTAAATTATGATTTGATTTATAGTCTTGCTGGATGTATAAAATGTATCATCTTGCTGTTTTTTTTTTGTACTAGTTAAAATGTGGCTTTAATTTTAAAAAATTGCAATTTGAATTTTTTAAATGACAGATGTCTCAGTTTTATTGGTCAATATGTGTAAATGGCAGAATTTTCCATCAATTTTTAGTTCAATTAGAAATTGCCACGTGGCAAGTTGACGTGGCATAACAACCAATTCTTCTGTCAACGTGTCATGCTGACGTAGAAAAATATACCACGCATCATGCTAACGTGACATGTTGCCACATGTCATGTTGAATGGATCTGTCACCTGGATGCCACGTATGCAGTATATGCCAGCTAGATTTTTCGGTTTGTCTCTCACCGAAAACTGGTGAAAGTGATTTTGTCGTAGAAATTTATAAAGTTCAGTGATTTTTATGAAAAAAAATTCTTTTATTATTTTTGTGTAATTTAATTATAAATTCAGTGATCATGGGTGAAACTAATCCTATTTTCTCGTAACATCATAAACTCAAAACTAATTTTATTTATTCAACATTGATTTGTATATATATTTAGCCCAAAGACGGGGGCAAATGGCTGATTTGATTTAACTATTTTTGAGTCCCATTGATTTTTTTAAAGAGTATCAAATTGAAGAAAATAAATAAAAATTCTAAAAAAATAGTAAAATAAAATAGTGTATTATTTCAAAATAGATGATCCCATCCATTCACTTCTGTCAGACCAATTGGAGTTTGTAAGTAACAACTGTCAACTATCTTATTCAAATTTGAAGTTGAAGGGACTACTGTGGCTTCGAAATTAATATTGTAGGACCTTTTGGATTAACGAGACTAAAAGTCATTGACGCGTTGGTAGACTAAAGACACTTGAACATCAATAATTGCTCGCATATATAGTTCATACAAAGAAGGGACGAGTTAGCCCAAAGACTGGGGCAGAGCGTTGATTTTATTTAACTATTTTTGAGTCCCATTGATTTTTTTTTTTTTAAAGAGTATCAAATTGAAGAAAATAAAAAAAAAATTCTAAAAAAATAGTAAAATTAAATAAAATAGAGTATATTATTTCAAAATTGATGGTCTCATCCATTTACTTCTGTCAGACCAATGAGAGTATATACTATTACTATTTTTTATTTTGGATTTTATTGTTATTTGTTCTCGTTCTATACGTTAATGTTAACCTCAACCCAGAAGTATTCTTCCTTCACACAGTTGATATACTTTAATAATTAAAATCCACGTATGTTTCTCAAACAAATCTTCATTAAAATAAGAAAAAGGCCCATTCGTGTATTAAAATCCATATATGTTTCTCAAACAATTCTCTATTAAAATAAGAAAAAGCGCCTTCATATATATGGGAAACAGTCAGATTTTAGTAAGATTTTTCGAAATTTAAGAAAATAAATTTAATTTTTATTCATTCAATTTTGATTGATTTTTATTAGCCCAAAGACTGGGGTTGTGGCTTGATTTGATTAATTGAAAATATATGAATAGAAGCGTAGAAAAGATGGTGAGATTAGAGTCAATGTTGTCTCGTAGCATCATAAACTCATATTAATTTATTTATTTATTCAACATTGATCATATATTTAGCCCAAAGACTGGAGCAGCGGGTTGATTTGATTTAAGAAGTATACTACCTTTCATTACGTAATTAATTTCCACCATACAAAAACTAGCAATTAAACTAAACCAACAAAATTAAAAAAGAATTTGAATATTCTACTTGACTGTGATATTTCAAATCTCGTTTAACATTTACTACTATTTCTTCTCCACTTGTGTGTTACGACAATCGATGGCGACAAGTTTCTTGTGGAAAAAAAAAATATTCCACAGCGCTATTTAGAAGACATTTCAATTTACTTATGATATAGCTTTATTACAAGATATAATTAACAATATGAAAGCGATTAAAAATTTAATCTGCGAACTTTAATGTAAGTAATTAATTAATAGTGCATTAAGATTTTTGAATAATAAATAATGAAATAACAAATACATTACTAAGTATTTCATAAAGTTAATTGCGGACTTCTTGCTTACTTATCATAGACAAACCAAGAAATAAATGAAGTAAACGTACATTTCTTAGCTAATGTAAAAATGGTCTATAAATAGCAGTGATGATTTAGAATTTGAAACACACTCATCTATCCATTTCAAGTTTCATAAAAAAGAATATGGCTTTTTGGTTGTTGGTTCCTCTATTTCTCTTTCATTTTCATTTTCATTTTCATGCTCATTGTTTCCCTTCTTTCCCTCCAAATGCTTCCTATTCAACTACACTCTGCAAGCCTCACCAAAGCCATGCTTTGCTCCTTTTCAAAAATTCCATGTCTATTCACCTTAAATTTATCCAAGACAAACCTGTCCACATTTTTGATTATGAGTATTCATATCCAAAGACAAATACATGGAGGGAGGGAACAGATTGCTGCTTGTGGGATGGGGTCTCATGCCATCATCAAACAGGTTATGTAATTGGTCTTAATCTTTCTAACAGTATGCTCTATGGTTCTATCCATTCTGATAGTCCTCTTTTCTTCCTTTCTCATCTTCAAAAACTCGATCTCTCCTACAATGATTTCAATGGATCCCAGATTTCATCTCGGTTTGGATACTTCTTCAACCTGATGTATTTGAACTTCAACAATTCCAACTTTATTGGTCAAGTTCCATCAGAAATCTCTCAACTATCCAATTTGGTCTCACTCGACCTATCTTTGAATATTGATCTTACTATAGAAACCAGTACTTTCAACAAGCTTGCTCAAAACTTAACCAAGCTCAGAGAACTCGTTTTAACTGGAGTAGACATATCTTTGGTTGCTCCTCCTTCCTTGATCAATCTATCTTCTTCTTTGTCAACTGTTAAACTCGGATCATGTGGGTTGGGTCCAAAATTCCTTGAATATCTTCCTCTATCAGACAGATTGGTTTCACTTGATCTTGCTAATAATCACGAGCTGAAAATAGACAACACCGCTTTTGTTAAAATTTTTCAAAATCTGTCCAATTTAAGAGAATTAGAGTTGAGCTCCGTGAACTTGTCTTTGGTGGAACCTAGCTGCTTCCTAAATTTGCCGCCTTCTTTGTCATCTCTCCGACTCCGGAATTGTGGATTGAAAAGGAAATTCCCAGATATCTTTCATTTATCCAAATTGGTTTTCCTTCGTATGACTGGTAATAGGAACTTAAAAATGGATGCTATTCTTTTCAACAAGCTTGTTCTGAGCCTCCCCAATCTCACAGAAGTCTACTTGAGTAGACTGAACTTGTCTTTAATGGAACCTAGCAATTTATTGAATCTGTCTTCTCCTTTATCATCTCTAGGACTAAAAGATTGTGGATTGCGTGGGGAATTTCCAGGCAACTTTATTCAAAGGCCAAACCTCCAATCGCTCGATTTATCGGGTAATAGAGACCTCAATGTCTCTCTTCCAATGTCCAATTGGAGTAGTTCCCTCAAATACTTGGCTCTTTCCTCAACAAAAATCCAAATACGACCTGATTTTTTCAACAATCTTAAATCCTTGAAAGAATTGCGTCTTTCTAGCTGCAAATTTGTTGGTTCAGATTTAGATTTGTTTGCCAATTTAACTGAACTCACTAGTTTGCATCTCTCCCATAACAACTTCAGTGGCCAGATTCCCCTCTCTTTTCAAAACCTTAAGAAACTCCTCTATTTAAATCTTACAAATAGCAATAGCAGTGGTCAAATTCCTAATTATTTTTCAAACTTCACCCATCTTAAATATTTATATTTATCAAACAACCGACTCACAGGCCCTATCCCTTCTCTTCTCCCTTCAAATCTGGTTGATATTGATTTATCAAATAACTTGCTCAATGGAACAATACCATCCTCTATGTTTACTCTACCTCTTTTGAGTTTTTTACGCCTTTGTAACAATCAACTCCACGGCCCAATTCCCAGTTTTCAAAGCAAGTCCTTATCGTATGTTGATTTGGGCAATAACAAATTGGATGGCATAATTCCATATTCAATTTTCAATATTACGAACTTGAAGGTTCTCATTCTATCATCCAATAAAAAATTAATTGGAGACATTTCTTCTTCATTTTGCAACCTCCATCATCTCCAAATTCTTGACTTGTCCAATAATAGTTTAAGCGGCTTCATTCCTTCATGTTTGGGAAATCTAAGCAATACTCTTTCAGTGCTGCATTTTGGCATTAATAATATTCAAGGAATTATTTCTGATACCTTCTCAGGGAGCTGTCAATTAAGGTATTTGAACTTCAATGGCAATCAACTACGAGGACGAATACCCCCATCTGTCACCAATTGTAAATATTTGGAATTTGTGGATTTCAGTAACAACAAAATTAATGATGAATTCCCTTATTTTTTGGGAATTCTTCCCAATTTGCAAGTCCTTGTCTTACATTCCAACAAGTTCCATGGATTGGTCAAAAGTTTCAACGCCAGTTTTTCCTTTTCTATGTTGCGAATTTTTGATCTCTCTAACAATAGCTTTAATGGGTTGTTACCAGCAGAGTACTTTGATCATTTTGATGCCATGGTGAAGACCGAACGTGTTTTAAGCTACATGAGCTCCTTAAAAAATTACACTTATATATATTCTGTGAGTTTAATGGTGAAAGGATTAGAGATTGTGTTGCCAAAAATTCAAAATATCCTCACCACCATTGATTTATCTCAAAACAATTTCGCAGGAAGTATTCCACACTCAATTTGTAAAGCTGAAAGCACTTATACACCTCAATCTTTCTCATAACTCCCTCATTGGTAACATTTCACCATCATTGAGTAATTTGAGCAATTTGGAGTCATTGGATCTCTCCTCAAATTTGCTTAGTGGAAGAATTCCCATGCAACTGGTAGATTTAACATTTCTTGCAAACTTTCGAGTTGCATATAACCGACTTGAAGGACCCATACCTCAAGGCAAGCAGTTTGGCACATTTGATAACAGTTCATATGAAGGAAACTTAGGGCTATGTGGATTTCCATTGGAAAAGTGTAACAATGTGAAATCACACCTACCTCTATCGACACAAGATGATTTAGACAACACCAATGGATTTGGATGGAAAGCCGTGATGATAGGGTATGGATGTGGAACTGTATTTGGTTTTACAATGGGATATCTTATCTTTACAACAGAGAAGCTAGCATGGCTTGTGAGAATGGTTGAAGAAGGAATTCGAAGACTGAATGGATTTAAGAAGAAGAAATGCAAGTCTCATGGATGAAGAAGCTAGTCAATGCAAGTGCCTTTATTTAAGGTAATTTTTTTTTCTATTTGTTTCCAAGATTAATTATTCCAATTTACATTATTTTGGCTTGTAAATGTCTTTTAATGACAAGGTTTCTTTTAGGTACAAATGAAGAAACTGATTCAAGGATGATGTGATGATTCATTTTCCAAAATAACATAAAGCAGGGTAGAGACTTATGTATTAATTCTACTATGTTTCTTGTTATGCAGCCTTCCTTTAATTATTTCTTTTGTCAATAATAAATTGTTTTAAATTGTTTTATGTAATGAAGTATCAGAAAATTTGGAGTTTTTATGGTGTATTTAAAGACTGTTTCTGTTTTGCATGTTATTTACTCTGTACTGCCTGCGCGTGAGTTGCTCATTAAGAAGGGTGTTGATGCTTAGCCGTTGTGTCCTTTGTGTTGGCTGAATGATGAAACAATCACTCACTTGTTTTTATCATGTCCTTTTGCTAAAAGTGCATGGATGCGCTCTGATGTTGGTTACTTGGGTGGAATTTTAATGATTTCAATTCTTGGTTTGCTTTCATTTTTAACAATCTGTCTGCTGCTGGTTGTTGTTCGGCGGTGTCTATTTGTTGGGCTCTATGACAGTGCCGAAATAATGTTGTTTGGAATGGTAAATCGACCTCTCCTGGGGCGGTTATTTGTTCTTCTATCCGTATTGTTAATGACTGGTTAGCAGTTAATAAAGACCGCTATTCTTATGGTTCAACAATTTCATCTTTGGGTTCTGTTCGTTGGAGATTACTTGATGAAGGTTAAATTAAGATAAATACAGATGCTGCGTTGTTTCAGGATCTCAATAGGACTGGTATAGCGTTTATTGCTAGAGACTGTATGGGAAATTTTGTGGCTACCAATCATCGATCTTTTCCTGGCTTATTGGACCCCTGTGTTGCTAAAGCTGTCAGCATTTGCGAAGTTCTCCGCTAGCTTAAAAATCAGTCGATCCTCAATGTTGTTATTGAATCATATTCACTCTTGGTTATCAATGCTCTTAATAGCAGATTTTGTTCTAATTCAGAACTTTCACTTGTTGTCCAAGATTGTTTAGATTTTTCTGATATTTGCCATTCTTTTGGCTGTGTTAAAAAAATCAAAGGAACCAGTGGGCTAGCTCATGCTTCTGGTTCTGTTTTTGATTTTTTGTTTTAGGACATGTCTCCCCCTTCCTTTTTGTATTCAGCTCTTTTGGTTGATATCTCTTCTTAATGAAGTTATTTTGTGTCAAAAAAAAAAATTTAAAAATCGATCATGTATTATATTGGGTTTATTTTTTCTTAGAGTGATGAAGACGATCGGTAAAATATATGTACAGCTATGAACATGAAGAAAGAAAGGAAAACTAGGTTGCCAAATAAGCATAACTAAAGACAAAAATAACCCCACCACACTAATCTATATGCACTGATGAACTAACATATAAATACAATAAACCATAATAATATTCCAACAGCCCCCCTCAAGCTGAAGCTTTGGTGAATATCTACCATGCCCAGATTTTAGGTGATAACTAATTTTTAAATTTATAAAAAGTTTCAATTTGACTTTTGCCTCTTGGACAAATAAATTAGCATATTTGGAGCATAAAAATATAAATTCATAGAGCAAAAACACTTGCGCAAGGCCATTGATCAGTTGCATAAGCTTTTGCTCCCTACCTTGAGAATAGATTTGTATTGCATGTACCAAAATTGTGAGCCTACCCAATCTTACGGAAGCCCACTTGGATGGTTTAAACTTGTCTTCAGTGGAACCTAGTAATTTATTGAATCTGTCTTCTTCTTTATCATCTCTAAAACTAGAATATTGTGGATTGCGGGGGATATTTCCAGGCAACTTAATTCAAAGGCCAAAACTCCAAATGTTTCATTTATCGGGTAATAGAGACCTCAATGTCTCTCTTCCAATGTCCAATTCCAAATCTTCAAAGCAACTCCTTATCTTATATTGATTTGGGCAATAATAAATTGCATGGCATAATTCCAGTTTCAATTTTCAATATTATGTACTTGGAGGTTCTTATTCTATCATCCAATAACAAATTAATTGGAGAGGTTTCTCCTTCACTTTGCAACCTCCATTATCTCCAAATTCTTGACTTGTCCAATAATAGTTTAAGCAGCTTCATTCCTTCGTGTTTGGGAAATCTTAGCTGTAATCTTTCGGTGTTGCATCTTGGCACCAATAATTTTCAAGGAACTATTTTTTGATACATTCTCAGGTAAATATCAATTGAGGTATTTGAATTTCAAAGGCAATCAACTATAAGGACGAATCCACCCATCTCTCACCAATTGTAAAGACTTGGAATTTGTAGATCTCAATAATAATGAAATTGATGATGAATTCCTTTATATTGTGAGAAATCTTCCTAATTTGCATATCCTTGTCTTACATTCGAACAAGTTCCATGGATTGGTTAAAAGTTTCAATGCCAATTATTCCTTTTCTAAGTTGCGAATTTTGGATCTATCTAACAATAACTTCAATGGACCATTACCGGCAGAGTATTTTGATCTTTTTGAAGCGATTTTTGAAGCGATGGTGAATATCGATTGTGTATTTAGCTACATGAGCTAATCAGAAAATTACATTTGTACATATTCTGTGAATTTGATGATGAAAGGATTGAAGATTATGTTGCCAAAAATAAAAAATATCCTTACAACCATTGATTTATCACAAAACAAATTCACAGGAAGTATTCCATGTTCAATTGGAAAGCTTAAAGCACTCAAGCACCTCAATCTTTCTCATATCTCCCTTGTTGGTAACATTTCACCATCATTGAGTAATTTGAGCAATTTGGAGTCCTTAGATCTCTCTTCAAATTTTCTTAGTGGAAGGATTCCCATGGAACTAGCAGATTTAACGTTCCTTGCAATCTTTCGAGTTGGAAATAACCGACTTGAAGGACCCATACCTCAAGGCAACCAGTTTGGCACATTTGATAATAGTTCATATGAAGGAAACTTAGGGTTGTGCGGACTTCCATTAGAAAAGTGCGACAATGTGAAACAACAGCGACCTCCATCGACACAAGATGATCCAGACAATGACAATGGATTTGGATGGAAAGCCGTGGTGACAGAATATGGATGTGGAACTGTATTTGGTTTTGCAATGGGATATCTTATGTTTACAAGAAAGAAGCCTGCATGCTTTGTGAGGATGGTCAAAGGAGAAGGAAATCGAAGACCGAAAGGGTTTAAGAAGAAGAGGTGCAAGTTTCATGGTAGAAGAAACTGGTCAATGCATGTGCCTTTTTTGAGTTTATTTTTGGTAATTGTTTCCGAGAATAGTTATTCCAATTTTCGTTATTTAGGCTTGTAAATGCCTTTTAATAACAATTTTTGTTTTAGGTACAAATGAAGAAACTGACTCGAGGATGATGTGATGACTCAAGAAACTATTTCTATTTTTCTTCATAGTATCTGTAGCTGCCCGTGTTTAACCTATGCTTTTATCATGAATATTAATAATCGGTCATGAATTATATTGGGTTTGTTTTTATTTAGATTGATGAAGATTTAATTTTTTCTGTTTATAGCTCATATAAGTGCTATTTTTTTTTCTTTTTTTGTTATAAGAAAATTACAATATCTAATTATTAAATTCAAAACATTTAACACTTACACACACTATTTTCCCCACTTCTTTTCACACAAGTACACACACTTTTAAGTCAATTTGTTACTGACTTTATAATGAGCCATCTTTAATTACTATTATTATTCCTCCAATTGTTATGCATTAGGTTTATTGCCATGGGACTCACCTACCTTGCCCTAAAGGACTCTTGTTCTCTGCACAGTTGGGCTGTTTTGTCTCGTACCAAATTAACAATAAGGGCAAAAGTTAGGTCCCCTAATAAATTCCAATAATAATACAAATTTGCCGGCATAGAAATTTCCCTACTCCTTAGTATGGACCAATTAGCTCATAGTTACCTTCTAACCTTGTTGTAAATTTAATTTATTTATGATAAATTTTTCTGTCTTTCATTGCCATAACTTAGATTAATTAGAATTTTAATTAATTAATTATATATTTAGTCTTTTCTTTAGTTGATGAACAAATCATTGTTTTGTTTTCTAATTGAAAAGACTTAAAGAATTCAAATATTTTAGATTAAAAAAAAAAGAAACTTAATATGGTAATATTACATTGTCTGATTAATGATAAAGAATTAATATGTCCTTAAAATAAGCTGAGATGTAACTAGTGATGGATACTTATTATGTGATTTATATTTCTACTTTAACATTTGATTTTATGATATACGAGGCAATTTTTTTTTATTATTATGATTAAGCTAACCAAACTTTATCTTATTAGTTAAAATTTTCCCAAAGTTCAAATTATTACGAGAATCAATTTCTTTTTAGAGCTAATTATTTAAGGAAAATAAATCATAGGCCAATTGTGTTTCAAAATTAATTTATTAGTTTGACACATGTTTTTGCATTCGTATCACTTTCTATCAAATTACTTTAAATTTAAATTATAACCTTATTGTAATTTAAATCTTATTCAATTTCTTATAATCTAATCCTAAAATTGTGAAAAAGAAAAATAAAGCAACCGCTTCAAAAGATAGTATATCATTATTAAATTCATTAGTAATATTAAACCTGTTAAATTTGATCCGAATAGAAAACCCAAATATTTTTTAATTTCAAAAGCAAAATGAAAAAAACTTTTTTTTGAAAAATTTTATTTTACGGTAACTGTACTTTCTAATGTCAGTAATAAGTTAAAGTCGACTGACTTCTTATGATAGCTAGAAAAGAAAAATAAACTAGATTGTAAATAAAAAGAAAATTAACAAGATTATCATTAAATGATTTTCCTTATAAATTAAAGATAATAATAATTGTAAAAAATTGAAATTCAAAGTAGAAATAGAATTGAGCGAAAACAAAACCCCAAAATGGCTGTCCAAGAAACCAATTGCCGCTTGGTTAAACTCCCACCTATAAATTATACTTTCTTTGTAATTTTATTTGTATTATTATTCACTTCTCTTTATTTTCCCTTCTTTCTCACTACTCCCACTCCCATCTCATTTTCTCCTTTCTTCTTCGCTCCCACAAACAATTTGGCTTTTCATTTCGACTTCATATATTCATGGTTTGATCATCATCTTCGGAAATTAGAGGTTTCTTGGGATTCTTTTCATGTGATTTTGTAATTGTTTTCTTCCCTTTGTTTTTCGTTTTCATGGGTATTGAAGAAGCTTAGGAGTTGTATGGATTGCATCCTCACATTCATAAGCTAGAATCTATCACGACGTATATGAAAAGTTTTCCGGTGGTTTCATCAATTAGGAAAATATGCAGGGAGTTAATAAAACTTTTCAACAGAAGAGGGAAATAAGCCTGACTCGTTTACACCCGAGTCATGACTCGGCCAAGAAGCCGAAGTTAATATCTCTACCCGATAAAACCTTCGAGATTTTCGCAAATCTCGCCAGAATTTTCCTCTTCTTCTCCATTGTCTCCTCTATCTCACTCGTCCTCTACACATCCTTCTCTCCTCCCAGCTCATTCCGGTTCTCGATCCCGAAAAGAACGGTACCTGGATCCAACTACAATCTCGAATTGGGTCCCACTAATATCTCTCACATCCTCTTCGGTATCGGCGGATCAGCCAAGACATGGAAAGATCGGAGCCGGTACAGCTCCCTCTGGTGGGAAGCGAACAAAACCAGATGAATTAAAAATATTAATGTGTAATTTTTAAATTATTATAAAAGTTTAAATTATCTATTCTTTTTATTAATCATATTCAATTCGAATTCTACCGGTTTTATTGAAAAAAGATATAAAGTTATTTATTATTAGAAGCAATCGTTAAAAATTTCTTAATAAATTTAGACATATTATGAAAATTAAATCATGATTACGTAAAAAAATGAAATAAATAATGATGAATAAGCCATACCTTAGAAACTTTATATATAAAATATTTGTTTTAAAATTCTAAGTCTATTTGACGACAGACCAAAAAGCAAAGTGTGTTTGACGTTGACCTATTGACCAGGTGTCCAACTTTATAATACAAAATTCAAAATAACTCGGAAGGGAGAGCAGGTATTGGTTGCAGCGTGTCGTCAATGCATAGGAGGGAACTCTTGTTGGGCCTTTTTGTCAGATGTTCTATGCACGTGTCCTTCCATGATAAGGAATCAATAAAATGCTAAAATACACTTGCTGACATAGTGCAGAAATGACTTTGTCAATTTTCAGCGCTCCACTATTGTGGAATTTATTTTTAAAAAAATTATTTATTATTAATATATGCCTGGTGTATGATAATTTAGATTAGATTAAAATTTCATTTTTGATTGCTTAACCATGTTAAACTTTTAATTTCTTCATTGCTTTCGTAAAATTACATTTTCTGAAAATTAAATTATATAAATTCAATTTTGTACAAATGTTGAAGGAGGACCAAAATTAGTGATGCTACATCGAAGATTCTTAATTTTGTTTCTTGGTAATCCTTGGGATAAGATACCATATTGCTTATTGGCTAGACGTTTAATTTACTCTTTAAAATTTGACCACAAAAAATAAGAATTGATTTTTTAATATTTATTTATAAATTAGGATAATATCATTTTGAAACCAATAAAAAAATTATTTTGATGTAGTATCGAAATTATATTAAAATAAATTATACGATGAGGTTGAAGGTGCAAAAAAAAACTTTTAAAATATATTAAAAAGAGCATTTTAATTTATAAAATTTACGCATTAAAATTATTTAATTTCTGTAAAAGTATTATATTTATATTATAATAGTAGTTAATTGATCTAAAATAGATAAAAAAAATTAAATCCGTGGAATTAATATTTTTTAATTTAAAATTTTAAAAATATTATATTAAAATAAATATTAAAAAATTAATTTCTGTAAATGTATTATATTTATATTATGTTAGTAGTTGATTGATCTAAAATAGATAAAAAAAATTAAATCCGTTGAATTAATATTTTTTTAATTTAAAAATTTTAAAAATATTATATTAAAATAAATATTAAAAAAGTAATTGCTGTTTTTTCAGCCTTGCTTATTCATGCACATTATAAAGAGATAAAGATGCCAACATTGAACATTTACTGTTTGTGTGTATACCAATGTCCTCTACCACATAAAATATGCCAATCGGCGTCTATTGATTGTTGCGGACTTAGAAAAATTTAGACTGTCCTTTTTCTTCAGTAGTACTGCTTTGCCCCACTTACTTTTAAGAAAAGATGGTTCCCCATGTTGTTTCACAGTTAAAGTAAAGTCTCTTTGAATCTATGGTTGCCACGTAGAGTTTGGATTCCTTGCTTTTTATGATTTTCAATAGGGAAAGGAGTGAAAAAAAAAAAAAGAATTAGTAGATGGCAATTGGAGCTTGAAAAAGCAGGTGATTCTTTTCAAGATTTTTTTCACATGATTGTGTGTCCTCTTGCGTACACAGCAATACTGGTCTTTACATACCTGAAAGGACACATTTATGTTTGGAATTTTTTAACTTTTTAACTTAAATATAAGCCTTGTCTAGTGTTCTTCTCTGCTTTTTACGTTTTTACTGTCTGACCATGTATTGGATATATTATTTGCTGATCTAACGTTCAAAAATAAGAAATACCATGTGCTCTTAAATATGGAAACTGTGTTAGCGAGGACCTTATTTCTTTTTATTGCTACAGAGTTAATTTTTTGCACTTCCTCTTGCAAACTGCTAGTTACCGTCTTCAAAATAGGTGAATAAACGAAACATAGAACTTGTTAATTAGATCAAAGCATTAAGCATAAGAAATAAGTTAATTACGAAGATCGTCAATCGAATGCAACTGTTTATGATTTGATTTTCGGTTATTTAATTCTTGCAGCTTGATATTAAAGGGAGTGCATATGGTCTGCTGGCAGCACATCCACAAGCTCCACTTGTATCACTCCACCACCTTGACAATTTAGATCCATTATTCCCAAACCAGAATCAAATAGACTCGCTCAAGTCTCTTGACCTCGCATACCAAGTAGACCCTCCCCGAATTCTTCAACAAACAGTATGCTATGACTAAAAGTGCAAATGGTCAATATCGATATCATGGGGCTACACCGTTCAGATATACCCTTCAGCAGTACCTGCCAAGGACTTACAAATACCTATATAGACATTTAAAACATGGAGGAGTTGGAGTGACGGACCATTCACATTCAATACACATCCTTGTCAACTTCCTGTGGCTTTTATGCTGCAGAAAGTTGAGGGAGTGAGTCATACTGGATCACGAACTACTTACCATAGGCTTGAGACAAAGCCGGAGCAGAGATGCAACAGAACAGACTACGCTGAAGCAATTTCATTGCAGAGAATCACAGTGTCCGCTATTAAGTTAAATCCTGAATACTGGACTAAGGTCAGTCTCTATAAGTTTCTGAATTCGTTGAATTTAGGTCCTAAATTGTTTAGGTTTTGCACACAAATGTGTTCGATTTATATGTGAAATTTTCGTAGCTAACAACTTCGATACAATTGTAGGAGAAAGCAAGGCGAAGACAGTGTTGCGAGGTTATGAACAGAGGAGCTATAAAGAGTAGCAGCATGCAGATTAGGATTAGAAAATGCAGGCCTCGGGAAACTGTTACGGCCAGTTAGAGGTAGGTCAACTATTTAACAAATTCTTGTAAATAATTATTTATATAGGAAGAGACGAAAAGAAGAACAGCGATGCATTTTATACTTCTTTTTTAGCTTAGGAAAATGAGTCGTCTTAATCCAGAATCGTTTCGTATATTTTATTGTTTATGAACTCGAAAGGAACAGAAGAAAAGAGAGATAAGAAGTGGGAAAACCATTATAATCAATTAAAATTAAAGCCTGTGAATGAAAACAAGTGGACAGCACCGAATGAAAAAGATTTCAACGCCACCAAAGAGATGCTGTGATTATGCAAAGCATCTAATTAGTGAAAGTGTGCGTCTGCTAAGTTCCCCTTTTTTTTTCAAATGTGGAACACTATGCAACGTTATATAAGGTGCTTTTGTGTCAATCTAGATAAATAGTAAAGACTAAGATTGAATCACATATTTTGATTAGAAATTAATCAGCTTTAGCTCAATAATACTAAAGTTGGACATAGGATTGTAAGATCGCAAGTTTAAATTTTAGTCAAAAGTTTATGGACTGCAAATGAATTCGGTTAAGGATGTAGCAGACCAGGAAAGGTGGAAAGTGAAATAAGCTTTGAGTTCTTTAGGTGAAATTCTAGTCTGGTTCATTATAATTATAGAAGAAAAAGAAAAATTATGGACCCTTTTAAACATGTTGGAACACTCTCTGTGGTTGTGTTGTGTAATTTCACTCTGCTCTTGGCATTTATGGTGCCATAAAACATGGCAGAAATTTAGCCGCAGACCCATTGCTTTTGACAATTCTTTCGTATGGTTAACTAAATGCCTTTTTGTTTTTCACAGAGGTGGTAATGATGGAGCAGAACATATGCTCCCTTAATTAATTCATTAAGATCATTAGCTGCGCAAAATGATATCAAAACTATCCCTAAATTGCCATGGCTAAGACTCCCTTTTACTCGTAATAGCAAGCAGATAAGTTTCTTCTACATAGCTGGAGTTCAAGTCTCCAAGCAAATTCAATTACTCCCTAATAGCAATACTCCCTCTTCCTAGTAACAGCAAGCAGATAAGTTATGGGATTTAATTTACTATTAGCAAATTCAATATGAAGAATGCGAAGATGATTATGGATAAAATTTCCAAGCGATATTATGCCAATGATAGTCGAAACGGTTAGATTTAATTGATCGTGCACCAATATGCTGTTGTGGACTAAATTAGAAAATAAGAAACATAGTAAAGGAAGTAGAATAGAGGACGAATATTTCATTGATAATATTCCAATCATTGCCCACATTCTCAAGGCACGCTTTTAAATCCAGCAGCCGCCTTTTTTCTTATATCACTGACCGGTGTCTAGCAAGTGTACTAGATCGGCTAGTAATATAGAAAAATAAAATTATGACCCAAAATATCGAACCCAAGGGAAACTTGTGCTTGTATGTGCTATTTTAATTTCAAAACCAATTTTGTGCGTAAAGAGAGAAGAGAAATCCCAAAGTTGTGATGATTTGAAAACAATAATTTAAAACTAAATTAAAATAATTAAAAAACTAAAGTAAAGAAAATATTTATTGAAAGCAAGTAAATTGAATGAGTTAAAAAAATCAATGATAAAAATAACTTTCACTAAAGGACTATCCACCTTAACCAATATTGTTATGACTTAATTAAAATAAAACATACAAGTGATTATGGAGAATTCAGTTTAATAAACCCAGATAACTTTATTCAAGATTATCATTCCAAGTATTAAACTTCCTTATTCAGAACAATTCAATACTTAGCATAAAATTCGGAATTAATCCCATAGATGTCTATTAAAACCTTTCTCAAGAGCTTTAATTTCCAACTATTCTTGATTACTCCTTTCTTAATCTCAATTTAATCAAATTAACACATAATCATAACTTATTCAGAATATAAATATGTATTAATTCAACTAAATTAACCTAAGAACATGCAAGTCATTAATCAACTTAAATCAATTAATTAACCGATGCTTAATCACGTTAATAATTAACTTAAGATTGAATGAAAACAAGACTAAGTTTAAGAACCAAGAAATAATCAAACTTGTATTAAATTGAAGAACAAAGTCATAACAATACAAGTCAAAGATTCAAGTATCCTTTAGCAAAAGTTAAAGAAACTACTCACAAGACACAGTAAAACTAAAAAAGTTGAATAAAAACAGTGAAAACAAAGAACGTAAAAAAAAAACTAAGAAAGCAAAGCTTAATTCTAAGGCTTGATTCTAAGGATTGATCTCCAAGATTTCACCCCTCTTCTGTGTTTTAGCTTGTTATTTATAGGCCAAAGAAGATCTAAATTACTTCCTAAACTCTTAGAATTAAATTGGAAGTAATCTAGCTGCTCAAAACAGGAAAGTCTGCCAAAACAGGAAACTCGACAAAACTTCGCAAATAAGAATTCTGGAATCACGTGGCCACGGGTTCATCAGTGCCTTTCCTACACGTGGGCACGGTTTCATTTTCTCCTCCTCCATACGTGGCCACGTGTGGTCCTTTACTAGGAATCCACGTGGTCACGTGGTCTTTGCATTTCTTCTCCCTTTCTCATCACATGGCCACGGCATCTTCAAAATCATTCCTACACGTGACCACGTCTCAAACTCTTCCTTGCCTTCACGTGGTCACGTGTCAAGGCTCTGGACTGTACCTTCGTTTTCTCGACCAAATTTCTCATAATTGCACTTTTGGCCCTGAATTTTGCACTTTTTACACTTTAAGCCCTTTTTTATCAATTTGACCCTGAAAATCATACAAAACACAAAATTAACCTTTAAAAACATAAACATTAACAAAATAACTCTAATTTAACCTAAATAAAACCAAATAACTAAATAACACAACTAAAAATACATTAAAAACTATATATAATTCACACTTATCAATCACCAAATCCTATCTGTTATGGAAATACCAAAAAACGACAAATAGCAAAAATAACAATGAAAGAGTTGCCTAAGGATTCTAAGTAACTGCGTAGCAAGCAGAATTGCCAATATGTAGCGTTACGACTCCCAAGTCCTTAAATCATAGCGACATCATATGGATCTGTATCAATACCTCCCCCTCTGTTTTCCTTGTCCACAAGGAAAAATGCTAGAGATCGAAGTTGAAGCTCTTTAGCATACTCCCATATAGCATCAGTTGGAGATTGACCTTGCCAATGGACTAGGAATTGAGTAACAGCAGCATTTTTGCGTTTCCCATTCGACACTTTAATATAGCTTGAGGGTAGATGGTAGAGTTGTGGGAGGTTGGAAAGGTGGGCGAGACTTGTACATTAGCATGAACTGGTTTCAGAAGTGAAACATGGAAGACATCATATATTTAAGCCTCTGGAGGTAATTTCAATTTGTAAGCTACAACTCCAATGGTGTCCTGAACTTGAAATGGACCAAAATATTTAGGTTTAAATTTTTGATGGCCTTGGTGCGCAGAAGTCTATTTATAAGGCTGGATTTTGACATAGATCCAATCTCCAATCTGATATTGCCGATCACTTCTACGTTTATCAACCATGTTCTTCATTCGAAGTTGAGTCTTCCGGAGATGGTGTTGTATTAACTTAATGGTAGCCTCTTCATCTTGGAGGTAAAAATCTACCACCTTCACAATGGAGTCATGTGGGAAATAAGGGATATGGATGGATAGGGTGTATCCATAAAGGGCTTCAAATGGAGACCTCTAAATGCTGGTGTGATAAAAAGTGTTATGGCAGTACTCAACCAAGGAAAGCCACTGGAACCAAGTGTGAGGAATATTCCCATCCATTAAACGAAGATGAGCTTTCAAATACCTATTCACCACCTCAGTCTGCCCATCAGTCGAGGGATGGTAGGCAGTTGATAATTGCAGCTCTACTCCTTGTAATTTGAACAATTCCTTCCAGAACCAGCGAATAAAAGTACCTCTCCTATCACTAGTGATGGTTTGTGATATGCCATAGAGTTTGTATATGTGATCAAGAAAGATTTGTGCAATAGTCTAAACAAAGAAGGGGTAAGATAAATCAACAAAATGAGCATTTTTAGTTAATCTATCAACCACCACAAAAATAACATATTTTCCTGTGATTTTGGAAGTCCCTCTATGAAATTCATGGTGATGTTGGTGAAGATACCTGCTGGTACAGGAAGAAGCTGTAATAGACCTGGGGTAGTTATATTCTCTGGTTTATATTGTTGGCATATGGAGTAATTTTTGACATTATTCCTAACATCCTTCCATAACCCCTTCCAATAGACTATGGAGGCCTTTTTTGCAGTTATATTAACTCCTGAATGTCCTCCAAGGGCGAAATCATGATTGAGTGTCAGCAGCTTATGTTTCAAGGTTAAATCATTTCCTACCACCAGCTTACCATTTTTTGAGTTTTTATTGCTGCTAGACATAATGAGTATGGGTAGCAGAATTCTGTTCTTGTTCTACAATAATGCTTTGCAAAAAGGAGTCAGTGATCCAAGTCCTCTCAATTGCTTGTAGTAATTCAGAAGGTAAGATGGATACAATAAGGTTAAAAATTTCAGACTCAAGTTGTCTTGATAGAGCATCAATTGCAATGTTCTCCTTCCCCTTCTTGTAACGAATTTCATAATCAAATTGCATAAACTTGGCTACCCAAGCCTGTTGTGAGGGGGTTGTAATTCGCTGGGCCAACAAGTATTTGAGGCTTTGATGGTCAGTTTTGATGACAAAATGTCGATTAGTGAGATAAGGCTTCCATTTCCTGATAGCAAATAAGATTGCCAGCATTTCTTTTTCATAAATCGAAAGTGACTGATTCCGTGGAGAGAGAGCTTTGCTAATGAATGCAATTGGATGCCCTTGCTGCATAAGGATAGCTCTAATACCTGATCCTGAGGCATCTGTTTCAATTAGAAATTGTTGAGTAGGTTTAGGTAAAGCTAAAACTGGTGTTGTTACCATAGCTTCCTTAAGTTTATCAAATCCAATATGAGCTTAATTTCCCCATTAGAAGGCATTCTTTTTTAAGAGTTAAGTTAAAGGTTTAGCAATTTGCCCATTACCTCTAACAAATCTTCTGTAATACCCCGTCAAGCCTAAAAAATCTTGCAACTGTTTGATATTTTTTGGGACTGGCCATTCTTTGGCTGCTTTAATCTATTGTGGATCAATCACTAATCCTGCTGATGTAATGATATGTCCGAGATACTCAACCTGTGTGCAGCCAAATGAATATTTACTTCTCTTAGCAAGGAGGCTGTTGGACCTTAATATATCGAAGACCAACTTAAGGTGTTGCAAATGCTCCAGTTTGCTTCTGCTATACACCAATATATAATTAAAAAAAAAACTAGAACAAATTTTCTCAAATGGGGTCTAAAAATAGTGTACATCAAGTTTTGGAATGTAAAGGGAGCATTGGTCAAACTAGAGGGCATAACCAAGAATTTATAATATCCATCATGAGTTTTGAATGCAGTCTTCTCAATGGAATCAGGATGCATCCTAATTTGCCAATAACCAGATCTTAAATCAATTTTAAAAAACACTACTGCTACACCTAATTTATCGAGTATTTCTTTAATAACAGGGATGGGATATTTATCCTTAACTGTAACGTTGTTCAAAGCCCTGTAATCAATGCACATGTGCCAACTTCCATATTTCTTCTTCACTAACACCACATGACTAGAGTATGAACTGGTGTTGGTCCTTATCACTCCAGTCTCAATCATCTCTTTAGTCATTCTCTCCACTACATCCTTTTGTAATCCCCCATGTCTATAGGGTCTCACATTAACAGGTTGAGTCCCTTCTTTCAGGACAATCTGATGATCATGAGTCCTTAGGGTAGGAAGACCCTCTAGTTCCTTGAAAAGATCTCCATACTGCTCAAGTAATTCGATTAACTTCTTCCATTCTACCCTTGTATCTTTGACTTACAACTTATACAATTCTGCAAATAATTCCCGATTGACCTGCAAAACTAACTATGCAGAGGCTAACTGATGAGTTTTGGTTAACAATTTATTAAGATGGGCATCATCAATGACTATTAAAACCTTGCTTTTCTCTCCTTGCAGTATGTGCTTTTGTTCATTAATAAAATAGGTCATTCTTAATTCTTTAAAATTCCATACAATATCTCCTAGAGTGACTAACCATTACGCACCTAGAATTAAATCATAGTTGGTGGTGAGGGGTACAGTATAAACATCAGTTACAAAGATTGACAGTTACAAAGATTGACCTGCACTCTCCATTCAAAGCCAAAGCAAATCAAGACACAGTGCACGTCCTGCCCATTAGCCATAGTAACCTTCACACCATTTACTGGTTGCAGCTTACATTTCAGTTTTTGAGTCGTATCCTCACTCAAGAAGTTATGAGTGCTTCGTTAGTCAATAAGGATAAACAATTTCTTCTTCCCTTACATTCCCACCAACGTCATAGTTGTAGATCATGTGGCCCCATTTAATGTGTAATGACAGTTGCATTAAATTACGTTCATCCATTTCAGGATTTCCTTTCCCAACTATCTCTTCTTATTATCCGTCTCCTGTATCTACATGTAGTTGTAAAACAAATGCCTGCTTCGTTTTACATCTATGGCTAGGAGCATATTTTTCATTGCACTAGAAATAGAGCCCTTTGGCTCGTTTTTCATCAAATTCCTTGTTGGTCATGGAATTGGGGTTTTTGGGACGATGCCAAGGTAATCTGGGAACATTGGGTGTGGGTAAAAGACCTTTTTGAGTTTGAATTTTTGATAATTTGGGGTGTAAGAAGCTTGGTTGAAACTACTGGAAGAGGCTTTGTATGTATTAAATAGTGAATTTGGCTGGCTTAGGGTCTTGGTGTTTAGTTTAGGTTGGCCTTTGATAGCAGCTATTGTGAGTTCTTGTAATTTGGCTAGAGAGTATGCTTCAGCTAAGGTTTTGGGCTTAAATCAACAAGCCTAGATAAGAAAAAACTAATGACCTGATCTTCCTTTATCTTAGCCTTGGGATACTTCTCATTAAATGCATCTAAATAATCTCGCAGAGAATTTACCTGCCTTAAATTCCTCAAGTCAGCTAAGGGATCATCGTAGGCATGTGCTCCAAACCTGAAACCTAAGGCCTTCGCGTACTCCTCACAAGACATAGGTACTCCATCCTTAGCTTTGATGAAACCTTGATGCCATTGAATGGCTTTCCCATCCAAATGGAGTGTTGCAATCTTAATCTAGTTTTCTATATATGTGCCATCTACTTCAAAGAAGTATTCTGCCTGAAAAAGCCAATTACTAAACTCCTCACCATTAAATCGGGAAAATTCCAGTTTGGTGGTTTTTCTCCATAGACGTTTACTTTCCTTTTTGCTCTCCTTAATTTTCCTTGAGGTTTCCTCATCAACAAATTTTGTTGCTTTGTTCTTAGCCAAAACCTCGATTTGTTGAAGGCTTAAACCTCCAATCAAATTTTTTATCTCGCCAATGGATTGCTTCAATAGCTGCTGCTAGCATTTCTCAGACTCATGTACCATTTGTGCAACTTCACGTCGTAATTCCTGGGTTCTGGTACCGTCAGTCATGGCCAGAGGACCAAGGATCTAATACCAATTGTTGTGGACTGAACTAGAAAAGAAGAAACAGAGTAGCACAAGAAGGAAAGAAAACTAACAGAGGGAAGAAAACATAATACAGGAAGAATATTTCGTTGATAATATTCCAATCATTCCCACATTCTCGAGGCACGTTTTTAAATCTAGCAATTGCCTTTTTCCTTACATCACCAAATCCTATTATATTATGAAAATACCAAAAAAACAACAAATAGCAGAAATAACAATTGAAGGAGTTGCCTAAGGATTTTAACTAACTACATAGCAAGCAAAATTGCTAATACACAGTTTTGTGAGTCCCAATTCCTTAAATCACAACATCATCTGGGTCCGTATCATCTACAGCGTATTAAATTCATTGCAATTTTAGCCATACAAAATTATATTAAAATTGCCCCTCAATTGTCATGGTTAGGACTCCCTCTTGTAGTAGCAAGCAGATAAGTTTCTTCAACATGGCTTGAGGTCAAGTCTACAAGCTCAATCTTCCTATGGATCACTTCATGGGGATTTATTTTTGTTTTGGTGCAATTTAGTTTTGGAACAACGATTCCTTTACCATTTTATGTCAATGTGGGACCCATTGGCTAAGGGATCCAATCATACTGAAAAACGGCAGTTAAAGTTGTCGTTTTTAATAGCTTAAAACGGCGCCATTTTAATTTCTGCTCTGAGCCTACGCAAGTGGAGTCCAATATGCTAAACAAGGGCAAATCAACTCCCCGTTTTTACTGTGGAAAAAGCACGGTTTTATAATACACTTCAACTCTCATAGTAAGCTTTCTCCAAAATATTTTGTATACAAATATTGCTTTATATAAAAATAAATAAATAAATCTGTCCACGCTTTTTGAAATAGACCTCAGCATCAAATTATTATTATTATTATTGCACAAGTAAAAAGAGTCTAAAAAGTAACCAAATCAACAAACTTAATTGCATATATAGTTTTTGAAAAACAGGTGCTTACCCTCCAAATTTAAAAGTGAAATCAGTTTGTTAATACATTGGTTTTTACGTTAGTTAATTGCTTATCATTTGTTATTATGATGTAATATAATATATTTCAATTTCATTATTTAATTTTAATAACTTCTAGTTATCATTATATTTTATTTTTAAATTTTCTATAATTCTATGTTTATCTTATTATTAAACAAATGTATTCTGCAGCATTATTGAATTCATATTACTTATAGTTAATTATAGCATGTTATAGCATAGTTATAATATTCATTGTGCCATTAAATAAAAAATGAAAGGAAAAAAAAAAGAAGTTGACCACAGTTATTGACTTCCATATTGATAATATAGCGTCCCAAACTACATATACATTATGGTTTTAGATGTTTATAGATATTTGCTTTTAAAACGTTTTAAATGGAAATTAATAAAACTGAAATGGCATTATAAACTAATAAATTTGGCCTTTTAACAATAAAGAACAATAATAAACGTAGATGTCTAGATAAATTTTCATGTCAAATTTAATTGTTGATAGATATATATTATTAATTATTAATCTATGGTTATTGTAGACTGTTATACTTGCAAGCTCAGACACCGCATCCATCACCATGATGTGGTTCGTGGCCAATTTGGTGAACAACAGAGGAGTACTAAAGCTAGTTGAAGAGAAAGTTGGCAGATAAAGAAAAGTGGAAGAATCTGATATCGAAAATTTAATATATCTGAAAGAAACATTGCATTTTTTTCAAAAGTAAAAATGGCAACTTGGCAAGTTGATTTGCCACTTTTCAACAGATTGGACCCCACTCGTACATAGCCACAACAGAGATCAAAACGGTGCCGTTTTGATTTATTAAAAAAGGCAACTTTAATTGTCGTTTTTTAGCATAATTCGACTCCTCTGTTAGTGGTCTCAAGCTAGCAAATGGATTGCCGTTTTTTAAAACGCTAAAATTCTAAATAATTTTACTGTAATACCAAATTTCAAATTTCTTTGTAAAATTGCACCAAAAAAAAAAAAAAACCTAGTTCATGGAAGAACCAATCCTGCATTGGTTTGTTGAAGGTTGGCTTCTATTTGCCACCGGTAACAAAGTCAAACCACAATTTTCATTACTAAATCTGATTTCTCAAGCAATTATTAATGGACTTTCTACCAAGCAGAAAAGAATAGCGAAATTGTTGATATCTAACTTTACTAGGGAATGCTTTTTTTAGCAATAGAACTGGAATATCAACAATGCAATTTCAACTTTCAAACGAACAGTGAAATTACCATCAAATTAGTAACAATACCAACCATTGATGCTGAACACATCAGTGCACCATCCATAGGTATCAATAAAGGACAGTATAGCTTGGTCACAGAGTGAACTGCAGATAGTATATAAAATATGGGATGCTCTCGTGTACCCTAATGAAGAAAATGCTGAAGTCAAATAGACGCAAGTAAGCAAATTTATAATAGAAAAGATGGATCATACTAATGGAAGCGTTAAATGACCAGACATTATTTCTAGGAGGCAGCAGTTCATCTCTATCCATTTCTGCTAAAGATTTTGATGGGGTAAAAGGAAATTGCATTTACTCTGTGGCTGATAACAACAAAGTTCCAGATAAACCTTATAAATCTGGGATGTTCTGTCTAGATAGTGGCAAGATATATAGTTTTATCCTAGTGCTGATTTGCCAGCTTATATGTGTTGGTTTACCCCATCCCTAGGATTTTTAATACTCTTAGGTTTAGGCTATATTTCAACAGAGGGTATTCTGCCATTCTATATTCTATTATAAGTTTAATGTGTGTACATGTATATTTTTCTGTCAACCTTTGTTTAGTGTGTGAGAGATTAATTATAGTTTTAAGACCAATAATAGTGTAGTTAATAACAATTATTGTTTTGAGTAAGAATACAATATCACATATAATTATAATCTGTGATTATGAACTTTGAAGTGGAAAAAAAGATGCTACTCCTAAATTAGATATTTTGATTTGCTTAATGTAATGAAATTTACAAACCTCAACTCACTTGAAAATTAATGCTGTTAACGAGCAGATGCATTCTTCCCTATGCTTCAATACAAAGATACCCAAAAGGACTAGCTACAAAGCAATGTCTCACGTGTAGCATTTCCAGTGGTTGGATTGACCCTGACAACAAGGAATGTTAGCTTTTTATGCACATATGTTGATACATACATATGTTATGAAAGTATAACCTTGTTAATATAATTATATATACACATACCCATCTGCTACTTTACAAAGGTATTCCCGTTGGTCATCTCGCAATGGTACATCTGTGAAATCTGATCAGGAAAAACAAAAGAAAGAAGTTGATCATAGATGAAAACAAGTAGTTGGATATCATAGGACTGCAACAAGGTCCTTTGCTCCAGTGGAATGTAGAAACCCAAGAATAACTTATCTACTCACCTGCTCCTGTTATATTTGAGCCCTTAAAAGATGTGTTTCCAGTAGCAAGTGCACCTTCCAAGTTAGCATTGCTCAAATTTGCCTGCAGAAAAAATGTAAAATGATGCATTAAGACACTACCTGTAGTTATATCATGATATGCGGAAGTCAGAGATTGTCTCAAACTACTATGGAGAAACCAAAAGCCCAAGGTTTAGCTAATCATATTCAAGGCAACTGCTATTCGAATATCTGCTGATTAGCACTACCTGATACATACGAATGCATGCACAAAATGATAGAGATATTCCAAAGGAACATGTAGAGAGATGCTGCTGATTCCCATTTCCAAATCACTGGGTCTCTAAAGCCCTGCCTAATCAAAATGGTAACTAGACATTACCTTTTCTTTTTTAAACACCTTAGTTCATGAGAACTTTTAGTACTATGATAGGGTACCCTGATTCATACATCAATTAAGAAGCTTAAGAAAACAAAACAAATTAAATACCTTTGTAACATTAGCCAATGAAAAATCTGCTCCTCTAAGGTCAGCTTCTGAAAGATCAGCTCCTGTATTACAACCCATAACAACAGCATAAGGGGATTAACCAACTGGCATAACAAGAAAATTGTGCTAAAGGTGCAATGATATACAATTAAAGTTGACAAGCTGAGACTTGATAAAAGGTCGATTTTAATAGAATATCCGATATGTAACCACAATGTGAAACATCTGCTTCAGAGACATGTGAACACCGCTTTAGGCGTTAAAGAGTTTGTAAGGCTGCCAATCAAAGAAATTGGTATCATTGATATTCCACTAAAATGAACTATTAGAATAGAAAAGCCAGAGCCAAATCCTTTCTCATTCAGCATTTTCATTGAATGACTAGGAGGTTTGCATATGAAAATTCAGGGTTTGAATTCTTAAGAAGCTTTATTGGTTGACAATTAAAATAGTATTCTTTGTAAAATCTGTCGGAGATTCTGCAGGAAAGCATTTTTTTCCCTAGTAAAGCAGATCTATTTAGAAACATAAAGTCAATATGTTTTTCCTGTTCAAAACTCAGCCCCATGTTCCAGAAACTCGGTCCCTACACTTCCTAATCAAGCACCCTTCCTAGCTTAAGGTTGCCGTATTGGGAACCCAACCAACTCATCCTGATAGCTCCATTGTTTTTCATCAAAAAGGGGAATGGCATTATCACATGGTCAAATATGGAAAACTTGAGTTTATCCTTTATGTAAAATGATAATAGTTGCTAAAAAGAAATTCTGCTGGCATTACATTAAAATATAGAATCATAGAGAATATTAGACAATTCTAAATCAAAAAGCTCTGTTTGAATGCATACTACCTCGGCAAGCTATATCAAAACTCCCAATTTCAGTTAGTAGAAATTGCATTTAAATTCTTATGAATCCTAAATACTTATGGACTCCTAAAAGAGACCAAAGTGAAAGAAGAAAAGATCTGTTAAATCAGCATCAAAGAAACTAGCTCCCAACAACTTTGCACCTTTGAAATTGGCTTGTCGTAATATCGACTGAACGTAAAGAGAAACAACAGAATCCAACGATAACAAAATATAGAAAATAAGTCATAAAAATCCATTCAACAGATCAAACTTCAAATTCAAAAAAAAAAAAAAAAAAGAACTTCATGAAAGCAATAAAACCCAAGATTCTACCGTCTTAAAATCTTGTTTGATTAAAGTTTTTCCACCAAAATCCTTGCCGGTAAGATCTTGGCCTCTAGTTACTTCAGCACCATAAGGGCCTCCTCCCTTAAAAACCAACATTAGCAAATCAATCAATCAGTAAAAAAATGCAATCGAAAATTTACTGATTTCAACAATTTCTTATCAAATAAGAAATCAACCGAAGAAATGGAACTAAAGATAAAAAGGAATAAATCAAAAACACCAAAATTCTACCTTGTATGCAAGTGCAGGGTCAATAACGAAAAGAGAAGCAGAGAGTGCAGCAAGCAAGCTTGTCTTAGCCAAATCTTCCACCAGTTTCGTGCTGAGAACAACCTGTTAAAAAAGACTGCAATGAACCATAAGCGAACACAGGTAAGGATCGAAAATAAGCGAAAGGAAGTACCTTTTCTTGGGATTTAAAGCGAGAAAGAGAAAGAAAATGAGGGACTGAGAAAGGAGGCTGTTTGGTAGGAGTGAAGGCGAGGGAAGACTTAGGTGGGATTTTTGTACCCAATGAAACGTTGAGGAGAGCCATTTACAGGTAAGACTAAAGACTCCGTCGTTGCGAGTGATATGGCAGAAAATGGATAAAATATTCTAATAGGATGTGATATAAGGATTAGTTTATTATTACCTTCGCTATATTATATATTTTAACATTTTTCTTTTGAATGATACATACATTTGTCCGAATTAATTAAATTAATTGAGTTTTATGTTATCTTTAAATTTATTAAAATTATCAGTAATATTTTTATAGTATTAAATGAAATGTTTTTTCAACTCACTAAAAATATTATATTAGTTTCTGCAATTTTTTAGTATTTTTGTATGTACCTTTTTATAATGTATCATGTGTTTTATAGAAATATAATATGATAAGTTTTGAAATAATTTAGATGATAATTTATCATAGTAATAGTTTAGAAAAAATTTATATATTATTTCTATTCCTTTTATTGATGAGAGAATAATTTAACCAAGTATGAGTTTTCTTTGAACAAATATAAGTATTTTTTAATTTTAAAGGATTGAAATTTTTAATCTAGTTTTCTCAAGTCTTGTGAATAATGATGAAACAAAATTAAAATCAAGCGGAAAAAAATTATATTTTCTCTCATCAAATATTGGGTAGCAAATTTTAACTTGGCCAATAAATAAAATTCAATTCATTTATAAAAATAATAAGTTATTTGTGATCCAGTAGTTTGATCCATAAAATAATTTGATCCAATTTATTGCATTAAATAACTCGTATTTCTGCCCTTTATAATCTACTTATTATTTGTTTACATTATTTATAATTTTATACCATTTTTCATATAAAAATAATTACTTTTAAAAAAATAACATGATCTATCTATAATGTAATTCGTTTATAATTCACATTTTATGGTACAATTTAATTATTCATTACCTAATCCCAACATTTTTACCACACATTAAAGAATAGATAAATAAATAAATGAATGAATGAATTTAAATCGGCGGCTCAGGCATCAGTGGATTAGGCCTTTTCAAGACTGGGTTTACTTAGGACTTCTAAAAGTTTCGGTACTAGGCCCAAAACTTAAGCCCACAGAAGGAATCAAGATTTTTAAAATATATGATTTGCAAATAATTTTTTTTCTTTTTTTTTTTAAATATATGCAAATCATATTTTTCATGCTTAATTTTAAGATATTATTATTTTTTGAATTTTGTAAGAATTTAGGAATTTTTTCGTATAACCACCCCTGCTAACTTGATTAATCTAAATTTATACCGAAATATCTATAAAGCAAAGTACTCATTTCTAAATATTTAAAAATATTTTATATTTAAATTTCAAATAAGTTAAGAAATTTAATTTGCTACCTAAACATCTTAGGTGGTATATCTTAGTAAATAAAGTCTGTAATAGCATGAGACAACATTAGTCTAAATTTGAGTCCCCAGTCCCACTTTAATACCACATCACGTAAAATATAACTCTTGAAATGTGGGGACTTTTTATATAGATAATGTGTTTAGAAAAAATATTTATAAGAATGGGGTATTTTGGGTTTTATTTATGGGGGAGGGATTGTTGTGTTTCCATAGCTGGCACCTACAGAATGCAGAAGGTGGGCCCCGCCAACGTGAGATGCCGCCTTTATTGATCCTGTAGGTACCTTCTACGGGGAACAAAAGTGGGGTCCACATTCAACAGAAAATGGAACATTATTGGTGATAATTGAGGTCTGATACCATAGATATGGGAAACAGGTTTGGGCTCTGAACCTGCAACCTAATACTACGAGTTCAATCCATTTTTTTGCTTTTTTAACCTAGCAATTGTGCAAATCATTGAAAATTTATCGTCGGAGTGCCTATATAAGGATCCACTTCTTTGAAAAGCAATTCACTTGCAAAGAAGTTCAGTTTGCAACAATTATAGCATATTTGTAAAGAATTGCATTTGCAATATATATTATAATTTCAGTGTATAGCATAATATTAATATCGGATAAAATTTTTTAATGTAATTATTTTTAATTTGATATTTTTTATTTTAATTGTTTATATAATAAATTAATTTTATATTTGATTTGATGAATTACAGGTAGTATAAATTTAATAAACAAAAAATCTTTCGACAATAGTAGCCTAAGACGCGAGCTAATTTTTCAACTATAAATTATTTATTGATTTGTAATTTATGAGTAGATAATTATTAAAGAATATATATATTATTTTATTATACCTAAATAAATTAAAATATTTATAAATTAGTATGACTAATTTTAAGTTGATAAAATATCATGTTAAATAAAAATTGTACAAATTTAAATTTAATATAATATTTAATCTATTAATTTTATATAATAGATGGTGCACACATATTTAGCTCCGAAAGCCATGAGAGGTGATATTGCAAGAAAAATTATTAGTAAGAAATTGAATGATATGTATAATTGCCGAGTTGAAAATAGTCCAACAATGTCTAATCACATTATTATGATAAATAAAAAATTACAAGAAATTATCATGCAAGGATATCACATGGTTGAAGCGAAGATAATAGACGCTATGTGCATGACAATTCCAATAATTTACTTGAAGTCTATTATGAAAATTTGAAATAGACAAGAGGTTGAGAAATATCAGCAATTAGTTCTTATATTTGTGAAAGATGTAATAAATATTAGTGATGAATATTATTGCAAAGTCAGAAATACTATGCCAGTAGTTCAAAAAACTTATTGTAAATGGTACAATTATAATATGTGATCCAAATACTATGTTCATTAGAATGCAATGCAAAATTATTTGGCTGGATTAATAAAATGTTTATTGTATTACATTCCAATATTTTGTAATTAAGCATGTATAATTATAACATGTAATAATATTAGCATATTTAATATTTTTGATATAATTAGATCAAAAAATTATTATCTTAATCGTGATAAATTTTGTAATATTTGACAATTTAATCTAATGAAAATGCTATTAATAATATTTGAATATAATGAAATAATTATAATTTTTTTAGATTGGAAATTTAAAACATAAAAATTTTTATTATTTGATTTTGACTTATAGGTAATTGGAAGTGTGATACTCTACGTTTAATCATATTTCCCTATATCTTTTATTATTATACTATTAATATTTTCTTAAGCCATGTGATCTTTCATTTAAATTTATTCTAAATTAACTAATTCCTGCTTCATATTAAATTTTCATTAGGTATTGCTAAATTATTATTCAATTGATAAAATTTTTGGCAGCATAACAGCTTAAAAATCATAATACCCAAACCTGTAATTAGTCAAATTAACACTCCCAAATAGTTTCTTCCTCCTCCAGAACTTCATTCACATACATAGCACTTCTAAGATTCAATTCCCAACTCAATCATAAGTCACACACACATGTATATATTACATACATCAACTACTAATTGTCACAAAATTTTAAAGCCATCATTATATTACATGCCATACATTTATCTATTTTTTCATATTCTATTACATTTCCCATTCAACAATTACATAACTAAAAGTCCAATTTTCATATGTACATGCCACTCGATCTTCTTCGACTGGATCCTCAAATCTGTCCTTGCGCGCAGTCAAAATAAAACTACGAGTTAAACAACGTTGTCACTTAGTGGTGAATACATTTACATAAAACCTCACCTAACTATTTTATTTACTTAATTTAATTATAATTACCTTTTATCATTAAAAATTTTCTTTTATTAAATTAATTCCAAATTTATTCTTTTTATATTAAAATTTTCTTCTAATTGCCTTAATAATTATTTTTCTTGCTTAACTTCACTTATTTCCCAAATTAGGTGGAAAATTACAATTAAGTCCCTAAAATTTGACTTTTATTTTATTTTGATCCAATTGCTTCAATTTTGACTAGTTTGATCTTCTTTGACTTTAGATTTAATTTAGGTACATAATTTACAATTGAGTCCCTAAAATTTTTCCTTAAGGAGGTAAATTACATTTTGGTCTCTGAACTTTATCTTAATTACGGTTTTGCCATTCTCAGTCCATTTAGTTATTTCCACCTCGTTATTCACCTTTTTAACCTCAAATTTATCATTTTGCCCATAGTTTATCGCGTAATTACCTTTTACCCTTACTTGACTACTTAATTTCATTTTTCATTTATTTACATTTATCATATCTTTTAATGCTGTAATTACTCTTTTATCCTTGTTTACATAAAAAATTATGATTTTATCCCTAGTTGTCATCAGTGAAAATCCTCGAACCGGATAAGAGGGATTAGGACTTCAATAATATCAACGTACTGGAGTGATCGCACAACACAGGGTACGATACCAAATCTCCAGTATACCACATAATGAGCCAGCTAAGTAATGTAATCATATTTCACAGTACCATTTCAGTAAATTCACAGTAGTACAATGGTGTATATATCCCTATGGCTAGCCATTCTATCATGAGATCTTGGATTACCCACTGTATATTAAGGGTAATAATATTGTTCACATTATATCACATTTTTATACTATTATTTATTATAATTACATTGCGTTAACATCATTAGGACTTGATTTGCATATGTACAAGCTTTTCAATCATAAATTTCATACACATAGATCTAATATCATGAGAAAATAATTAAATCATATCCTTAACCACACATGTACCATTCGGCCACTTAGTGAATTCATACATTCACTATGTTTCATCTTCAAATTTCATGCCACTCAAAGTTTTATATCCATTTTAATCATTAATATACTGAAATATACCATATTCACATTAAAATTCTTAAGTTTCATTAACTTTCATCATTATGTACATTTGTTCATAATTATGTACACTTGTTATTTTTCATTCTAATCAATTATATTATCTTTTTCATGCATTTTATTGTCTAATTACAACTAAATACTTTATCAAACATCAAATTCTTTTATGCTAATTTAGGATGCATACTTCAGCCACCTAGGGTTCCTTCATCTTTAATTTAATTTAATTTCTTCACTATTTCAAGTTTTCGATGACTTATTTTATCATTATACCATATTATATTAATTTATTTTACAGTTTCATGCAATTAGATATAGTTACATAATGTAGAAATTGTGAGATACTCAACTAAAATAGTGAAATTTAATTTAAATTGCATCCACTAACCTCTATTTGGCTTAGAACACTCTTATTCCTCCTTTTCCTTTCCTTTGCCTTCCTTGCCTTTTTCTTCCTTTGGTTTTTCTTCTTTTGGCCGAGTATGGAAGATAAAAATTCACATGTTTAAGTGATGATTTTAAGCAATTAACAGCTACTAAAATACTCTCTTACTCATGCTCATATAAATTTTTCCAATTAATTCCTCCTAAAACTCATAAAATACTAAATTAAATCTAATTTCTATCACCTTATTTTCTTAATTTATTGACTTCTTCTTGTCATAAATCCTTCTCTAGATTGAAGAGGAGGTCATTTAATGTCTAAATATAGAATTTGAGCTTTATAATTGAAGAGAGAAAGCTTATGTGAAATAAAAATGGTGGAAAATAGAGGATGAGCTAGGTTCGGGTTGTGCAAGTGAACAAGGGGAAAATTTTATAATTTTTGAGCGATTTTCATATTTTTATACACTCTTCCATGTTGTATTTTAGTGGTTAAAAGGAATGGCTGAGATTTAATCTTTAATTATTAAATCCAATGGCTTGAAAATAAGCCACTTGTCACTTATTCCTCCATCCCTACACGTCTATTCACCATAAAATTGCATGTATGTGATTATAACTTCTTTTTAATAACTTTCATATCCTATTATTCTTAAAACACCGGAATTAATCCCTCAATATACTCAATCTCGATTTTTGCACCCTTAATATGAAATTTACTTTTCACATATCAGAATGCCTTAAAATGTTGCCCTACATGCCCTAGCATGTTCAAGAATACGTGATTAAAATTTCAATCCATTTCGATATCATTTTATTATACTTATGACTTCGGCTATCTGGCAGTCGGTCCGAAATCTAAAATTTTGAAACTGTCAAAATATTTATTTTTTATTTCTAATAGTTTATTTAGAATATTACTAACATATTTATACAATTGAAATAATTTTTGGAGGTCATTACAGTAATTCTGAGTTCGATCAAATTTTCAGTCAACCTTTTTTTACGGTACCGAGTATAAATTTCTCTATCCTGTTTACGGATCTATTAAAGCTCATTTTCTGCTCAAATTATATCACTGGAATCCGTTTAACATCTACTTTCATGAATCACTCTTAGGCCAAACTGCCCGTCGGATCACCCATTCTCAGATTATCTTGATCCAAGCACGTTTAACCTTTACACTCTTTCCAGTTTCCCTGTCCTATTCAACTTTGATTACTTCAAAATTTATCCTAAAGTAATTATTTATGCTCTATATCGTACCATGCATTATAGATGCAAATTTGGGATGTTAAAAGAATATGGCAACATATACTGAATTTTTTTTTGCACACGGAAGGGCAAATAAGCTACGGATTGATAGGTTTTCAATATGACATATCTTATCCAAATGCTATTACAAGGAGAATAAAAAATAAAAATAAACCAACCCTTCTTGGATCGATCCCTAAAATCTATGTTAAATTGAGTTTAGACATGAATGAAATAGTGTCCAGGATCATCTACAAGTGTCCAATGTATAATTGAGGGTCATTATATTGGACGTTGGTGTATTTGGTAGATGACAATGATATTGAGACAATATATGACAATTTAAGTAAATATAAAGATTATAATTTGGTGGAATTAATTATTGTAGTTGGTGAAGAAGGTGCAGGAGCCAATCTACCAATGTATGCACCAAGTTATCAGTTGACAAATGATGAATTAAGGATGGAAAACTTTGAGGCAAGAGAACAATTCTATGTGAATGATATTGGTCTTAATCATCCGAGATAATCCATAAGTCCATAAGAAAGTGATTTGGCTTGCCACCGAGTAGATGTGGGTCCAAGTCAAAATATTATACCAAGCTAACTACGACATTCGATTAGCTATCGAGGAGATGGGGGTGCAATTAGACATGATGTTAACTTGCTCGAAAAAGAGGCAAATGAAAGCCCAAGCCATTGTCTTCAACAATGATCAATTAGTCAAATCCTTGATCATTGCTTGAGTCAGACAAGACAGTTAATTAGCCAGATGCCTGATGCTTGTATTAGTCAGCCTCGACGGTCATTCAGTCGAAGGGTTGGTAATTTTCTGACTAAACCCATTTTTGGTCAAAGATTAAGTAGTCGAGCAACTGTCAAGGATGTTATTGATCCAGCTGGTATTGAGGAAAGTCAAACTACCTATCAGAATTGTCAACGATGAGTAGTTGCCCATAGGCCAGATTCCACTATAGGTGAACTAAGGCAGTCTGTTACTTATCAAGATAGTGATTTACTTCATCCATCCACATCCATTAACATTCTAAATGCGCATGCAAATGAAGTTTCTTTTAACAATCCATTGGTTGGTGGCATTGTGAATGAAAGTTTGATTGATTCGGGGGCCGATGATGTTCTTCAAGATGTAGCTTTGAACAATGATTATTTGTCACCTAATGATGATGTTGAGGCTGAAAATACAAATATGGGTGGAGAAACTGATGACTCTAAATTTGGTGAAGACGATGAATCTGATCATACCCAATATGCCAGTTCGATAGCATTAGTGTAATGCCTGGTCTTATTACCATTTTATTTACATATATTCTATTAAATTACTTGCACAAAATACATTTATACATCTGACATAATATACATTTAAAGTACAATTACAACTTAGTTCATTACATACAGTTTAAATCTTTTACATTATATATTTACAAATAAATAATACATTATCAGAATTAGCCCTCACTCGCTTTCCTTCTAGTGGCCTGCAGATGTTGACTCTAGCAAAAGCACTCTTACACTTGAATACCTACACAGGAAAACACCCGTGCTGAGCAATGGCTCAGTGGAGAGTAAACAATACAATTGACTTCTTATCAAAGTAGCAAATACAATCAATATAACATGCCAATACATATAACATAATAACATGTCACTCTTATTCAGTATATGCATTAACCACACTCAATAACAATTATACACTCAATAACAATTACAATACAGTTTTTCACTTACACTTCAATATTCACTGAAAAGTATTAACACTAGCATAGGACCATGTAACACTTAAATTTTTAGTCACTTATCATTTTTCAATATTCAGATAACTTTCATTGCCTGAATTCTCATAAATAGTGGATACGGGTACAAACACTAGATGTTGCACTAGAGACATAAAAGTTCGGTTTACTAGATACCAAAAGGTATCAAACACTATACTAGCTACCTTCCGGTGACAACACTTGCAGCTGCAATCACTATCCCTTTTATAGGCATGCCTATCTATCCACTACTATATGAAATTCAGGCTTACAAATAGTCTTTAATCACTCAAAGTTATCACACTTGATACAACTAGATTCATAGAGATAACACATCAAATAGAGCATGCAATAAAATCGCTAAAAAATTTACATTCACTTAAACTTCAAATACACTTAAAAATTAACATTAATATAATTATTATTTGTCATGCAATTTGTAACATTATACTTATCATTTATCATGTTCACTCTCATTTATTACGTGTACATTTTATTGCATATTTTTAGAAACATGACATTAATACATGCCATGGATCATGCCTTTATTTTCATAAATCATGCTATTCATGTTCATTCATATTCATTTATTGTACAATTTTCTATGCATTAAGACTTATTGTATGTTTAACTCTACTTCATTTATTCATTATGTTTTACACTCATTTCATATAATTTCTTACTCTTGTTTTTACACTTAAAACACTCTAAAAGCATTTAAGAAGGCTTAAACATGCTTTACTAACAATTTGAGACTTTAAAATCAAGTTCAAGAAAGACAGGGCAGGGTTACGATTACTACTAAATTCATGGTAACCATGACCTAACTGCACTTTCGGGTCTGGACTATGCCAAACTACCTCACGGTCATTACCGAATGAGTAATAACTGTGATATATAGTTTTTAAAGGGGTCACGGTTACTATAAAAAGCCTAGTAACCGTGAGGTAGGGTGCATTTTGGTTGTGGACTGCCTCAAGGTTACTATAAAAAGCTTAGTAACCGTGAGGTAGGGTGCATTTTGGTTCTGGACTGCCTCACGGTTACTATGAAAATCATAGTAACCGTGATGCCTAAATCGCTCAAAGATAAAATTTTTGTCTCGAATTCTATACCATTTTTTAGCAAGAAAACATCATTTTCAGGGAAAGTTGTCTTCTATAAAATTGTTCCAATATGTCTCTAGTTTCTAAAACATCAAAAATCACTTAAATCTGACTTTTAAATCTCAAGTTATTCACTAAAAACAGTAGACTGTTCTCATAGGACGGACAACAAGGGTCTGTCCATTTCAAGCTCATTTTCGAACACTCTAGAGATAGATTTAGATTCCAATTTCTTCTACAAAGTTGTAGATCTAGGTCTTATCTTTCATATCCAACTAGAATCACATCAATCAGACATCTACAAAAATATTTATGCCATTTTTACTAAGATTGGTTCATGTGAACCTTATGCAGATTTTCACTATAGAATTCTTTAAGACATAAGTCACAATTCTCTTGCATCCAATCATCACTCAAGAACTCTATCATCACTAAAAGAACATCTATAACATATATATCAACTTAAATCAATAAATTAAATAGCAAAGAAAATGAAAAACTCCCAAACCTTTTTACAAGCTTCACTCTTTTCTCTTCCTCTCTCTTTGCTTTCTCTCTTTCTCTTTTGCTCTTCTTTTATTTCCATGAGATAAATCACATATATAAACATCTATTTAGATCATTTACTTCAATATCTACCTTTAAAAACATAAGAAGAAAAGGAGAGAAAATTGTTACCTCAAAAGAGACAAACCCTAAATTCTCTTTGTACCTTTTTTAAGATACCAAAGGCTTGTATTTTTGAGAGGGTGAAGATGAGTAAAAGGAGCAGAATTTTTGAGTTTTGGACTCCCTTTTTGGCTGGCCACATCTTGTCCCCTTTTATACCATGAAATCTTTCCATTTTTCATGAGATTTCATGAGACTTCTAGTGTGGGACACATGCCTTGCTTCTATTGGTCCATTCCTAATCTTGCAATTTGCTCCTTCTACTTCCTCTATTTCTATTTTTGCCATAATTATTTTACTTGATATTTTTAATTAAACCCTCAATGTCACATTCTCTCTAATTTATACACTTATATGTTAGTGTAAAATTATCATTTTGTCCTTATCCTTTTAATTTAATTCCTTTCATTTCCTTTCCTACTTTTTCAATGCACATCTCCTCGTATTACCTTCACTATATACATTAAACATACCCGATTACTTTTAGGGTGTAATGTGGGGCTTTATAATTAGTGCATGATATTGGAGGGACAGGTGATGCCATCTTTAACTTTCCATCTGAGCATTATTCATAAATTAACTTTGATACAGCACAAGCTAATTTATCAGCAGGTGTTCACCTTTACACTTCAAATGGTAGCTCGGAGTGTATAACGGTCCTAATTTTCCAAGGTATAATGGTCCTAATTTCAAGGTCGATATGGAACTAATAAGGAAGAAAGGTTGGCCTTAAGTAACTCGCATTCATAATGAGATGGATCGTAGTGAACATGGCCATGTTACTCACTGTAGTAAGTGAGAAATGTTGGTCATAATAGGAAAATATGTGCCAGCAATGTGGGCTCTTCTAATCAATGATTGATGTAATTATGTCTTGACTATTATATGTCGTTACATTATTTTGCTCTATTGGTATGTCATTATATTGTGCAATGTTCAATACACATCATTATTGCTATATTTAAATACATATGTCCTCAATAATGAAATTAAATAATATATCATACATAACAAAATTTGATATCAACCAATGTAATTATATGAAAATTAATATCAAACACTACAATTAATGTGAAAACCCAATACATTATAAAATTAATCATATCTAAATTAAGGATAAGAACTACTAGTAAAATTTTCAGGATCTATTTGTCTTGGAATGGTATCGGTGAAAACAACACTATATAACGGTTGATCCTTAAAAACCTGTGTAGGTGTATTTGTATCATGCAAAAGTTCATCTAGAAAATCATATTGCTGAACACGATCATTATTTCCCCCTTATGTGTTAAAGCTCGGAATTGCAGAACTATACCCTATTTGTTCCGGTTCAAAGACATTGACATTTAAATCAACGTTCAAACCTGATTAACCCGCTTCATAATCATAACATGTTGAGGGATCGGGTTGCAAATCATAAATTGTCGACTAAACAAAATCAGGCATTCCAAATGAACCAAAACTATCACCAAAACCATATGGCCATGATATAGGTTGGGGTACCTGGTAGACTCCTGCAGGAATAGGAATAGAGGGTACAGTCATCCTCCTTTTAGCCATGCCACTTCTACTTCTTCTTGATTGTTTTAAGTCTTCATAAGGAGTAGAAAGTGGTGGATTTTGCATAAAACGCGGAGCAGGCTGTCATGGGTAATCAGTTGAGGTCCTGTTAATTACTCCCACTGCACCTAAAATGGCATTTGATGTCAAACGAATATCCTCACCTTGACTTAAGGATGATGATTCCATATCATGATGAAATATCCTTTCAGCACCATCGGCCTGCATGCATTTAATTTATATATTTAAAATCAGTCACCATACATACAAAATCATAAAAAAAAATTTATATTGCTGAATTAATAATCATACCGTAGCTCTCGTACGACTTATCCATCATCTCATTCTTGCTATATACCATTGCATATATTGCAACCTTAAATGCAATGGTGCTATGATCGACTGTGTGTTGATGACACGTTGTAGTCGATTATCCCACTTAAAAATGAAAGTAGCAAAGATATTTTTATACCAATGGTCATGGTGCCCTCTTAAATTCACAGAATGTACCCTATCATCGATCAATGGTTTATTAGGAATAGGTTGACTCATTCCAAATTATTAAAGGCAATGATCCAGGTGGTGCCATTCTACGATATTGAAATATATCAAAGGTACAATTGATCTCCAAATGCGGTGTCCATTTGTACAAAAAAGATGGTAAGAGATGCATCACACCGCTATATGGCTCCCGCTTCATCTTGTAAAACAAGATAAATTACATTATCACATGAAGAATTATTGTATAATTGAATAGTTAAAAAAATTTATTTCATAATAAAAAAATAATTATTCACATACAATTACCTGATCATCACATTGTGTGTCTAAATTGACTCGATAATCATTCACATCTTTATTATTATTATTTCTTCTCAAATCGATAGGGGATCACCACCTGAAACACAATATTAGCTTTATTAATATTATCGTACAATTGATAATTAACAAAATATTTGTAATTTATAATAAATAAATTTTACCTATATCCATAAAGCATACTTTGATCTAACACAACTATATGAATAAAATGAGATCGAAATAGGGTGAGTCTTTCCCATGTTCACATTTGTAATAATTGTTGATAGCCACCTATCCCTTGAGCATCTGGACATGTAGCACGATAAAGCTCTATATATAGCCATGCTAATATAGCTGAACCCCAATTGTAATTTTCAACCTCATCTAAACAATCCCGTAAGAGAAGCCACATCAAATGGATTAAATTATTTGAGGCCGAAGGACACAACAACCCACCAGTATAGCTCAAAATCCATGCACGAACGAAGCATTGTGTTAAGATGTTAAATGAGCACTTATTTGATGGTATTTTGCTTAATATTTTGTGCTCTTTTAAGTCGGTTTAACGTACTTTTCATTTGTTTGTTTATTTTTCTGACTGTAGGAGTGAATTTTGAAAAAGTTGCATTTTTGGGGCTAATTGTTGATGATCCGAAAAAGCAAAGACTTTTTTGAGGTAGAATTGAAGCAACAGAGCTGATAAGTTGAAAATTCTGGAGGAAGCCTTGCCTAAGCGAAATGCCCAATTGCCCAAGGCAGGAAGTAGCCTTGCCCAGTTCCCTTGCCCAAATTGCCCAAGGGAAGTTGACAGTGGATAGCGTTTTTTCAAGATAAATTCATACGAATTTAACCTAGCCGCCACTAAAACCCTAGCTGGTATTTAGGAGTTTTAAGACTTTATTTTAGGAGTAAAAAGGGGAGTGATTTGAGGGATTTAAAACCCCTTTAGGAATTATCTTTTAAATTTCCTAGTGTGTTGGATTTATTTCCTGTTTTTGGTTTGTTTATTATTTGGAGGGGGGTTCCTTCTGCGTTTTTTGGACGAAAATACTATAGCAGGGGGTTCTTTCTCATCTTCTACTTTCTTTTTATTTTGTGAGATTTCTATGGCCATGAGTGGCTAGAATATTATTTTCAGTTAAAGATTAATTCAAAACCAGGATTTATTTTACTGTGAGATTGTTGTGCTTACTTCTTGTTATATAATTTCATTTGATGTTCATGTTGTTTACTATAGCTTAGAGAAATTTCTTCTCAATTGTTATTTGTTGCATGTTCAATGAGGCGCCGTTGTTCATTTAATTAAATAACATATTGCTAATTGGAGATATCAAATCCGTAATTGTTTGGTGGATTCAATAACAAGTAGCAATCAATTTAGCTTCCTTGCAAGGGCTGTTATGTTCAGTAAATGCATAATTTGGTCTAAATCGATCTCGCTTGTAGATTGGTTGGCTTAGGTCGGATCTTTCTAATTCTTAATGCTATCAATAGATTAAATCCTTGCGCTTGTTAAGGGTTGTCTATTGGTTAGAAATTAATTACAGTCTTACTTGATTAATTCATTAATACGGAAAGATTAGGTCGAGAGCGCGATGCCGACGGCTATAACTGGCCCATTATTTGATTTTCTTAGAATTATTTATTGATCTATGATCGGTTGAATAAATTCTGTGTTGCGAATATCTTTAACTGGAATTACCACCCATTGAATTTTTCTCTTAATTAATTTCTGATTCGTTTATTTTATTTCATCATTTTTACTTTCAATTTATTAAATCCCCCCATTTATTTTTAGTGTTAAAAATCTGGTTGTTTTATATTACTTCAGTGCTAGTCTCTATGGATTCGACCCTTTCTTGCCCTATTTGTAATTTATTTGTTGGGAAAAAGTTAGGTTTTTTATTTTTGGTGGTTTTGACACCCATCAAATTTTGGCACCGTTGTCGGGGACTAGTCTAACTTGATTTAATTTGTGAATGACCAGATCTGAAATTCCGGGAGAATTATTGTTCGATTCTGAAATTGAGAAAACAGCCCGGAGATTGAGGAAGGAGACAAGAAGACGTAAAGCATTTATTGGAACTTCCTCCAACCAGCAACAAGAAGAAGTGGTAGTTGATTTTACTGAATATCCAGCTAAAATAGAAGAAGAAAAGATGCGGAAAGAACCTTGAGAGAGTTACACGAGCCACCATTGAATCAGCAACCGCTGTGCATTACATATCCAGCAGTAGACACTACTTTTGAGCTGAAATCTGGATTGATTCATCTGCTGCCCACTTTTAGAGGTTTGGAAAATGAAGATCCTCATAAGCATCTTAAAGAATTTCATGTTGTTTGTTCAGGAATGAAGCCACATGGAGTTACCGAGGAGCAAGTGAAATTGAGGGCCTTTCCTTTCTCCTTAGCCGACTCAGCAAAAGACTGGTTGCTGAATTTACCATCCGGAACTATCACCACTTGGACTGATATGGTAAGAATATTTTTAGATAAATTTTTTCCTGCATCTAGAGTTGCTATAATTCACAGGAAAATCAGTGGGATTCGACAAAAAGATGTAGAGTCACTTCATGACTACTGGGAGAGGTTTAAAAGATTATGTGCAAGCTGTCCTCAACATGGTATAACTGAGCAGTCCCTTATTCAGTACTTTTACGAGGGTATGTTGAGTATGGAAAGAAAAATGATTGATGCACCGAGTGGAGGAAGTCTCAACAACAAAACCCCAACTCAAGCACGAGAGTTGATCCAAACATGGCTGCAACGTCCCAACAGTTTGGGCGTTATTAAGACCCTCCTAGACGAGTAATGAGGTACAATCTTCTTCCTTGAAGAAACAATTAAAAATCTCACTTTTCTTGTGCAAAATATGGCTGCAGGTAAGACTCCTCAAGCTCAAGTGTGTGGAATCTGTGCTTATGCTGGACATACAATCGACATGTGCCCCATACTTCAAGATGAGGCACAAGAGCAAGTTAATGCACTGGGAGGATATGGTGGACAACCCAAAGAAAATACGATCCATATTCAAATACATACAATCCAGGATGGCGTGATCATCCCAACTTCAGTTATGGAGCAAGGCAGCAAAATTCACAGCAAGCTTTCCATTCAAGAGCACCACCACAGCCTTTCCAATCAGCCCCAAAGCAAGGTATGTCTCTTGAGGATGTTGTTCATTCTTTAGCAACTAATACAAAAGATTTGCAGCAGTATATAGAGAAGACAGATTCTAGGTTCAAAACTTGGAAAAACAGATGAGCCAAATAGCAATGTCTCTGAGCAGAATAGAGTCCCAAGGACGTTTGCCATCACAAACCATAGAAAATCCGAGGCAAAATGCAAGTGCCATTGTTCTAAGAAGTGGAAAAGAGCTGGAACTACCCTTGCCCAAGGAGGATAATCAGAAGAAGGCAAAAGAGGTAGAGAAAGAGACAGATGAGCAAACAAAATAGCCTACAGGTAATAATTCAAAACAGCCCCCTGTTTTAGTTATACAGCCCCCATTTCCTGACAGGTTAGCCAAATCAAAGAAGGAGAAAGAGGAGAAAGACATCTTTGAAACTTTTCGCAAGGTTGAGGTAAACATTCCTTTGATTGATGCTATCAAACAAATACCAAGATATGCGAAATTTCTCAAGGAACTTTGTACTAACAAGAAGAAACAGATTGGTTATGAGAAAATTACTGTCAATGAAATGTTTCTGCTGTTATTTAAAGAAAAATGCCTCAAAAATGTAAGGATAAAGGTATGTTTGCTATTTCCTGCAAAATTGGTAATTTGAGCATTAAAAGAACCATGTGTGATTTAGGTGTGTCTATAAATGTCATGCCCAAGTCCATTTATTCCTCTTTAAATGCTAGACCTTTAGAAGAAACAGGAATAGTCATTCAATTAGTAAATCGGTCCATTGTTTATCCTGAGGGATTGTTAGAAGATGTGTTAGTTCAGGTTAATGGTCTGATCTTTCCTGCTGATTTTTATGTAATTGATATGGAAGATGATGGAAATTCAGGAGAATCATCTGATATTCTATTAGGTAGACCATTCCTTCAAACAGCTCGGACAAAAATTGATGTTTACAAAGGTACTCTCACTATGGAATTTGATGGTGAAACAGTTCAATTCAATGTGTATGATGCAATGAAATATCCATGTGAGATGTCTTCTATTTGTGGAATTGATGTTATTGAACCTTTGACTTAAAATGTGTTTGAAATGGATAGAACTGACAAGTTACAAGTTGCTTTGAATGAAAGTGTTCATAGGGACAGCATTGACGCAGTGGAAGAGGAGTTGCATCTTGAAAAAGAGCTCGAAGAAATAGTATTAGAGTTGGAGGCTTTGAAACCAGTAGTAAATGCATCTAATCCTTTGCATTTAACTAGCACTGACCATAAACTTTTACCATTTGTTTTGCAGGCACCGATATTGGAGCTTAAGGTACTACCCAATCATTTGAAGTATGCCTATTTGGGAGAAGAGAAAACACTGCCAATGATTATTTCCAATAAGCTGACTTCTAAGGAAGAAAAGTTGTTGATCCAAGCATTGAAAGAGCATAAACAAGCCATTAGATGGACTATAGCTGACATCACCGGCATAAGTCCCTCCATGTGCATGCACAGAATTTATTTGGAAGATGATATCAAACCCAGCAGACAAGCCCAAAGACGTTTAAACCCACCAATGATGGAAGTTGTGAAAAAGGAAATCCAAAAGATGCTGGATGCAGGAGTTATATACCCTATTTCGGACAGCAATTGGGTGAGTCCAGTCCAAGTCGTACCCAAAAAGACGGGAGTTACAGTTGTGGATAATGAAAATGGCGAGATGGTGCCCACCCGATTCCAGAATGGGTGGAGGGTTTGTATAGACTACAGGAAGTTGAATACCTCTACTAGAAAAGATCATTTTCCACTTCCTTTCATTGATCAAATGTTGGAAAGACTCGCTGGAAAATCTTACTATTGTTTTCTTGATGGTTACACAGGTTTTTATCAAATACCGATGGCACCCGAGGATCAGGAGAAGACAACCTTCACCTGTCCCTTTGGCACATTTGCATACCAGCGGATGCCATTTGGACTTTGCAACGCTCCAGCAACTTTTCAACGTTGTATGGTAAGTATCTTTTCAGATTACGTTGAGAAAATAATAGAGGTGTTTATGAATGATTTTACGGTTTATGGTAACTCATTCCAAGAATGTCTATCCAATTTAATTAAGATTTTGAAGAGATGTTTAGAGTCTAATCTGGTTCTTAATTATGAAAAATGCCATTTCATGGTAGATAAAGGGTTAATTTTGGGTCATATAGTGTCTTCAAAAGGAATAGAAGTAGACAAGGCTAAAACTGATGTTATTCAATCTTTACCTTACCCTGCAAGTGTGCAGGAAGTTCGTTCTTTTCTTGGACATACAGGATTTTAAAAGCGCTTTATAAAAGACTTCTTCAAAATCACCCAACCATTGTGCAAATTATTGCAGAAGGATGTAGACTTTGAATTTGATCAAGCATGCCGAGATGCCTTTGATGAGCTGAAGAATAGGCTGGTTTCTGCACCTATAATTCAGCCACCCAATTGGGACTACCCCTTTGAAATCATGTGCGATGCAAGCAACCATGCCATAGGGGCTGTTCTTGGCCAACGAATTGAGAAAAATCCTCATGTGATTTATTATGCTTTAAGAACATTGGATAATGCACAAAGTAACTACTCCACGACAGAAAAAGAACTATTATCCATTGTTTTTGCTCTAGAAAAATTTAGGCAATATTTATTGGGTACTAAAGTATTTGTTTTTTCTGATCATACAGCATTAAAGTATTTATTGAAGAAGAAAGAAGCCAAACCCCGTCTTATTCGATGGATCCTCTTAATGCAAGAATTTAATCTTGAAATTAGAGACAAGAAGGGGTCTGAAAATTTAGTGGCTGATCACCTCAGTAGACTGTTGCTGAATAAGGAAGCATTGCCTATAAACGATGATTTTCCAGATGAACATTTATTTGTTGTCCAAACTTTAAACCCTTGGTATGCTGATATTGTGAATTTCTTGGTTACAGGTGCCATTCCTGCCGATTTTTCCAGGTTTGAGAAAGACAAATTGAAAAGAGATGCCAAATACTATGCATGGGATGAACCATATCTATGGAAATATTATTCTGATCAGATTATTTGATGTTGTATTCCTGATGATGAGATACATTCCATACTGAAATTCTGTCATTCCGAGGCATGTGGGGTCATTTTGGTCCTAAAAGAACAGCTCGAAAGGTTTTGCAATGCGGTTTGTTTTGGCCTAGTTTATTTAGAGATGCATATTTATACTGTAAATCCTGTGACAGGTGTCAAAGAACAGGTAACTTGGGACCCAGAGACCAAATGCCACTCACATCCATATTAATTTGTGAAATATTTGATGTGTGGGGTATTGATTTCATGGGCCCTTTCCCTTCTTCTTTTGGCAATTCTTATATTTTACTTGCAGTAGATTATGTTTCTAAATGGGTTGAGGCTAAAGCCACAAGGACTGATGATGCCAAAACTGTGGTGAATTTTGTCAAAAAAAATATATTTTGCAAGTTTGGCACCCCACGAGTGCTTATAAGTGACAGAGGGACGCATTTTTGTAACAAAATCTTGGATGCGCTGCTAAAGAAATATGGAGTCACACGTTGTTTGTCAACTGCTTACCACCCTCAGACAAGTGGACAAGCTGAGATTTCCAATAGAGAGGTGAAGTCTATACTGGAAAAAACAGTCAATTTAACCAGGAAGGACTAGAGTTTGAAGCTAGAAGATGCTCTCTGGGCTTATAGGACTACCTATAAGACACCCATCGGTATGTCACCATATCGATTGGTGTATGGAAAACCATGTCATTTACCCGTAGAGTTGGAGCATAAAGCATTTTGGGCCATCAAATGTTGCAACATGGCGTTGACAGCAGCAGGTGAACATCGTAAGTTAGAGTTACAGGAGTTGGAAGAGTTACGAAATGAGGCATATGAGAGCTCACGAATTTATAAAGAGAAAACAAAAAGGTTCCACGATAAAATGATTTCTAGGAAAGAATTTCGAATTGGGCAAAAGGTTTTATTATTCCATTCGCGTTTGAAATTATTTCCAGGGAAATTACAGTCCAGATGGATAGGACCCTTTGTTGTTACTAATGTTTTTGCTCATGGTGCAGTTGAAATTCAGAGTTTGGAGACTGACAAAATTTTCAAAGTCAATGGACATCGCCTCAAACCATTCTATGAAAAAACTTTGGATCAAGGAAATGAGGAATCTCAATTGGCCATTCCTAGCTTGGTTTGGGAGGCAACCCAATATTTAGCCTTGCCCAAGGCTAAACTGTTACTGTTTCGATTTGCATTTTACTTAAAAAAAAAAAAAAAGGCTGCTGGGTTTATCAATTTTCTGGGCATGTCTTTTGAATATTGGGTCTGTTAGATTTTTACTCAAGTTTTAATTGATTTTTTTTTATGATGGAAGCCCATCAATTCATTTTATTTTGGGTCTTCACGATTTTATGGGCCTCCTTCTTCTTATGTTTTTCTTTCAAAATTTTACCTTCTTTTAAGCATTTTTACCTTGTTAATTTTATATTGACCTATGTTATTTTGACCAAGTTAATTGTCTTTCTAACAATTCACCATCTTCTCCCACACACACCTAAACCCTAACCTTTCAACCTTCCATTTACAGGAGAACCACCATGCCCTGCCGGAAATCGTTGGTGCTGCCCCACCTCCGCAGCAGCAGCAGCCGCCACCGCAGCGTGACAGTCAGGCGAGGCGTGTGAGCCCACCGCCGCAGCAGCAGGCGCGCAGCTCCAGCCCGCCACCGCAGCAGCAGGCGAGGCGTAGCAGCGCCAGCCCGCCGTCGCAGTAGCAGGCCGCAGCACAGTCGCCGCCGGTCGCCGCCGTTCCTCCTGCCCCATCCTCCTTTGCAGCCACAGATCCAACCCTCTCCCCTTATCGCACTCGTCGTTCAACCATATCTGGTTCTGTTCCTCCATCACAAGCACGAGACAAAGGTAAACGACCTATTACTTATGAGTCTAGGCAGGTAGAGACTGGTTTGGTTGATGAGAGCACTTCAGAGGAAGATTCAGACCAAGGAGATGCACCTATTCCCGACAAGCCACCTCGAAAATATCCCAGGCTTGCGACAGGTAAGAGTAGATTTCCCCCAGCAGCACATGAGGTAGGAGGCAATCTTGATTTTGATAGAGAGGAGCACAAGACTAGGTATTATTCCCTTAATAATTTAGATATTGTGCCAGGAAGATGTTTTGATGCTTCTGCTTTATGTGCTTTGGGATTATATGATGAGGTGTTGGAATTGATTGATGGTATTGGTTGGCGTTGTTTTTTCATGATTAACATGCCTGTGTATGATGCTTTAGTCAAGGAATTTTACAACACTTTCAAATTTGACCACCAGGGACCCAATTTTAATTTAGCTTATCCATTTACTTTGGCTTGTAGACTGCTTGGCACATTTAAATACTTTTCCATCACTGCATTCAACATTGCTTTGGGATTTATCACTGATGATGAGTCTAGAATGAGTGCTTATTTGGATATGATTTGTGATTATCCTGATGAATTTGATGCTTTAGCAGTTTATAGAGAGTTAACTGGTATGCCTCACATTGAGTTCTTTCCTGGGAAGTCTAAAGCCGAGACAAAGGTAAACGACCTATTACTTATGAGTCTAGGCAGGTAGAGACTGGTTTGGTTGATGAGAGCACTTCAGAGGAAGATTCAGACCAATGAGATGCACCTATTCCCGACAAGCCACCTCGAAAATATCCCAGGCTTGCGACAGGTAAGAGTAGATTTCCCCCAGCAGCACATGAGGTAGGAGGCAATCTTGATTTTGATAGAGAGGAGCACAAGACTAGGTATTATTCCCTTAATAATTTAGATATTGTGCCAGGAAGATGTTTTGATGCTTCTGCTTTTTCTGCTTTATGTGCTTTGGGATTATATGATGAGGTGTTGGAATTGATTGATGGTATTGGTTGGCGTTGTTTTTTCATGATTAACATGCCTGTGTATGATGCTTTAGTCAAGGAATTTTACAACACTTTCAAATTTGACCACCAGGGACCCAATTTTAATTTAGCTTATCCATTTACTTTGGCTTGTAGACTGCTTGGCACATTTAAATACTTTTCCATCACTGCATTCAACATTGCTTTGGGATTTATCACTGATGATGAGTCTAGAATGAGTGCTTATTTGGATATGATTTGTGATTTTCCTGATGAATTTGATGCTTTAGCAGTTTATAGAGAGTTAACTGGTATGCCTCACATTGAGTTCTTTCCTGGGAAGTCTAAAGCTTTTTATTTTCAAACTGCTGCTTTGCGAATTATCCATCGTTTCTTAGCCATAAATTACTCTGCACGTAATGATGATAGCACTGTTGTCACTAAAGCTGAATTATTTTTTTTATGGTGCATGGTTCATGAGACAAGAGTTAATTTAGGCTATTGGCTTGCGATTAAATTGGATAAACTTTGTTTAAAACCTAAGAAGCTTTATTTGGGGTCTTTTATCACTAGCTTGGCTGTTAATGTTGGCTTGTTGGATATCAGCACTACCACCATGCATGTTGCTTGTACAATGCCACCTATGGATTTGATGTTTTTGGATAAATTACACTTGTTGCAATGTAGCGAGAAAGGAGCCATTTCTTTTATGGATGCAGGTGCCTTGGCCAAAGACAGAATTTTCAAAAAGGACACTAAGAAGAGAGCCCCAGCAGCATCTTTACAACCAGCAGCCTCTGTTCGCTCTTCATCCCCATCCACCACTGCTTTTGATGCCCGTTTAGAGCGTATTGAAACTGCTGTTCACCAGTTGCAGGCGCATCTTTTGGCCTACTTTCAACATGTGGGGTTTACCCCACCTCCTTCGCAGCAGTGATTGCTTTGACTCATCCTCCTCCACTAGGGCAGTATTCGTTCTTTCTTTTGTTATTTTTGCATTTTTTATTTGCTGTCCTTTACCCCACAGTTGATTGGTTGCTCCGCATTGAGGACAATGCGAGGAGTAAGTGTGGGGGAGGGGTTGAGATAGAAGTGCTATGTATTTTGTGATGATGAGTTGATTTTGCTATACATGTATTTGGATTCTTAGGTTGCTTTGAATATATTAGCTAGTTGGTCTTTTTGGGTGTTTTAGGAATTAATTGCACTTGAAAAATTGGGTTGTTAGAGCATAATTGTGCATATTTTGTGGTTAGACCATAGGAGTTAGCACTTGTACCATGGATTTAAACGATTTGTTCTTCTAGTTCATTGTTCTTAGCAGGTGTTGAATTACATTTTTCAATTCTAAGAAGACAATACTTATCTTAAGCCAATTCCTTGACCATTTAATGTTAACTTGTTGGATGTTAGGCAGAGATGAGTCAATTTCTTGATAATTTACTATGTTGCATACATTTCATGGTAGCCTCAGCATTCTTTTAAAATTAGAAAATTCAAGACTCAAATTTATCAAGTGAAACAAATTTTTGCATGAACTTAATTTGAAATCTTTGCACATTAGGTGATTGTTAAAACCAGTTGAGACATTAAATAAATCTTTGTGTGCTTATGGTTTGGGAATCTAGTTGCCATACTTTGAAAAGAAAAAAAGAAAAAGAAAAGAAAAAATGGGAGATTAGCAAATAAAATTTTACTCCGCTATCCATTAAAAATTTGGATATGAGTAGAGCTAGTAGCCGCTTGGATTTGTGTTGTCTGAGTAACCGGGTGTATACGGGTCAGAACCGGGTGCCCTCGCGTAAAAAGGACCTTTACATTCCTTGTAAGCAATCCTAGTCTTCCCCATGAAAAATAAAAATAATGAAAGCATCAAAAGTAAAAATGATGCTAAAAATACAAGTTTTGGTAGTTTGATTCCCTTTTTTGTTGAAAATTGCGTGTGAATTATCTCTTCTGGTTTGACATCCATCTCTGTGTATTGATTTAATTCTAAACTAAGACCTTAAAATTCTTGCATGATTAAAATATTTGGAGTCTTGTTGTTTTTGATTTAAGAAAGATGGTTGAGGAACCCATGTTATGATATGAAATAGTAGGAAATTATTCTAAATGTCGTTCTCTGATTTTTCTTGCATTTCAATATGGTTGGAACTTTTGGGATGGGATTTGGTTGAGGATGGGAATGTTTTTTATGGGATTGATTATGTTGTTTGACTAATGCTTGAGGACAAGCATGGGATAAGTGTGGGGGAATTTGTTAAGATGTTAAATGAGCACTTATTTGATGGTATTTTGCTTAATATTTTGTGCTCTTTTAAGTCGGTTTAAGGTACTTTTTATTTGTTTGTTTATTTTTCTGACTGTAGGAGTGGATTTTGAGAAAGTTGCATTTTTGGGGCTAATTGTTGATGATTCGGAAAAGCAAAGACTTTTTTGAGGTAGAATTGAAGCAACAGAGCTGATAAGTTGAAATTCTGGAGGAAGCCTTGCCCAAGGGAAATGCCCAATTGCCCAAGGCAGGAAGTAGCCTTGCCCAGTTCCCTTGCCCAAGTTGTCCAAGGGAGTTGCCCAAGGGAAGTTGACAGTGGATAGCGTTTTTTCAAGATAAATTCATACGAATTTAACCTAGCCGCCACTAAAACCCTAGCTGGTATTTAGGAGTTTTAAGACTTTATTTTAGGAGTAAAAAGGGGAGTGATTTGAGGGATTTAAAACTCCTTTAGGAATTATCTTTTAAATTTCCTAGTTTGTTGGATTTATTTCCTATTTTTGGTTTGTTTATTATTTGGAGGGGGGTTCCTTCTGCGTTTTTTGGACGAAAATACTATAGCAGGGGGTTCTTTCTCATCTTCTACTTTCTTTTTATTTTGTGAGATTTCTATGGCCATGAGTGGCTAGAATATTGTTTTCAGTTAAAGATTAATTCAAAACCAGGATTTATTTCACTGTGAGATTGTTGTGCTTACTTCTTATTCTATAATTTCATTTGATGTTCATGTTGTTTACTATAGCTTAGAGAAATTTCTTCTCAATTGTTATTTGTTGCATGTTCAATGAGGCGCCGTTGTTCATTTAATTAAATAACATATTGCTAATTGGAGATATCAAATCCGTAATTGTTTGGTGGATTCAATAACAAGTAGCAATCAATTTAGCTTCCTTGCAAGGGCTGTTATGTTGAGTAAATGTATGATTTGGTCTAAATCGATCTCGCTTGTAGATTGGTTGGCTTAGGTCGGATCTTTCTAATTCTTAATGCTATCAATAGATTAAATTCTTGCGCTTGTTAAGGGTTGTCTATTGGTTAGGAATTAATTACAGTCTTACTTGATTAATTCATTAATACGGAAAGATTAAGTCGAGAGCGCGATGCCGACGGCTATAACTGGCCCATTATTTGATTTTCTTAGAATTATTTATTGATTTATGATCGGTTGAATAAATCCTGTGTTGCGAATATCTTTAACTGGAATTACCATCCATTGAATTTTTCTCTTAATTAATTTCTGATTCGTTTATTTTATTTCATCATTTTTACTTTCAATTTATTAAATCCCCCCATTTATTTTTAGTGTTAAAAATTTGGTTGTTTTATATTACTTCAGTGCTAGTCTCTGTGGATTCGACCCTTTCTTATCCTATTTGCAATTTATTTGTTGAAAAAAAGTTAAATTTTTTATTTTTGGTGGTTTCGACACCCATCACATTGTATGTCATACTCAGTAGCATTGTCAGGTAAATGATTAAAAGTTATCAATAACCAAATCATTTTAAATGAATTTCCTCTTATAGCATCTTCATGAGGCATTTATCCTAATAGTTGTTGACAAATAATAGGCCAATTATAGTTCAAATGACCCGTTGTCACATGTCCATCGATGGGTAAACCGGTCAATATGTCGATATCTTGCAATGTGATGGTTGCTTCACCAACTAAAAAGTGAAAAGTGTATGTTTTTAGCCTCCACCTTTCTGCAAGAGCAGTCATCAAATTACAATCGACGTGCATTACCCCTATCCGAGATACTACATAAAATTCTGTCAACCTTAAATATGGTATGATTCTATCATCGATATTTTGGTAGTGAGCCTCTACACTACCTTTTCAAGCAAATAATACATCATGTGCAACCTATAAATATAAAAAAAAGGCACACAAATCTGCATGTGTGACTATTTGTGCATACACATAGATACGTATAAATATAAAATTAATTAAATATTAAAAATATAATTACATTATTCGTCCAAACCGCATCTGCTCGATGCTTTTCTTTTAATGTTAGCAGTTCATCTATGTATGTCCCTTGATTAATATATAGCTGGCTTGAAAATTGATCCATTTTTTTAACAACCTACATTTAAATTAAGTAACAAATGTTTCATCAATAAAATCTCATTTTTCCTTTAATGACGCAATAAAGATAAAATATTGAACCAGATATATGAAATAAATAATTCCATACAACTATTATCTATTTATAAATAACTATAATTAATAACTTACCTAATTTTCTTCAAGTTATTAAACAATCGAACAAAATAAACCTATAATGGTACAACAATATATTCAAAAATTATTTTCAATAATTATTTTAGAAACTTTCCTGTAATTAAAATTAATGTATATAACTTCTCTACAAAATAAAGTAATTTAATAACACATATATATTATTTTTTTACATGCCTTACTAGATGACTTCTTTTTTTAGCCAACAATAATACAAATATTACAAAATAAATATATAATTTTTCAACAATATATACAAATATTATTTTTCATTATTATTTTACAAATTTTAATTACTACAATTACAATTAAAATATATAATTTTTCAAATAAATTAATTAATTCAATAATACATATATATAATTTTTTTTACATACCTTGATGAATTCTTTTTTCCAACCAACAATAATAAAATGAGGGAGATTGAACAAGTTTTAGCACAAATCTCACAAAATTAACCTATAATTTTGCAACAATATATACAAATATTATTTTAAATTAATATTTCAAAATCTTTTTATAATTATAACTAAAATAAATAACTTATCAAAAAAATAAATTATTTCATTTTTTACATACCATGAGAGATGAATTAAAGGCTGAAGTTTTAATGGCAGAAAAAAGTATCTTCAAAGCAAAATTCAAAATTAAGGGAGAGGGTGAAATGAAAATTTTGAGAGAAGTATTGAAGAAGGCAGATTGATCGGCTAACTTTTATATTGAAAATGACTGTTCACACATGAGGAATTCACGACCAAAGGCTGCAAGGTTGTCGAATGATAGGCTGATCCTGCAGCTGCTGCCTACGAGATCGGATGCTGATCCTGCAGCTGCTGCCTACGAGATCGGATGCTGATCCTGCAAGTGGCAGCTACGAGATCGGACGCTGATCCTGCAAGTGGCAGCTACGAGATCAGCCTGATCCTAACGCCCTCGATACCTTGCCAAAAACGTGAATCACTCTATTCCCGTAATCAATTGCTCCGAGTTAGTAGTTGACCACCCTTTCCGCATAAATAAAACCTAAAATACCCCATTCTTATAAATATTTTTTTGTAAACATATTATTCATATAAAAGTCCCTGAAATGTGAGATACTATTTTTGAATGGTAATTTCCACTTTTGAATTCCCCTTTGTGGTGCTACATGACTTAAAATAATAATAATAATGATAATTTTATTAAATAAATTTTACAGTTATTTTTAATCAGAAATTTAATTATGGATTGGACAAAAATATTTTACTGTTCAAATTTTTTGAATTTTTTATGAAAAAAAATTGTAATTATTTTAATTGGATAAAAAATTGGACTCTTTGAAGTGAGAGTGTGGAGAGGGCCCCGGCCATCTCCATTTTGTCAGAACAATGATGTATCAGTCCCACTTGCAAGAAAGAGTCTTCATCCGCCACTTTCTTCCGTGCCTCGCTTCATTTTTCTAAGCAGCGGAAAGTAGATGATCATACTCATAGGCCATAAATCACTTCAAAGATTGAGAAGATAGAAGGTTTCATTCACGTTCAATCTTACTATTACCAAGTTGATTTTTGGACTAATACCAAAAAAAAAAAAAAAGATTACTTCATCATCAATTACCAAATTGGTTGAGATTCATCTCTTTGAAAATATTCTAAACTCTAATAGTGGAATTGGTTCCAATGCAATAAGACATCTCATGTACAACTCTCTATCCTATTTTTCTATGTAAAAGGGAAAAAAAAATGAGATAATTGCGTTTGAGAATTTTAACTTTAACTTCTTAATTACCGAAACTCATGAAAAACTATAAAACATTATTCACCCTGATTTCAAGGAAAACTTTATTTTATATTTTGCTAGTCAAATTAATCAATCACAAAAAGAAAAAGCGAATTTTTCAGTAATTTTTATTTTTTTTTTCAAATTGGCGAATTTATTTCTTTTTAAGTTTTGTTTTCTCAAAACTCATTTTGCTGGCATAAGAATGTAATTGTATTATGATATTATTGACACTTTTTTTATGCGTTATTTTATTTTTTTATATAAATTAAAAAAAAATAAGTTGCTACAAATTACATTTAAATTAAACTCTCTTACACATCTTCTATAATATGTTTTTGAGTATTTCTTTATACAGCTTAACTTGCTCAAACCAATGAAAGTTACTTTGTTTAAACGGATAAAAATTTTACCTTTTTTTTAATTGATAATAATTTAAATTTTAATATTTTTCGCTTTTTAAAGATTAAATCAAATTTTGTATTACAAAATAATTTGAATTAAAAACTAAAATATTTAACTAAATAAATCAAATAGTCACTTTCCATTTGATTTTGCACAATATTAGTTATACACGCAATGTGTCAGTGCGTCACCTTAAACTTTGACGATGTTTATTCTATAATTAAACTTGTCTAATAAGTAGATGATATTTGATTGAGATATACTTTTGTTATTATTATTAACTATTTATCATTCGAATTTTACTGGATCGATTAAATTTAAATTTAAAATATTATTGCGGATTAAGATTTTTTATTCTTTTCCATAAGAGGTATCGGAAATCGATCATAAAATTTCTTATTTTTAATTTATCCCGTATTATCATCATTTTATAAGTTGGATTGAGATATATTGATTAGGCGTATTTGATATATTCACATATAAACCGTTGAATTTAATAAATTTGTATTTTTCTACAATTTCAAATGTGGACACACGGAATTACCGCTTGTAATATTTGCTTAAGCCCCGAAATTTTTTTATTTTTTCCTCTAAATTATATTAACTTAAAAAGTGAGAAAACCCAATGAAAACTGTAGGAGACGGCGGAAAAAAAAAAAAGGAATGGGAAGAGAATCAGAAGATGGATTAAAAAAGAAGGCAGAAAAAGAAAAGAGGTGAGTGAGTTAGTTTTGCAGCTCTGAAAAGCCAAAACAAAATGTAGAAAAAGTGTTGACAAATGACAGAGACAGATGGGTCGATAGATGTGCACCGCTATTTTATTACTTATGCCCATTGCATATGGCATATGGGATACATGCATAATTGAACAATAGAAGGCCAGAATTATAGAAAATAGGAATGAGTATGTATCGATTAATTAATTTATTAATAATTTTTTTAAATTAATTTATTATTATCAGTTAATTATTATATTAATTTCGATTTTTTGGATCGATTTTTTGATTAATTATTAAAAAAATTTAATATATAAATTTAATAAATTATATAATTTATAATATTATTTTTAATAATTAAAAATGCTTTAAAAATGAAAAAAATACTAATTAAATACAATATTCATTAAAATAATTAAGATAAAAATAAAATTTTTATAATTAATTATAAAAATTAAAAATATTCAATATAAAACTAACAACAGAACACTAATTATATACATAATTTTAATGTTTATTTACTAGAAATATATATTTTACAACATTATATATCATAATATTTATAAATTACACAAAAATTAAAAAATATAAGTATAAATTTTAAAATATAATTCATAAAAAATATATATATTCAGTTTCGGATTGATTAATCATCGATTTTTAAAATAAAAATCATAAACCTAAAATTTCGAATTGATTAACCTAAAAATCGGTTCGGTTTTGAACTGATTTTTCGATTAACCTAAATTTCGGTTAACCATGCTTATTCCTAATAGAAAATATGCATTTTGGTTTTTTGAATTTTTAAAAATTTATATAAATTTCTTTTATTTTTCATTAGAGATGAGCATGAACCGGTTAACCGATCCATTAGCAAAAAAAATTAATCAGTCCATTAATATCGATTTTTTAAAATCACTAACCATTAATCTATCCATTGCATTCGGTTAACCAGTCCATCGGTTTCGATTTTTCGATTTGGTTAACCATTAAAATTTATAATATAAAATTATTAAAAAAAATTAGATAAATTTTAATTCAATTTCAAATGTGTAAAGTAATTTAATATAAAAATTATGAAACAAATATAATTTACTAGTCAAAATTCATGTTATATAGATTAATAGCTGATATTATAAAATATATTTGATATTTATTGAAAATTAGAATATGTTTGATTTTAAATTAAATAGAATTTTGAATAATATTAAATGTTATAACATAAACTTTAAAATATAAAAAAATGTAATTACATGCTATTAAGTAAAATATGAATACCAATATATGATAAAAAAATAATATATATAAAAGTTAATCGGATACTATATATAAATATTACTATATAACTAAAGAGAATGATATAATATAAATTTAGTTTAATATAAAAAAATAATATATATAAAAGTTAATCGTATACTATATATAAATATTACTATATAATTAAAGAGAATGACATAATATAAATTAAGGTATAAAAATAAAAATATAATTTAAATATATTTTAAAATATTATTTTATGTAAATTTTAGAGAGAAATAAAAAAAAATTGAAGATATAAAAATTATATATATATATGAACCGGTTAACCGGTACCTAAAAACCTAAACCGTAACCATTAACAAAAAATATAAAAATTAAAAACCGTAATCGAGTCAATCAGATCGATTAACCATAAAAACGGTTTAGTTTCGGACCAATTTTATGCTTAACCATATTTTTAATTTTTTTTTTGCTCATCCCTACTTTTCATGTATATTAACTTTTGATAAAATTAAAAAATAATAAAAAATATGCTCGATTATCTATTATTAGATCAATGTAATATGACTGTTGGACTCGCTAAAATATTAAAAAGCTAAAAAATATGCAATCTTTTAAGATAAATAAAGGTAAAATTAGTTGATTTTTAAATATTTTATATTTTAGCAGATCACACATTTATTTTAATTGACCTTATGAGAAATTAACCAAAGCATGCTTTTCAACTCTCTGAGTCCCGTAAATTGAAGTTAATGCAAATAATAAAAAAATAAAGAAATATAATTTCAGTTTTTAAAATAAAGTTACAAAATATAAAATTTGAAACAGCATACTTTTCCAAGATTATGCATAAAGATGTTTAAAAATTTGAAAAAAAAAATATAAACTATAAGATTTTTTTTTTCAAAAATCAAACTATATAATAATAATAAAAAAATATATATATATATATAATTTAGTGACCACTACGTTTAATCCTTAATTTAGATATATGTAGTTCCCTCAATGTATATGGTAGGGAGGGATTAAAAAAAACACAGACACAACACACACAAAACCGATAATTACTTAAAAACTAAATTCAAATCGGTTTGCGTAGTTGATCAATTTGATTGGATGTAAATACATATTTTATTTTCTAAAATTATAATCAATGAATTTAGATTCGAACTTAAAATCTTATTAACCGATGAGTAATAGTAAATGGATCCATATATGTAAGTTTCTATATGAATATAATCCATAGATAATTTTTTATCTTTTATTTAGAATAATTATTTTACTCTATATAAATAAAAGTATATTTTATATTTTAACTTAAATTTAAAATTAAAATATTAAAAAATAATGCTAATAAACAGAATTTAAAAAACTTGACCGTGAATTGATTAGCTAGCAGTATGATATGCAAGCCGCAGCATCCCGAGCCAAGAACAGAAGTTGTGGGGGTGGGGGGCTGATTTTAATTTGACAGGTTTAGTATGTAGAGTGTCTCTTACACTAACCCCTTGGCTTTCGATCCTTTTGTCTGAACATCCAGACACTGACGTCCTCCCCCACGCACAGAGACTCTAATTTATTCACTTTTGCCCCCACACTTTGGAAACATACAGAAACCCTTCTTCGGCGAATATGCTTTCACCCACTTTTAAGGAAACTGAGGTGAAGAAGAAATGCTTAAACTTAAGCCTTAGTGTACACTAATAATCAATTAACCTTTTAATTTCATAAGATGCTACTTTAATTATTTACCTACCTTTTGCTGTTAATTACCTTTGTCTTATTTATTATGACATATCCGATGTTCATTCTCTCCATATAAAATAAAAATGAGAATCCAAATGGAATTGGGTCCTTTTTTTTCTTTTTTTATAGAAAAGTATAATGTATAATTTAATTAAAAATATTAAAAAAAATCATTCTTAACCCTCTTCTTTATCATAATATCAGACCAATTTTTGTTGATTTTTTTCAAGATTTAGTTAGCTAAAATAACATCAAAATTTGAAATCTCATTTCCTCACAGATGGAAAATTTCTCACGCGGAAATCAAAATTTCTTTCTTCTAAAACTGTGAGATTTTTATCCTTTTAAATATACATATACATAGAAATTAAAGCTTTGAGTTTTGTTTTAAATATACAAAACGTTTAACATAAAAACTTTTTTATTTTTATGCATGTTCTATGTAGCTTAAAAGAGCGAGTTAACATAAAAAACGGAGAGATAGATGGTCAAAAAATAGAGGCTAAGTGAAAATATTGTTTTTTCAAATATCAAAACCGTATTTTTATAAGAAAATTTTGAAAAAAAAAATTGAAAATGTTTAACATTTCTGGTTAGAATTTTATAAATTTAAATTATTTTTTTAATCATAAAATTTTTCCTTAAACCACATTTATTTTGAAATAAATGAAATATCTCTTAAAATGGGATCGGATGGAGTATTATTTAGAAATGTTTTTATTCACATTGATTTCAAGACTTTTATAACCCAAATAGCTTTAAAACAAATTAAATTTCAATTCTGCACTCAATCAAACGAAAGTTCCGATTTTGATTGCAATTTGAATAACATGTTTTTTTGATGAGACTAATATTCGGTTTTAATCTTCAATCAAGTCGATCAGACCAACACGTAAATTTGAATTCAGACATATTTCAAACTTTAACCTTAGTTTAATCTGAACCCCAACTGATGACTTTGCAAGTAAGTTTTTCGTTTTACAAAGTAAACAAATATTAGTTGAAATTGTGATTTTTAATTAATTTAATGGAATTAGGTATTTATTTTCTTCCTTCAACAAATAAATAAAGTTAGTATGTCAAGAACTCAAATTTGCGGGGAATCATTCGATAAACGCAGTCCAACCCCTCAATATTGAACCCGTCCATTACATTCTTTTAAATACAAACTCGATTATTAGTTTTTTTATTAAAAAAAATACAAACTTGATTATTATAATTTAATAATCCTGTCCCACAAACTCTAATAAATACGACATTATTAGATATATAATTGACAAAATCTAATAAATATAAGAATCTTTTAAAAGATTACGGCTCCATTATTATCAAGTTCTAGCAATTTAATCCATTCACCTTTCAATAAGCCTTTCATATAGTATTTTTAATCCTCCCTATTATAGATTTCGTATTTTTTAAATCTATTTTCGCTATATTTAATCATTAAATTTCATTTTCCGGAATATGAAAGTAGAAGCTTCACTTAATAAAAAAAATTAATAATAAAAGCAATGTTATGATTATATTCAAAAGACAGGAAAAAAAAGTTCGACGGTTCAAAGAATTCATACTTTTCATTCTTTTTTCAATTTAATAGACACAAAAGGCAATTAATTAATCTTCTAACTACTTGACTAATAAAACAAGTACATTATAGTAATATTTGTTGTGTTGCGTCAACTGATTCAGCAGTTCTTGAATTTGAATTTTTTAAATATCAAAAATTAATGTTAAAAAAAATTATCTTTACAAAGGATCACTCCGTTTTAAATTAAATAATATTAATAATTATAAAAAAATAAAAATATTGCAATGAAATAATTTAAGGACTTGATTTGATGCGAATCCATGTAATATACATGCATTCTAGCTATATATTCAATTTGTTGTTTTTTATGTGTTATTTTTTAGTAAAATTTAAATTTTATTTATCTATTATTTTTAAATTTTTAATATAATTTTTATCAATAAAATTATAATCAATTAGATTTTATAATTTAATTTTTATTATATAATTTAATATTAAATTTAATTTTTTTTTAATTTTACTGAAAATAATAAAGTGATAGATTAAAAAATAGAAAGAGTACTAAAAGAAAACGCAATTTAAAATTAAATATGTCCAGCGACCAAATTACTATTTTAATATTTATACTTATAAAACAACGAAGAGAGCAAAAAATATATTAATGACCTTGCTTCAAACAATGGAAATATAAACTGAGAAATTTGTCAAAATTAAAAAATAAATAATTTTGACTGGTATGGTGCTAGCTCATTGGTTGGCCTTTTATGGTATATGGGTTGTTGGCTACTAAAATAAAATAAATAAATAAATATAAAGGGCTCGTTCCACAAGAAAAGCTTGAAACTTGTACAACACAAACCATTGCACCGAAGCAGACAAACTAAAGGTGAAAAACCATCCTCTGCAAAAAAACCGCTATTCTATGTATTGACACATATGGCATCGCACGATTCCTTATCGTACGCCTACTCTGTTCTTAACGTACACCCGGAATAGCCACTGAAATCTGGAGGACTCCAACCCCAGAACTACAAAAAAGAACCTACTATTGCCTTGCCGTACTTAGCTGACTCTCAGTTCAGGGGATTCCTGACTTAGATATATAGAGTAACTGAGAGAAAGAAGTAAAACTGGTTTCTTTCTCCTTTTTTTAACCTAAAGTTGGTACCTTTCGTACTCTTCTTAGTCACTTGTTCTCGTATATAGCAGGTGAGTTACACTGCGAAGTTGTTTTCTTTTCCAAGTTCTATTGATGGATCTGATGGTTATTTTTTGAATTTGAAGCTAATGGTTTAGGGTTTTTTATTTTTCATGCAAAACAAAAGATACCCATATTTTTAATGTCTGATTTATGCACTATGGTTGCTGGTAGCTATCTGGGTTTTGTTTTGTTTCTCTTTTCGGTGAGGAATAAGGATAAGATTTTGGATTTGTGTATATCTATAAATCTGGATTTCGGTGTTCTATGTTAGAGATCTTTCAATCAGAAAAAACAAAGCCCCATATAGTGGCAAGAACCTTATGCACACTCTCCATTGTTTGGTTCTTGTCAGTTTCTGATTCGGCTAAGTGAGACAAAGAACAATAAATAGTGAAAATACAAAAGTTACCCTAAGTTTTCTGGGTTCTTGAATTTTCTTTTCAAAGGTCTAGATTCTTCTTTCAAGACTTCAAAAATGGCAAATAGATGGTGGGCTGGAAATGTTGCCATGAGAGGTGTTGAACCAATTTCTCCAGTTCCTTCTCTTCACCTGAGAAACCCAGACGAAGATGCTACTAACTTGAACCGGCTTGGTCCGACCAACACAAACTCCACTAGCCCTAAGCCCACCACCTCAACCCAAGAAGAACAAGAAGATAGCAGAGACAACAACCAAGAATCCGAAGATCTTAATAATCTAGCTCTTGATGCAATTGAACCGGGCAGTGGAGGTAGTTCATCTCGGCGACCTAGAGGCCGGCCACCCGGTTCAAAGAACAAACCCAAACCGCCCATTGTTGTCACCAAAGAAAGCCCCAATTCTCTTCGTAGCCATGTTCTTGAAATCAGCTCCGGCAGTGACATAGCCGAGAGTATTTCCAATTTCGCTCAGCGCCGCCACCGTGGGGTTTCAATCCTCAGTGGAAGCGGTGTAGTTACTAATGTTACTCTCCGTCAACCGGCAGCACCAAGTGGTGTAATCACACTCCATGGAAGGTTCGAGATTTTATCATTATCGGGTTCATTTCTGCCCGCTCCATCACCTCCCGGAGCGACCGGATTGACTGTGTATTTGGCCGGTGGACAAGGGCAAGTGGTGGGGGGAACGGTGGTGGGGGCTTTAGTGGCCGCAGGACCAGTGATGGTGATAGCAGCAACGTTTAGTAATGCTACATACGAAAGATTGCCAATTGAGGAGCAAGAGGCGCAGGAAGGGATGCAATTGCAGCAGCAACAGGTGAATTCGGTGACTAATAATAGCAATACCGCCGCCGGCGAAAGTCGTAATTCACGGCCTGAAGCTTCTTCTCAGGCAATGGGTGAACATGGTTCATCAATGCCTGTTTATAATTTACCTCCAAATTTGCTACCCAATGGGCAAATGCCACATGAGGTGTTTTGGGGTGCTCCGCCTCCTCGTCCACCTCCATCGTTCTGATCTAAATGAGAGTTCTTGTTTTTTTGTTTGAATTAGCTGACTGAGAAATGCCAAAAATGTTTAGGACAGTACATCAAATCTTGTAAGCATAGCAAGGTAGGATCTTTTCAAATTTTCCCTTTTTTTTGGGTCTAGTTCTTGTGCAAATTAGCTACCTTTGCGAATTAGTTCTTTTTACTATGTGTATTAAAACATTTTGATGTAATCTTTTTTATTATTCTCTAATCAACCTTTCTATTTTGGAAGAATCTGGTGTTTTTTTTTTTTTATGCAGTAGGAGATGAAGCATGTTCAAGAACTCATTTGGTGGTAATGGAAATTCATGGCAAGAATCAAAGAAACTTATCTATTTTTCCTTGTTCATGGTAAGCATGCATGTCATTTGATCAATTAGCTTAATTATGTCCTTGTTCATTATTTTCTACTTGAATTATTATTGGAAATTGACAAGTATAATAGAATTTAAAGTTTTGGTGTGCAATCAAGGTGGGGTTTGATTCTTTCCCTTGTTCGAAAACGGGTCATTTCAATCCTTCAAGTTGGTTTTACTTTTACTAAAGCGTCAATTTTTATTGGGATGGTTCCCATATTGTGCTGTCATCTGCAAGTTGATTTGAATTATTTATACTTAGCATTTTGTGGTAATATCTGTTTGACACGACGGGGCCATTTCTTGCCCAAAATAGAAACATTGACACCTGGCCATGTACAGTACTGAATGAAAGTTTTTCATGTATGTAATTCAGTATATCTTTTCACCATAAGACTGAAGAATGTCTAGGGATTTCACCTCTCCCTATCCCTTTTATTTTTGAACAGCATTTAATAGCTTCATCATTCAAAGCCACTGAATGGAGTTAATTACGTCTGCCAGTTAGGTGGTTGAGTAAATAGCTTTAGTTTGTTGTCATATTTTTGTACAACGATCTGGTATTCGTGACTTGAATTGGCTAAACTAATTTTGATTTGCGATGAGGCAAAGAGCTCTCTTTTAAGTATTTGATTTTTTTTGTGATATTTAATTGTATTTCATCACACATCGTCTTTGATTATATACTGCTTACGATTTGAACTCTTTAATTTTTTTTTTTGCATTTATTTTTTGCAATTATTTGGTCCTATACCATTGCTTGCCGAACTTGTTAATTTGATGGATAGGTGAAGTGCATAAGATGAAATTAAAAGTGTGATTAACATCAAGTTGACTTCTGCATCGGCTAAGCTAAATAAATTATGATGAAATGTTTTATGGATTTATGCTATTCATTTTATGATTGTGACAGTGATAGAAGTTGGATAGGATGCCAGTACAGACTCTAGAGACGTAATTTTTGTCTATTTTACATTATTTTAGTAAAGACTCTTGAGTCATAAATTTTGTCCATTTTTCAAAATTTTAGTCAAAGAGTAGTTAATATTATCTTAAAATGATTTCTCAAGTTTCTAGAATGTAGGTATTGGAAAAAAAAAAAAAGAAAAAAAAACCAATAGTATTTCCACCTGTCCTTGCTTGTTATTCACTTTCTATATAATATCATGAAGTGTAACTAATTGTATATATAGTTGGTTAGAATTAGAGACGAGGCAAAGAACAAAGGTTGAAATTTGTGCACAAATTGGCCACGATTGTCTGAAAATTTTCCAATTTTCTAGATGAGTAGATCGCCAACAAATAGACAGATTATGTTAAATGTTAATGATTGATTGACGTGATTTGAATTTATGTCCATGTAGAAGGAGCTAGATGTTCTGATTATTCCTCTTTTCATTCTTAAAATTTCTAATTTTCTTGCCTTTTGGTATGTACTTGGTTGTTTTTCTGTCTTTGATTTGGTTTTTCAGGGATTATTTCTTTTCATATAATTCCATCAAAACTATAAATGAATGGATGAATGTTAAAAGTATTGACCTTTTATATATGCAAATTCTTGATTTGGTGTTTTGTACTGCATCGTTCTCTCTACAGCCAACCATGCACAAAACATCTGCATATTTATAGATTTTACATTTTAAAAAATGGAGCTTTATGGCTGCAAGATTTTGGAAAATATATGAATAAATACTGATTAAGTACCTGTTTATCTCTTCTGCCCGGAAGGTGAAGTGCCTGTTATTTGGAATTAGAGCATTTGTCTTTTGAAGCTTTGCCCTCTCCTCGAAAGAGTGCTCTAGCCAAAAATTCTTTTACATTTTAATGTCTATCTGCTATCTTGGTATGTGAATTACCATATATTATGGGTCTAATGTGTGATTAAATCATTAAACGGTCGAATTTTCTTGTGATTATTGGCTGTTATATATGTCAATTGCTACGCATTATGGGTTTAATCCTTAGTTTTGAAAGCAAAACCAGTTTCTTTATGTCTTATTATTTTATTATTGAATTGATAAATATTATTCAGATCCTTTTGGTTTCTTATGTTTGCTTAGTGATTGGCAAGCACCAAAGCAAGTTTACTTTTTGGGTTAAAGAAAGCTTTTTCAAGCTGCATAGTTAATGTGGTTGTACCTAAAATAACTTTAAAGTTGAAATAATTATCAGATAATGACTGATTTTAAGAAGCTGATGAATGAAAGTTTATTAGAGTTGATTGGATCCTTAAGGGGTCAAACTATTTTACATGCATCGCTTTGAAGTTGACATCTGCAATTTTATTGATTAGAGATTACTGCAATTTCATTTTCTTTCAACTTCATCAGTATATTTCGAGCCATTTATATATAATAATTCATGATTGGTTAGTGATGGTGATAGATACTTTACAATTTCTTTTGTTTTAGTGATATTAACTGATGTCTTTTTTTTTATGCTTAGATTAACTATAAAATTTTCCTGAAGTTTAAATCCGAAATTAATTTTATAGTCAGTAGGGGTGAGCATTCGGTCGGTTCGGTTTTAAACCGAACCAATTGAACCGAAAATCAAAATTCAGAAAATATAAGAATCGAATCGAAATCAAACTTTTTAGAATCGAACAAACCGAAATAATTTTGGTCGGTTTGAATCGGTTCAGAGTTAATATGAGCTTATTTTTTATTATGCTTTTAACCTATATGGGTTCATAAATTAAATTAATTTATATTCAACAAAATAAATTTATTTAAAATAACTAAAATTAAAATAATATACATAAATTTATTATATTATATCTATAATAAATGGATATAATAATATCAATGTTTGACAAATTCAAGATAATGTGCAGGAATTTATTTATATTAAATTGAGATTAGATTAGTAATAATTGAACCATTATTTTAATAATATGAGGTTTACCCAATTCGAATTTGAATTCTTCCTCATTTCAAAAAAGAACTATACAATATAACCACTCTAAGTTTATATATGTTGTCATCATAATCTTTTTATTTTTCAATTTATTTTTTAACTTATTATCTTGAATATAATGGGATAAATAATTTTACTATGGTTATTTTTCATTATTTTAATCATCATAGAAAAATGAAAATCATCTTCAAATTATTCTGAGATTGATTTAAAAATTAGAATAATTTATAATTAAAAATTAATGCGGTAGCTAAAGTTCAATTAAAATTACAGAAAATTTTCAATTTGATTATTTATAATAGTATTTACAATTATAATTAAATAACAAGGAAAGCATTTTTCTTTTATAAAAAAAGAGACAATGCATGTGAAATCTATTATTATGTGAGTAATGATGGATACATATTGATAACAAAATAAAAGATTAAAGTAAAAAAATTAAAAGTAAAAAAAATTAGTGAATTAAATTTTTTTAGAATAAAAAAATATTAAACAAAACTTTTAAAGTAAAAAAATTGAAAAAATAAAAAACAAAAAAAATTAAAGTACAAAAATTAGTGAATTAAATTTTTGTAGATTAAAAAAATATTAAAACAAAACTTTTAAAGTTAAAAAAATGATAAAAAAAATTAAAGTAAAAAACATAGAAAAATTCAATTGCCTTCACCTGCAGTATTTTTCAGGTGTTCCACGCCACCCATCAACATTGTATTCTTTGTAAACTTAATACTATAAAATATATATATATAAACTTCGATTGATTCGGTTCATTCAATTTTTTAATTTTAAAAATCGAACAAAACCGATAAAATTAAATTTTTATTTCGGTTCAAAATCGAACGAACTGAAAATCGAAAAAATCGAATTAAATAAATTAAAATCAATTCGATTTGATTCAATTTTCGATTTTGGTTCGGTTCTGTACACTCCTATTCAGTAGTCGATTAAAAATATAGAAATCCTAAAAAATACTTAAAGTTATAACCAAAAGTTCTCGAACGAACGAACATTGTTGCTTTAACGAAGACAAATGTCAATCTAATGGGCTTTTTATTTTTTATTTTTATGTTTTGATTAAAAATTCTATTATTAGTTCAAAGTATGAGGATGGTAGGTGAAAGTCAGCTGAAAAAGAAAAAGCTTTTATGGATTTTAACCCTTTTAGGCAGAGAATGATGAATAATTACAATACAAAAATGGGCTTTCCGTCTCTTCACGAGACCTTCAAGGCCTGAAGTCTTCAACAGTTTACATATGGAATTGGCCTGGTTCTAAAATACACTATATAAGCCTTTTCTTTCTCTCTTGTGTAAATAAACATTTTCTTCTAATTTATCAATATCCCACTGGTCTTTTTGATATATAAAAAAGATTGTTGATATGGATGGATCCCGAGTTTGAAATCCGAATAAAGAGAATGTTTAAATAATTAAATAATACTACAAGAAAATCGTCAAATAGCTGCAACGTTTTGCAAGGATGGCAATAATAGTTGCCATGTACCGTGGAGATACTACGAGAAAATCGTCAAATAGCTACAGCATTTTACAAGGGTAGCAATAATCATTGCCATTTACCAAGTAGATAGCGACCATCTTTGTGAGATGATATTGTGGGGACATGATGTTCCTTAATTACCAATACTTTTCATTTGCAACGTTTGTGATGACTTCAATGTCCTTATCAAATATTGTAAAATAAAGTTAACGATATCTTAATCAAAAAATTAAGCAAAATGCTCATTTCGATCACTAAAGTTTTGAGTTTGTGAGCATTTGTTAGGCAGTAGATGAAAAGTTATGGGGTAAACAGGATTTTTGTTCTTTTAATAAGAGGTCTTGGATTTAATTGTTTAGGTATTAAACATTTTTAAAAATCAGTTCAGTATGCAGAGATGGAATATCGGGAGAGCCAAAATATAAGAAGTAATAAAATTATAGAAATGAAAAACAAAAAATTTATATGTATTTGTCGTAATTAATATTTATTGATAAAATAATAGCAAAATACGATAAATCTATTTTCAAATAACGGTTTACGTTTAGCAAAAAAAAGAAAGTGATTATAAATGGTTTTTTCATCTACAAACAAAAAAATAGTACAAATTTAAACAAATATTTAAATAACTAGTTTAAGAAAGCAAGTAAATTAGTTAATATTTTATACTAAAAAATAATACAATTTTATATTCAAGAACTAAATAAATTTGAGGTACTATTCAACTAAAAAATCAAAGGACTAAAGTGTTTATGGGCTGTATATACTTTATGGACTACTTTTTTTCCGAAGATAAAACATTACCTTTTATAGAAAGTATAGATCACAAACAGGGAGATAGAACATCCCAGACACAAAAATCTCATACAATAATAAAACTCTAGCTAACTTATGAGCCTTAATATTGTTAGATCTGTTAATCTATGCCAACTCAATATCTGGTCTATGAAAAAAAAATGTTTAATCATAAAAAACAACTAAACCAAAATCTGAAAAATCGTTTAAAGAGTTACCAAAAGCCAACGAAAGCTCATGAGCATTTGTAAAGATAATGCCTCTATTAGGTAGAGAAGCTTCAATCCATGAAAGAATTGAGCAGGCCCACGAACAAATTTAATTAAATTAATCATTTCAAAAATAATTAAAAAAATAAAATATATCTCAATTTTTATAATTTAATCTTAATTTTTCTCCATATAAAAATATAGGTAAAATTGGAATACAAACTATAGATATTGAGCTTGCCCAACTTAATCTCCATCCGTATTCCTAATCAAATAAAATATAACAAAATTAATATTAATAAAATTTTTTAAAAAATAATAAATTGAATTAATTAATTTGATTAATTAATTATTTTTTTCAATTTATCAATTTTTTTATTTAATTAAATAAAATATTTTTATTGATATTTTAATTATATGTCAATAGTCAAGCTTGCTTTAGTATATTTACTTTTTCTTTTAATCTTTTATTTTTTTAGCTAGTAATCTCATAAAATTAGGATAATTATTTCCTTGATTTAAGATATAAGTTGACTATTTTTTTAAATCAAGTTCTAATTGTATTAATAGACCAAAAAAAATAACTCATCAATTACAACCCCAAATTGATAAATTGAAAAAAAAATTGATTAATCAGATTAATTAATTTAATTCACTGTTGTTTTTTAAATTTTGGTGATATTAATTTTGTTATATATATTTTATTTGATTAGAAATATGGATAAAGATTTAGTTGAACAAACTCAGCATTTGCGGTTTGTGTTTTAATTTTACGTATTCTTTTCTCTAAAAAAAAAATATTAAGATCATGTCATAAAAATTGAGACATATTTTATTTTTTAATTATTTTTGGAATGATTAGTTTAATTAAATTCTTTCGTTGGTTCCACCTACCATTTTCGCTGACATTTTCGTCGAAAATGAGAAAAACACCAAAATTTATGCCGTGAGCCCCACCTTCCATTTTCACTGACATTTTTAGCGAAAATGAAAAAAACTACAAAAATCCAAATAGTTTAAAAAATACACCAAAAATTTAAATAATTTCCTCAAAAATATTATTTATAAAAAAGTCGGGCATTAGAATTTTTATTTTTATTACCATTAAAACAGTTTTGGTTCAATTTTTTTTTTATAAAAAACCCTAAATTATACCCCAAAAAAACCCCTACTGTTCCACACTCGCTGGTCCGGTGCCTCTACCTCCCTCCGTTATTTTCTCTTTACCCAAGACACCATCACCGGAGCTTCCTTGGCTGGCCACTGCACAGAGCCTAGTCGCCTACCAGCTGGAGTCCTGTTTTCTACTTTTCTGGTAAGCCTGTTCTAAGATTTATTTTGGTTTTTTTGTTTTGTTTTGTTTTTTCTTTGTTATTTTCTTTTTCTTTCCATTAATCAATTGATTTTCAATTTTCATTTGTTCTTGGAATAAATTGGGTGTTAGATCTTGTCAATTCTTGATTAATATTTTAATTAATTAGCTTGACAAAGAACTCATTATAATTAATTAGCTTGACAATTTAATACAATCTTGGAATCTATAATTTTTGGGTTTAACCGGATTTAGTTTTAGAAAAATATGTACTTATTTTTAACGAAAATTCCTTCCGTTCTTCCGAGGCCTTCCTAATTGATAAGGTCAATTTTTATTTCTATGCAATTTTTGGTATTTTCTATATGTAGTTGTTATGTAAATTTGATGAATTTTCAAAAATTATTGAATTTAAATTAAAGGCATGACTTTTTTATTGTTTAATATAATTTGTGAGTAGATACTGAAAGACTCCAATAAAAGTTTATCCTTTTCTCTGTAATTGGAGATGTTGACTCGGATTAAAACATTTACCAATTTAATATTGATCTTCTAACAAACCAACTGGAAATATAAATCAAGAAAACAAAAGTCTTAACCTTGAAAGAATGAGAATATAGAACATAAAGTTAATAATAAAAAGAACTAGAAGTATTTTATGAATGATTAAAAGCAACAAATTAAACAAATAATAGACACCAGCTATTAACCACAATTTGCTGAAAAAAATGGAAGTAAAACACGTGTCAAATAAGCCATGTATGTGTCTCTTTTGTGTGCATGCATTTTTCTTTAGAAATACACTTGTCTCTTGCAAGTGTGAATAATTCACTTGAGTTAAAATTTGATTTCCAATTTGAGCATACATATAGTGATGTTACCATCAAATTTAAGAATTGGCAATAGCATAATCTTGACATTGACTAATCACCATATCTAATCTAAAAGTTATTTCTTATTTTTAGGTTTATTATTATTTTTACATGAAATTGAGATCTATTTTTTTTATGACGACGACGATGAGGAGAATGACAATAATGATGAGTGATGAAGATGACTTTTTTTAAATATGCATAATATAGAATGAATTTATTTGAATGTTTAAAACTTATATTTGATGAATATTTAATATGTTTTGTAACTTGTTATTAGGATATTTATAATATATATTAATTGTTTTGACGGATGATTTTTTTTGCGTGTTTATACAATAGTATTTATAAAAATTATACTAATTAATAGTATTTTAAAAATAGAAAAAATACAGTTGAACCCGGTTGAACAGATTGAACCACGAACCCTCGGGCTTGCCGGTTCTTTATTCGGTCCAGTTTTAATAACATTGATTTAACTGTTTTATTCTCTATTCTTTTTGCTTCTTTCTTTGCTTGAAGGATATTTGGTACAAATTTTTTTTTATTATTTCCTTTCTACATGATTTTCTTTCTTTTTTGATTTTGGATTTCTTCCTTTTTTTTATTTTTTTCTCCTTAATGCGATTGACTTGAAATTGATGTTTCTATGTTGATGTCTGATGATTAATTGGTCTCTGAATGTATTTTTAATTTTTTTATATTGTTCATACTGTATTTTAATTTTTTAATAAATAATTGTTTTAAAATATAAACAAAAGGCCCTGTCTAACCATGACCCAGTTTGCAAGCCAGTTTGACATCGGTTTTCAAAACATTGTCTAAAACCCTATTCTGACCTCAATTTCTCTTTTCTTCACACCACCAATTTTAGGTCAAGCTCAGTCGGTTAAAATTTGTTAAATTCTTCGCTCCTCCTTTGTTTTTTATCATTTCTTTTTCACTTATTTGGGTATCTGATTTCAGTTTGATTTTGGCAGGTTTATATGATGTCTGGTGCCCGAGAGGTTGCTGCTGCCACACAGTTTTTGCATGTAACTATTCTTCATTTAGTTTGTAAAATTCATCTTCTTTTGCCCTCCTATTTAGCTCTCAATTTTGCTTAATAGCGGGAACCTTTTTTTGTGATTATATGATTAAGTTTTAGTTGGTTTATTTGATTATGTGGTTAAGTTTTAATTGGTTTATTTGATGTGATTAAGTTTTAATTGGTTTCTTTGCGGGTTCTTATTTGAATTTCCATTGCAGGGCACCTCTAGGCAAACTCTGTTTTTGCACAGAGAGACTCTGATTTCTCGAAGAAATCAGTTGTTGTTGGGCACACTTCATAATAGTAGGTCTCAGCTGAGTTTATCTGCTGGAAGAGGTGTTTCATTAAGGTGCTATGCTCAATTGAAGCCTAGAGCTGTTGTTTCTGGAGGTGTGACTAGTTCTGAGCAGTCAAGTTTAATTGAAGAGCCTGCTTCAAAAATTGTCCATTTTTTCCGTGTGCCTTTGATGCAAGAGAATGCTACTATTGAATTGCTCAAGTCTGTTCAAACAAAAATATCAAATGAGATTGTGGGTTTGCAGACTGAGCAGTGTTTTAATATTGGGTTTCAATCTGAGATTTCAAGTGAGAAGCTAGGGGTTGTTAGGTGGCTTCTTCAGGAAACCTATGAACCAGAGAATCTGGGGACAGATAGCTTTCTTGAAAAGAAGAGAAAGGAAGGATTGAGTACTGTGATTGTTGAGGTTGGCCCTAGGTTGTCATTTTCTACTGCTTGGTCATCAAATGCGGTATCAATTTGCCATTCTTGTGGATTGACTGAAGTGACTCGGATGGAAAGGTCCCGTCGATACTTGCTGTATAGTAAGGGAGCACTGCAAGAAGATCAAATTAATGAGTTTGCTGCCATGGTTCATGATCGGATGACTGAGTGTGTCTATGCTCACAAACTGACATCATTTGAGACTGATTTGGTGCCTCAGGAAGTTCGATATGTACCTGTTATGGAGCAGGGAAGGAAAGCTTTGGAAGAGATTAATCAGGAGATGGGGTTGGCTTTTGATGAACAAGATTTACAGTACTACACTAGGCTATTCAAGGAGGATATCAAGCGGAATCCATCAACTGTGGAATTGTTTGACATTGCACAATCCAACAGTGAGCACAGCAGACACTGGTTTTTTACTGGCAAGATTCTTATTAATGGACAGCCTGTGAATAGGACTCTGATGCAGATTGTGAAAAGCACTTTGCAGGCAAATCCAAACAATTCTGTGATTGGTTTCAAGGATAATTCTAGTGCAATCAAGGGCTTCCAAGTCAAGCAATTGCGACCAGCTCAGCCTGGTATGACATGTCCGCTCAATGCGAAGAATCTTGACCTTGATATTTTGTTTACAGCAGAGACCCATAATTTTCCATGTGCTGTGGCACCTTATCCTGGGGCAGAAACTGGTGCTGGGGGTAGAATCAGGGATACCCATGCAACAGGTAGGGGTTCATTTGTCATTGCAGCAACAGCTGGTTACTGTGTTGGAAATCTGAATATAGAGGGCTCTTATGCACCATGGGAGGATTACTCTTTCTCATACCCATCAAATCTAGCTTCACCTTTGCAGATTCTCATTGATGCTAGCAATGGTGCATCGGATTATGGAAACAAATTTGGGGAGCCTTTAATTCAAGGTTATACTAGAACTTTTGGAATGCGACTTCCTAGTGGGGAGAGGAGGGAATGGTTGAAGCCAATTATGTTTAGTGGTGGTATCGGGCAGATTGACCATACCCATATAGTAAAAGGAGAACCTGACATTGGAATGTTGGTTGTAAAGGTTGGGGGTCCTGCTTATCGAATTGGAATGGGAGGTGGGGCTGCATCAAGTATGGTAAGTGGCCAAAATGATGCAGACCTTGATTTTAATGCTGTTCAACGTGGGGATGCTGAGATGGCACAGAAACTTTATCGTGTTGTTCGTGCATGCATTGAGATGGGAGAGAATAATCCAATTATTAGTATCCATGATCAGGGAGCTGGTGGAAACTGTAATGTTGTCAAGGAAATTATATATCCAAAGGGAGCTGAGATTGACATCCGAGCAATTGTAGTTGGTGATCATACAATGTCCGTTTTGGAGATATGGGGTGCAGAGTATCAAGAGCAAGATGCAATCTTGGTGAAGCCTGAGAGCCGCGGTCTCTTGCAATCTATATGTGACAGAGAAAGGGTGTCAATGGCAGTTATTGGGGCGATAAATGGTGAAGGGCGTATTGTCTTGGTTGATAGCTTAGCTATTGAGAAATGCCTTTCAAGTGGACTCCCCCTTCCTCCTCCTGCTGTGGATCTTGAGCTAGAGAAAGTACTTGGGGATATGCCTCAGAAGACCTTTGAATTCCATCGAGTCGTTCATGCACGAGAACCACTTGACATTGCTCCTGGGATTACAGTGATGGAGGCTTTGAAGAGGGTACTAAGACTTCCTTCTGTATGTTCAAAACGCTTCTTGACAACAAAAGTGGATAGGTGCGTTACAGGTCTTGTGGCACAACAGCAAACAGTTGGTCCTTTGCAGATTACACTTGCTGATGTTGCTGTCATAGCTCAGACATATACAGACTTGACTGGAGGTGCATGTGCAATTGGGGAGCAGCCAATTAAAGGCCTGCTTAATCCAAAGGCAATGGCAAGATTGGCTGTTGGAGAAGCTCTCACAAATCTTGTTTGGGCTAAGGCTACTTCTCTCTCTGATGTCAAAGCTAGTGGAAACTGGATGTATGCTGCCAAGCTTGATGGGGAAGGGGCAGACATGTATGATGCTGCCATAGCTCTCTCTGAGGCTATGATTGAACTTGGCATTGCTATTGATGGAGGAAAGGACAGCCTCTCTATGGCAGCTCATGCATCCGGTGAAGTTGTTAAGGCTCCAGGTAATCTTGTTATTAGTGTCTACGTCACTTGTCCTGACATAACAAAAACAGTGACCCCAGATTTGAAGTTGGGAGATGATGGTATATTACTTCACATTGACTTGGCAAAAGGGAAGCGACGGTTGGGTGCATCTGCCTTTGCTCAGGCTTTTGATCAGGTTGGGGATGACTGTCCTGATCTTGATGATGTTCTTTACCTCAAAAGAGTTTTTGAAGGCGTCCAAAATCTTATTGGCAGTGATCTAATATCTTCTGGTCATGATATAAGTGATGGTGGACTGCTGATATGTGCCATGGAGATGGCCTTTGCTGGGAATTGTGGCATAGTTTTAGACTTGAGATCACTAGGGAATTCCCTATTCCCTACACTTTTTGCAGAAGAGCTTGGTCTTGTTCTGGAGGTTAGCAGAAATAACTTGGACATTGTGATGCAAAAGCTTAACAATGTGGGGGTTTCTGCTGATGTAGTTGGTCATGTGACTGCATCACCCTTGGTAGAATTGAGAGTTGATGGGGTAACTCATTTGAGTGAGGAAACTTCAATTCTTAGATATATGTGGGAGGAAACTAGTTTTCAACTAGAAAAATTTCAGAGAGTGGCTTCTTGTGTAGACTTGGAGAGAGAAGGCTTGAAGTCCAGGCATGAACCTTTGTGGAAATTGTCCTTTACTCCTTCCTTTACAGATGAGAAATACATGATTGCTACTTCAAAGCCAAAAGTGGCTGTAATTCGAGAGGAAGGCAGCAATGGTGACAGAGAGATGGCTGCAGCCCTTTATGCTGCTGGTTTTGAACCCTGGGATGTTACCATGTCTGACCTTTTGAATGGAGCTATCAGTCTTCACGAATTTCAGGGGATTGTATTTGTGGGAGGTTTTAGTTACGCTGACGTCCTTGACTCTGCAAAAGGTTGGTCTGCTTCCATAAGATTCAATCAGCCACTTCTAAATCAATTTCAGGAGTTCTACAAGAGGCCCGGCACTTTTAGTCTTGGTGTTTGCAATGGGTGCCAGCTTATGGCTTTGTTGGGATGGGTCCCAGGCCCGCAAGTTGGTGGAGTGCTTGGAGCTGGGGCTGACCCATCACAACCAAGGTTTGTCCACAATGAGTCTGGTTGGTTTGAATGCCGCTTTGCAAGTGTTACGATAAAAGACTCGCCTGCCATAATGTTCAAAGGAATGGAAGGTAGTACTCTGGGTGTGTGGGCTGCCCATGGTGAGGGAAGAGCATATTTCCCTGATGATGGTGTTCTTGATCGTGTCATTTATTCAAATTTGGCCCCGGTTAGATATTGTGACGATGATGGGTATCCAACAGAAGCTTACCCTTTCAATCTAAATGGCTCTCCCTTGGGAGTAGCAGCAATTTGTTCTCCAGATGGGAGGCATCTTGCTATGATGCCTCATCCAGAGCGTTGCTTCTTGATGTGGCAGTTCCCATGGTATCCCATGCACTGGAATGTGGACAGGAAGGGCCCTAGCCCATGGTTAAAGATGTTCCAGAATGCTCGAGAATGGTGCTCATGAGAGAGGTTCGTCTATTTTAACTATAGTTCCTTAATCTTCTTCCTTAAGTTGCTTATTAATAGTCTCTACCTTTCTGTTTTCAGATTTGCAGTTTGTCTCATGGATAGAGAGGAATGGATCACCTATTAAAAGGCATGTTAAAAGTTTTTTCGAAGTCGGGATGTCTTTGGATATCCTAAGCTCCTCATAAAGCTTAATTTCCTTTGCCAATAACTATACAAAAGGTCTAAATGGACACAGGTGTTTTCTTTTTTTCTTTTTAAATTTATGGTGGTCTGTTCAATAGGTTGTGATTTCTCTTTCTTCTGTACTCTTGCTAAAAGACTAATACAAAATTTTAACAATTACCAGTGATTTTTTCTTTTGCAATTTCTTATCATTTACTTTCTGAATGCTTGGGTTAGTCAGTTTGTACATGACCTTCCACTCAATTCTCTGGCATGCGGTGGAAAATATACAATGGCCCACAGCTAACAAATGTATGTCAAGTGCTTATTTCATCTGGTTCTGTGCTATTTATTTTTCCTGTTGCACAATGACATTTCATAACCTTTGATCATTGTGACTTAAAATGGTAGGCATGCTTGCTTTTTGTGTTTAACAGTCAAAGATTAACAGATGGTGAGTATTACTCAGACTTGGTGAAAAAGTACCTGTATGTTGTTCAAAATTCAGAGAGACTGTTTTAGCACTTTGTATGTACAAGTTGCCTAAAAAACTCATAAATTTCTGCAGTCCACAGGACTCTTGCGCCATCAATACCAAGTGAGAACCTTTTTTTTTTTTTTTTTTCATCAGATGGACTGGATGAGATAGTCTCCTTTTCCAAAACTTGGAATTGAGATTAAAAAAAATGCAGTGAAATCATTTTGAAACTAGAATAACCCTCTCTTTTCATCTTTAAACTCATGATCATTTTGAATTCATGAAGATTCAAGTAAGAATTTTACCCTTTGATTAAACTATACCAATTCTCATGTTGCAGAAGCTCCCAACATTTTACAGAAGCCTTTTTCTGTCAGGCCTCATCTTGGAATAGGTTCATGTTATCATGATTAATCTAACCATATACTGTTGTGCAGCGATACATTTGTCCAATATTCCCTAGGAGTCTATCTGAAAGATTTGGATTCAGACATTGAAATGGGGAATTTTGAACTCTGTAACTGTCAAGACATGTGGTATAATTCTTGGCAGGGAGTTTCAAGCACTTTCGGGTCTGAAAGAAGCATTCATCCTTGCAGAATTGGCAATTCTTCTTTTGGAAGCTTTAGGTATGCCACTGTTATTAAAATATCAATATTTTATGTTGGTTGATTTAATGTGACTTGAGTAGTCATGAAAACAGTATCTATTTAATTGACACCTCTTGACAATGCTATTCTTGAAATTAATCATCGGTTCCACCACTAATGATTTTGTGAATGATTAAGAATCTTTACCATTTAGGGATGCAATTGTTTGATCCAATAGTTATCATCATGAGACCATGCTTGATGTGTCTTATCTGTAATTATTTGTTCCAGGATCACAATAATGATGAACTCAAATATTTTTTAGAAAGGCGTTGTGAGTAAATTGTTTCATTCTGGACAGAGTGATTATGTTCAACATAAAATATTATGTAATTGAAAGCATAGCGAGACTATCCTTTGTGCATAAATTGTAAGCCTAGCTCAGGAAAATTGATATATTTGGATCATAGTTTTTCTGGTAAATTTGTATATTGATACCAAGATATGTGATGCTCATCTATGGTATAGGATTCTTCTTTTCATTGCAATAAAAGATAAAGTTGTGTGTTGGCTCTACTGCAAAACCAACTGTTTTTGGATTCTTATATTTTTCATGGCCATTTAATGTATGATCAATTTCTTCCTAGGTACATTCAACCTGGATGCAGTTTGCTATGGTCATGGCTATCTAAATTCTTGGCTGGGTTGTCTCTGCTATTATTCTCTCTCTACTTGCTAAGTTGGCAGAAGATTTATAATTATTTTGGTACTCGCCGAGGATCAAATTTTATATTAGACTTGATAAAAAGTTGCTTCAGTGTTCATGACTATCATGGACATCCGCCAAATGAGAATCTGTCATGCAGGAACTCAGTATTTATGATGTGTTTGATCTATGGTTTTAGTGTTGGTATAAACAAAAATGTTTGCTGAATAGAACAAGCTTATTTGATGGTCCAAACCGCACTAGGCTTACAACCTCATTTAGAAATCATTGTATATACATAAGTATAATTGCAGATGCAAACAAAATTTTTTCCTGAAATGTAGCCAAAAACATCTGCTGCACAAGCTAACTTGCTAAGATTTTCTTGCCCTCGATTGACAGTTCATTTTGCATTGTTTTCACTGTCCAGCAATGGACAATCTTGGAAGATTTCTTGTTCCACTCCTTCAAGGAGTATTTCTAAAGTATTTGGTTGGAAGTCGCAGAATAAATTTTGGTCCTCCCATTCATATAGAGGAGGTAGTTGTACATTCATCTGGCTATCAAAAGCCTGATTTTCAGTTGTATATCCTGAATTGTTCACTTGTGCACCTAGTTGACTTTGATAATATTGAGTGTTCATGGTATATTCAAGTGATGACATTTGTGTCTCATCGTTTGGATTTGAAGTTGTTTGCCGGCTTCCATCGCTTGCAATACCAACTGTGAAATTAGCCATATGGTGTCCCAGAATTTCTATCTCCTCTTGTAAGCTGGCTATCTGGATGAAAAGTCAAAAAAGATTAAAACAACTCCATTAAGTTCTGAAGTAATTGTACAGGAATTGGGAATGTTTGAGGAATAACGTAAAAACCTGTTGTTGGAGTGCAAAAATATGAGCAACGCAACCATATATAGGATCCCGCATGCGAGCAAGTGCTTCATAAGATATGGTCAAAGCTGCATCGCTTCGATTTTGTACCGGTAGGTGTAATAATAGCTTTGAAACATTGCTTGCACCAAACACTTTATGCACTGCTGCAAAGTGAGTTGCAGCTTGTTCATAACAGAAGTAAGGTGCAAACACACATTCACTCGTGCATTTTCTTCTTAAAAACTTGCATGCACCGCATGAAGAGCCCGGCCCTGTCATTGTCCTATGCTTTTTCGCTGATCTGTGTCAAGATGATTTCGCTTGTACTAGGGATGGTTTGTTTAGGAACTAGTGTTGAGATTTGCTCTTTATAATCATCACTTGCAAGTGTCATGAACCCTTTTTTTAATGGCCAAGAGACATTCTTTACTTTTCCAAAAGGTAGGTCTCTTTTGGGTCTCCATTATGGGCTACAATTATCATTCTCAAATTGGGTAAGCTTTCCCAATTCGTGCCTTTAAAAGGTCTTTTATATATAAATATAGACCTAATCATTATTATCATTAATTGGGCTCTAAAAATGAGATATAATTGCCTTTAGTAGTTTTTATTTATTTATAACAAAATCATTACTCAGGCTACTATAACAGTTATTTGCTTCTACTTCCAATTATGATAAAGAAAACTAGATACAAAAGATGCATAAAACTTTAGCAAATCAGGATTACAAGCTGACTTTTTCAACTATAGCTTTAGTAATTAGTAAGTAGTGTTCTGTTGTTTGTTATAGCAATATTAACTCTTATTAATAGCCAATGGTTGAGCAAAAGATGTTTATTTGGCAATACTGATCTTCTTGCTGGTTGATCAGTAACATTATTGCATTAACTACTCATATGGCATTTTATAAGAGACTTCAAAAACACTAGTGAATGAAAAGCCAGTTCAGCGAATGAAATTGCTGCAGTAGTTTCATGGTCTTTTGGTTGAGAATATTTTATCCTTTTCAGTCAAATCAAGTTGTGAAAATTGGTGCATTGCGGCTTAAAAAATGCACTTTTTACTTGATGAGAACAAATTGATGTTGTTTTATATGCAGAGTTCATAGCTTAGGCTATTGGGCATAGAGTCCATGACTCATGACAGCTTTTTTGTCTGGTTCTAGTAATTCCCTTAATTATGCAGCTTCTAATCCTGCATTATGTGCTAAAACTGTCTATTATTATGCATATTTTATTGCTTCACATTATCAGGTTTGGCTGTTGGCCACTTAATTAATAATGGGTCGGTGGCTGAAGACTTAAACAGGATTCCTCTAAGCCATGAGAGAAAAAAACTCACATACTTGTCAGCAACAGTAACAACTTGTAAGTGCTCAGAACTTTTTTCCTTTTTATCTCTTCTTATGCTTCATGGCTCTAGAGAGAGAGATGGGAGCAGAATGCAAATTGCAGTGACCTTAATTCTTACTTTGTGTCTTATCAGAACTGTATAAATTTTTTGTTTTGATTGAAATATATGAATGGAAAGGGAGAAAGTGTTGTGAGATGGTGGTGGGGAGCTTTTCAACTTTTGGTTTTAACGATGAAAGTGTCTTTCTCTATCATGGAACAATGATCAATGATCAATTTTATCCATTTACAAATGCTAGGGGCTGCTTGCTAGTTCTAACCTTAGTGCCTATATTTGCATGTTCATGTATCTTTTTTTTTAACAATTCTAAATCAATAAAAACTTAAAAAGGCCTAAAGGTTACAGTAAAAAGCTGCAATTCCTTTTCCACTTAGTTACTCAATAATTTGAGCTGTCATCAACTCTACAATCATTCAAGAATGTCAGCATCTTATCAACTTACTCTTTTTATATTTGAAAAAACAATGTTATCCCATGATGAATAGACAAATGGATGAATTGGTGATATGCCTGAATTATATCTTCATGTACAAATATTCAAACCATTGATGAATCTGCAGAGCTTTCCTGTGAAGAGGTTCCTGTTATTTTCTTATCAAATTTCATAGTTGAAACACTCAAGAGTCTAGAATGGTTGATGGTGTTAGTATAGGTCACTGTTTTCGCATTGAGCACTGAGATGAACTGTTGGCAGATTAAGTGACCTATATATTCACAACATTCAGAGCACTTGTATCAATTTATGTAAGCAATGGGGTTTTCACACTTTTGCTTCCCTCTGTCCTAAGCTAACATCTTTGTCACCCTACGATAGGTTGAGCTTTTGAGTTTATGTGATACAGAGCGGCTCAGGAAAAGGTTTCATACTGGGGATTAGAAAAGATGCCATGAACTCTCTGTATTTTTATTTTATTGAATTTAAATAGTTAATGCTATGCATGATCCCCCTCGCTGTTCGTTATCATTTTATTTTCTTTTATGTTTTTGTTTTGATCACTTGTAGTGATATATATTTATACTCGTAACATGTATAATTTCATCAGACTAGGAAATGGTTTAGTTTGGAAAAAATCATGGCTTATTTCTTTAACAGCTTAAACTAGGGGTGAGTAAAAAAAATCGACATATGGTTAACTGGAAAATTAGTCGGAAATCGAATCCATTTTGAAGGTTAACCGATTTGATGGATTCGGTTATATTTTTTAATTTTTATATTTTCGATTTTTAGTTACGGTTTAGCTTTTTGAGTATCAGTTAAACGTTATTTTTAATTTTCAATAAATATCAAATTTATTTTATAATATTAGCTATTAATTTGTTGAATATAAATTTTGGTTAGTAAATTATGTTTGTTTTATAATTTTTATTTTAAATTATTTTACATATTTGAAATTAAATTAAATTTTATTTATTTATTTTATAATTTTATGTTATAAATTTTTATGGTTAATCAAAAAATATTAATTAATCAAATAGAAAAAAATGAAACCTATGAATTTGTTAACTGAATGTAACGGATTGATTAATTATTAATGATTTTAAAAATTTGATATTAATTAATAAATTAATTTTTTTCACAAATCGGTAAACCGGTCCATATTCATCTTTAATTTAAATCAAATCTGCTTACATTTATTGAATTATATTTTAACTAATTAATTAATAATATCCTCGCTCCAGAATGAAAATTTTAAATAATTTTTGTTTGATAGGTTAGAGATGTCCACTTATGTGTCAATGGACAAAATTTAATTAAAAAAGCCATGTTGATAACAGATACAAATCCAACAAAAGCAGTCATGGCTAGTGGCTACTAATATTTTTTTTTTGTTTTTCCATGCGGCGTGGTGACAGTGCATGTAATGTGGCGGTTATATCACTTTTCTTAATTAGATTTTATTTAATTAGTATTTACGTGGATATCTTTAGCATATGTAAATATAAAATATTCTTTTCATTTTTTATTGTCAAGAAAATAATTAATTAATATATATTCTGTAAAATATTTATTTTAATTTATTAAACTATTATTTTATTATTTTTTATAATTATATATTTTTTTGTGGGGCGCTATTTGGTATTTTCGTGCACTGTGCTCAAGCGGATTGTGTCATATCGTTTTTTTTTTTTTGCAAATATAAAAATAAAATAGAAAAATTTATAATTAATGTTTGAAATTTAAAAGTTATCACCTTAAATGTAATAAAAAAAGATTTGAAAATTATTGTAATGAGTGGAACAAAGAGAGAGTATGTCAAAATTACTTTTAGTGGAATTAAAGTTTGTTTTTTTTTTTCTTTTGACAATGGTATTATCACTCTTTTTTGTGATAATTTTTACTTTAACTTTTAAGTAGTTAGTAAAAGTCGGAATTTGATAAGTAATTTCTAAAATAGTTTCTTTCTTGTTTGTAAAGAGTTTTTATACTTGTTTTGATTGAATATTTCTAAAGCCATTATAATTATAATATGGATAATATTTCGCTTCATGATAATATTATATTAATTTTTTATTAAAATAAATCAAAACATTACATTTAAATAAATATAAAAAATTTTAAAACTATTTATTAACCAATAAATAAATAAATTATTTATTATTACAAGACTTTAAAAAAATCTTTAAATTTTATTACAGTGAGGTAGGATTTTTTTTTTTTTTGAGATTGAATGAAATTTATAATATTTACATATGAAGATAAAAATGGCACTTAAAAATTTAATCAAAAGAAAAAATAAGGGTTAATTTCATACGTGATAACTCAAGTTTGTTGATTGTAATATTATGATCACTATATTACGATTTGTAATGAAAAAATTACTCGACTTTTATTTTATAACAGAAAAATTACAATGGCTGGATTTTCAATTTTTCGACTATCGAAAAATAAAAAATATGAAAATAAATATACATTTTGCCTGTTAGATATTCAACAAATGTTGATGTTGTCAGTGATTTCAAGATCATAAAATGATGTACTTTTTGTTGATGTCAATAAATCTTAATGTTGTTAATGATTTCAATGACCGAATTTTTTATTTTTTGATTTTCATAATTTTTTTGTTATAAAATAAAAATTAAATAATTTTTTGATAAAAAATTATAATATAGTGATTATATTATTATAATAGCTAATTTTAAGTGATCACAAATAAAATTAACTCGAAAAAATATCCTCCTTTATATTTAGTAGAAGCTTTTCAAGAAAGGCCGCTTCATTTGAGTTTTTTTTCTAAAAGAGTTCTTGGAGTAAAAATCATTTTTAAATTAGTACAGCCAAACAGGGCCGTCAGTAGTCCATATTTTAACAATTAATTTTAAATTTGATATATTCTTGTAAAACGGAACAAAGATGCCTTTAGGTGCGTGGCTTGGGGACCGATTTGATTGAAATGAAAGAGAAAAGGAAAAATTGTTTTTATTTTGTCAATTCGGTTTCTACTGGAGCATGGGCTTGGCCCTGATTATACTCTACACCCTGTTTGAAGATACTTTAGATTCATCAATTTAAGGCCACAAGTTTTGATTTTTATAAATATGGGTCGTAAATTTCATATATTTACATAAATTTTTGAATTTATTTAATCATCATAATGTATGCATATGAGCATATTATTATAATTCAATTGAGCTGAAAATCAATTATATTCATTACCTATATTTGAACGTCTAGTAGTATTGAATAGTTTTCTATCCATTGGGTGGTGGTCTAGTGGTGATACAGGTTAGACTATGAATGAGAGGTTTCAGTATCGACTCCTGACACCTTCCATTGGAAGAGGTAAGGAACCTTAACCTGCAATGACGTTTTGAATCCAAATTTAATCGGTGCAGTAGGATTTGAATATCGGATGGTTAATAAAAAAATTGAATAATTTTACTTTAAAAAAAACAAGAAGAAGAAAAGAGAAAGTATCCAATAGTTTTGGCCTTTTAAAAGTTAGAAAAATGAAAGCTATAATTTGAAGGTAATTCGGTATATGATATGTATTACATGTATTAAATATGGATCATTTAATGAAAAATATAAAAATATAATTTTATAATTCAATATATAAACTATATATGATATATCGAATATACATTTTTAAAATTTTGAATTCCCTTTCTCCTAGTTGAAAATTGAGGAAAATATAAATCACTAGGCATTCAGTACATGGATGTAAAGGCTTGGTAGGTGATCACAAAGATTATGACCATAAGCATTTCTAAAATTTCCAAAAAAATAATTACAAGAATACAAGGATTATGTGGGACCATACGTAGCTTATTTCCATTTAATACCCATCTTGTATTATGTATTTTTATTTCTTTTCCACGACCCAAAATCAAAATACAGACAAAACGGTATTAGTTTCCAAAATTTTTGTGGTAATAAACCTACCAAATATTTTAGTGGTAAAGAGATGACCTTCAATGCTAACATCTTAAGGACTGTTAAGGGCTCAAAATCTATCTAATGTCCTCGCGCCACGTGTCTCTCCATGCAATCTTGATTGTGTGGCCGTCAGGAATTTGGAAGCCAATCCTCAAAGAAATCCATTTTCCTTCACTCGAAAAATCTGCTTATAAGTCCCCACTTGAGTCCTCACTTCTCTCTCAAAGATCGATCACTCTGCAGTTACCTCTCCCATCTCCGACCACCTCCACCACCACTGCCGTACGTCGTGTTAACATGGCTGCCACCATCTCCACCGTTGGCGCTGTCAACAGGGCACCGGTACTCTATTATTCTTTCCCGCCAATTTCTTCTAGTATTTTATACATGTACTGTACACTAACTTGCAGCTTGGAACTCTTCAACCATACATGGAACAGCTAATTATTTATTTTCAATACATCAAGTAATTTGTAGGTTTTAATGGTTTCACTTGTCCTTTTTCATTTCTGGGTCTTGCATATACAGTTTAAAAATGAGATCTTTATGCTGAATTTTACTCTATTTATACTATTCTAAGTGATGATTAATATATGTCATATACAAGAACTTCATTAGTGTATTTGCATGTCATAGATTGAAGATTTAGTTTATACAAGTGACTGAAACAATACTTATTTATCACTTAGTTGGTAGGTAATCCGCACCCCTTTAAAAGTTGTAGAAAATTTTGAGTTGGATTTTTTCTAGAAAAAAATACAATACCTATCTATTAATTAGTTATTTAAAACACTAGTGACTGGATTTTTTATGGGAATTATTGAGAGTAAAAGTGTTGAATTACGTGATGCAGCTAGCCTTGAACGGGTCAGGAGCTGGGCCCTCAGTCCCAACCTCAGCCTTTCTGGGGAAGAAAGTGAACTCATCAAGATTCACAAACGCTAAGCTATCACCATCGAGATTCAAGGTTGTTGCAGAGGTCGATGAATCAAAGCAGACAAAGAAGGACAGATGGGCTGGTCTTGGTACTGACATATCTGATGATCAACAAGACATCACCAGAGGAAAGGGTATGGTTGACTCTCTCTTCCAAGCTCCCCAGGATGTCGGAACTCACTACGCCGTCATGAGTTCCTACGAATACATGAGCACTGGTCTCCGTCAGTAAGTATTATTCATTTTTAGACAAATAGTATCAGAATTTCTCAAATTTCAAATTACAGATGCTGACTTTGCATATTTGAATTTAGGTACAACCTTGACAACAACATGGATGGCTTCTACATTGCTCCTGCTTTCATGGACAAGCTTGTTGTTCACATCACCAAGAACTTCATGACACTCCCTAACATCAAGGTATAATTACTTCAAATATGTATGGTCTCTTATTTATTCATACTTTACCCGAATTAACTAATTTTAGTGATGGTGTACTGATTCTTTGTTAGATTCCTCTCATCTTGGGTATCTGGGGAGGCAAAGGTCAAGGAAAATCCTTCCAGTGTGAGCTTGTCTTTGCCAAGATGGGAATTAAGTAAGTCTATATCTTCATTTTCATTATAAATCCGATAAATTTGATGGATTTTTCTTGATTAAATTCATAAACTAAACTAATCACAGACTGTCGTATGTTGTTGACATATGGCAGTTAATAATTAGAATATTGGTCCGCGAATAAATTCATGGACTTGGTTTAAGGAAGCATGATGGTCGCAAATAATCATTATGTTGTGTTATATATTTCAGCCCAATCATGATGAGTGCCGGAGAGCTGGAAAGTGGCAACGCAGGTGAGCCTGCGAAGCTGATCAGGCAAAGGTACCGTGAGGCAGCTGATATAATCAAGAAAGGAAAAATGTGCTGCCTGTTCATCAACGATCTTGATGCTGGAGCTGGTAGAATGGGAGGAACTACTCAATACACAGTCAACAACCAGATGGTTAATGCTACTCTCATGAACATTGCTGATAACCCAACAAACGTTCAGCTTCCTGGTATGTACAACAAGGAAGAAAACCCCCGTGTCCCCATCATCGTCACTGGTAACGATTTCTCCACACTGTATGCTCCCCTTATCCGTGATGGTCGTATGGAGAAATTCTACTGGGCTCCCACCAGAGAAGACAGAATTGGAGTCTGCACTGGAATCTTCAGGACTGATGGTGTACCCCCCGAAGACATTGTCAAGCTCGTCGACACTTTCCCAGGCCAATCCATTGGTTAGTTATATTGCGTCTGGTAAAACAAACGAGATTTTAACAGAAAAGTCAAGCAAGAAAACTAAAACCTGTTTTCTACATCTGACAAAACAAACGGATGTGGTTTTAATAACATATTTTCATGTAAGAAAATTAAAAATTTGCTTTTTACACATGATAATAGAGACGGAGTTTTAATAATATAGTGTCATATATATAAGAAAATCAAAAGATGCAACATCTGAAAAAACAAACGAGGTTTTAATAATACCGCTGCTTTTTACAGACTTTTTCGGAGCTCTCAGGGCTCGAGTCTATGACGATGAAGTGAGGAAGTGGGTCTCAGGAATTGGAGTGGATAGGGTTGGTAAGAGCTTAGTGAACTCAAAGGAAGGACCACCAACATTCGAGCAACCAAAAATGTCATTGGACAAGCTGCTTGAGTATGGACAAATGCTTGTCCAAGAACAAGAGAATGTAAAGAGAGTCCAATTGGCTGACAAGTATTTGAGTGAGGCTGCTCTTGGTGAAGCCAACCAAGATGCTATTGATCGTGGAACTTTCTACGGTTAGCTCCCTTCATCCTATTAAGGGCCTTTGATGGGAGGTTTGCACCGATATGAGTATTATGTTCAATGAGATTCAGGCTTAATGCATTTGTAGGTCCGTATACTTGGAGGAAAAAAAAAAGTTATGGAGACACTCTAAAACATTGAAAAATTATATAACTCTCTAAATTTATTTATTTTGTTACTTGTAAACATTTTTAGTTATATGACAGAGATTTAATAAGGTGTCTGAATAATGAAATCATAGACGCCTAAATGTCATATATGCTAAAAGTGTTTAAACAGTAATAAAATGGACGAATTTAGATATTTATATGATTTTTCAAAATGATGTGTCTAAATGATTTTTCTGATCAAGTGAAAAATCCTACATATGTATTAATCCTAATTAAGATTAAGGGGAAGATAGGTTTGTTTTAAATGTTCATTGTGGATTTTGGATTGCAGGCAAAGCTGCTCAGCAAGTGAATGTCCCAGTTCCTGAAGGTTGCACAGATCCAGGTGCACAAAACTTTGACCCAACAGCTAGAAGTGATGATGGAAGCTGCCTTTATCAATTCTAGGCCTTTTTTAGGATTAATATATTTGTTTGTCTTGTGGAAGGCTAATGCACTTTCCAATTAAGTCATTATCCTGAGGATAATAAGCTATATTGTTTCCTTTTCTTAAGTGGATTGCTATCCTCTTAATTTTGTGTAATATTTTTTCACTTTCAATTTTAAAGAGTGCTTGTTTTCCTTACCACCTGCATCTCCAGTTGCTCTCTACTCTAATTCCACTTTTTACTATTTTTGAACATACATAATTAGTACTCATCAACTCAATTATCGGACAAGTTCATAAAGGGAATAAAATAATTTTTTTTCAAATATTTAAAAATGCTATATAATATCCAAAATTCGAATATAAATCTTATGATTAAAAGAGAAATGATCTCTGCCAGATCCCATCTGACTTGCTGGAGGTAATTTGCAAATATTTTCTTCAACATTAAAATCATTGCAAATGTTGGCTCTTGTGTGTATTCTTGTCCCTTGGGCCAGAAATTGGGTTGGGCTCAGTGTAGTAGAAGGGGATCTGAATCCAGTAGTACAGCCAACTAGAAATATATTGAAAAAGTTCATTTTTTGCAATCCCATTGAACCAATTACAGGTCATAGCCCTGGTCGGCCCAGTCAGCAATTGCCTGAATTGTGCTATTACTACAGTAATCTGGTAAATTTATTCATCAAAAAAAAATATACAGATCATAGCCCATGTAACTAAATGTCATGGGCTAAGTAATAACTTTTTGGCTAAAGATAAAAGTTCAATTTGGAAAAACTTAAGAAAACAGTTTTTTCAATTAGATTAAGTATGCAACACCGAGCCTGTCTACCTCTATTTCTGTCTGGAAGCCACCCTCTCTTTTGACTTTCAAAATAAATGTCGATGCAACTCTTTTTTTAGCAAAAAATATTGGCAACATTGACCTCATAGTTCGTAACCATCTTGGCCAACCCATTACGTGGAAGGTTAAAACTTTTTCTTCTCCTCTTGATCCTCTTTTGTTAGAAGGCATGGCCTTTGGAGAAGTTTAATTTTAGCAAAATCACATGTAAATATGCTTTTCCATATTGAAATAGATTCTTTGAGTTTGATCCAAGTTATTACACGAAAGTTTTGTGGTTGAAGCTGGTTATAGCCAATTTTACCATATAATTTTTTTTTATCTTTTACCATTTTGTAGTGTTACTTACAAATATATCCCATGTAGTTCCAATGTGGCTGCTCATTCATTAGCAAGAAAAGGTCTTGATATAGGCTTTGCTTATAATGTAACAGCCTAATCCAATTATATTTTGTGTAACTTTCGTCATCTTTTTAATATTTAATTAACTTTTCTTGAAAAAAAAATTGATAAAAATTATATTTTAAAAAGTTGTATCTCAAAAAATAAATAAATATTTGGTAAATAAAATTCAAAATAACTTATAAATTTAAAATTAATTTATCAATTGTTTGAAAATGATATGATTAAAAATAATTTTTACAATAAATATTTAAATTGTTATTTTGTAAATTTTTTTATTTGTCTTGACTCAACAATGAATATTTTTTATATTAATCAAATCATATAGTAGTAGTTAAATGATTATAATTACCTTTTAATTATTTATAATCTAAAATTTTCTAACTTCAAAGAAAAACTAAAAATATAAAAGTTTAAATGTAGAAAAATAAAGAAAAAGAAAAATTGAGAGAAAGAAGAATACGTAAAAAAATCCTACTCTTCTTTTTGTTTATATTAGATATAATTATCATTATAAAATAAAATAAATGATATTTTTATCTAAAATAAATTTTAAATCAACTGTCCTAAAAAGTTAAAATTTAGATTTTTTGAAAAGTTTAAATTTTTAACTTTTTCTAATAAAAGGTTTTTTACTTTTCATAAAATTGATTTTTCAAAAATTAACATTTATCAAATGTATATTTTTATCCCATAATTAATTTTTTTATCTAATAATTAGCTTTTCACCCTTTCACAAGCAAGGCCAAACACACTCAAAATGAATTTTTAACAATAATTGTCATTCGTCTATAATAGATTATAATGTTAATATATTATTTTTTATAAAAATAAATTTTTACTATGAATTTTAAAAGCGTTGATCAAGCCTCTCGAGTAACCAGAGGAAAACGGTAGTAGTTATTATATCCTAATTTGTTTAGTAATTTTTCTGTGACTTGTTTTGATATATAATATAAATCCGTTTTGTATTCCCATAAACTACTTGATTTTTTGGCCATTTTCTTGCTTACGGGATGACTAGGTTGCTTGATGAGGAAATTGAAGAGGACGAGTTGTTCTGGAACCAGGATGCTCTTAAAGAGGTTGCTAAATTGATATATTGAATCCTTCATTTTTGGGATTAACATGGAATTTTCAATTATTAGCTTAATTTGCTGATAATTTTGGTTGAATATTATTATTATCGGTTTCATTAATTAATTAATAAAAAAATTTATAATAATTTATATTAAATTCATGAATTGATCCAAATTCTTTCAATTCATTTGGATATTGATTTATTTATGATCCATATTTTTTGATCCATTAATGACCAATCCATTAATAATTTAATTTAAATTTGTTCAATCCGTTTATTTAACACCTCTATTTTTAATGAAAAAACTTTAAACGATATATAAATTGAGAAAGAGGGTACGTAAAGTAATTATGCAAAATATTCCAAATCAATTGTGAGAAACTAACATATTAAATTAATAAATTAAATAATGATGTGTGGTTACCTTACCTGACTCAAAGTTTAAGGATAATTTCAAACACTTTTTCTTTTATTTAAAAAAAATTATAAAGTAATTGAAAATCTCGGACTCATTGTGCTAAAATGGTAATAAAAAAAATAATTGGTTGGAATAAGACGGTACTAAAAAGGGAAACTAAGGAAGAAATGTCTACGTCAGTGTGGTGACTAATAAAATATTTTAATGTTAAGAGTTGGAGTTGTTGTTGTGTGTTGACTCCATGTATATTTTTATAGTAATAATTTACTCCACAAGTCGCCTTAATCATATAATTAAGTTGGTTTTGTTTGGTAATTAAGTATGATATATTTTTGTTCAGACAAGTTGATAAGATTGTTCTTCCTCCAACTATTCGACATCAACAGGTAATTAATTAATTAATTTTATTTTATTATCGATTTCTTTTTCTTTTCTTTAATTTTAAAACCGGATTCAAGTTAAAACTCAATACAATGCCATTTGAAAATTATATTTTGGTAATTACAAACGCACACACCATATATGAATTTTTATAATATTTTAAAACAATTGCTAAAGGTTTTACTTAAAAAAGATATTTGACTAAATTGAATTATTTTATAGTAATAATAAGAACACCAAGGTCAACATATTACTGCTTTTTGGTAAGGGCCCTTATATGACCAAACCACTATGCAAATGGACTCAAAATCATGCGCAGAAAAGAAGCTTTTGATGGCTGCCCTGTGGGTTGCGTCTATTCGTACGGGAAACAAGCACATTATTTATATTCCTCATTATATTCAATATATTATCTATTATTAAAAATTATTATTACTCAAATTTAAGACTTTACAACCTTAATAATGCAAGATATTATTACTAAGTTAGAGTTTGTTAATATCTTTCCACTTATGTATTCATATTTTAAGTGTCAAACAAACTAGATTAAATGAATTTGAATCAAGTTATATAATAGATTAGATTAAATAAATAAAAATTGAATTGTACATTAATCAAAATTTCACGAGCTATAAATGAATTAAATTAGATAGAATTGGGTTAAATTATGATCCAAATGGATCATTAATAATTAAATGAATAGTTAATATATTGAATTAATAAATCAAATTTTGTTAGATTGTTTTTTATCATTTAAAAAACCATTAAAATTAAATAATGTAGAAAAATAATTATTTTTATATTCACATTATATAAAAAAATTGTGAAACTACAAATAATAAAAATAGATGATAAATAGATCATATCATAGAGGTTGCATGATATATATCAAGATATATATCAAGTCAGATCGTATTGTTTTGTTAATCAAACAAATCAAGTAATTGATGGATTAAATTGGATTTAATCACATTTTTATGAACAATTTGGACCGAATTGATGGCTTCTAAATTTAAAATCTCATATCTTAACAAAATAATAAAAAAAAGATGAGTTTTCAAAGTCGTTAAATGCTAGAGAATATCATTCAATGAATGAAATTATAAAAACAATTATAATATATATATATATATATATATATATATATATATATATATATATATATATATATATATATATATATATATCTAACAAAACGAACAAAAAAAAAAAAGCAACAGAAGAATAATGAGGGTATAAATGAAAATTTAAGATTAATGGGAAAAATGGCGGGCAGGGGTTTTGTGGTTGTGTTGTAAAGAAGAATATATTTTCATATTTCTTATCCTATGAACAAGTAATCAAGAAGATGAGGAATGAAAACTTCCTTTTACTGAAAACAGAGGAAATGAAAAATGGAAATTACAATCTATATTCGTTCAGCTATTGTAGTCTAGTATTTATACAGAAAATACAACACGTGTGCATATAGTGCACGTGACTAAACATAAATAAACTACTCTATTTACATGCCCCCCTCAAGTTGGAGCTGGTGAAAGCTGGAGCTGAAACAGACCCAACTTGGACAGAAGACGGTGAAAAATAGGAGCAAAAAGTGTCTTTGTGAAAATGTCGGCAAGTTGATGCTGAGAAGAAACATGCAAAAGAGTAATCAAACCACATTTATACTTGTCTCTCACCAAATGATAATCAATCTCCAAGTATTTCGTGCGTTCATGGAAGACAGGATTTTGAGTAATCCTAATGGCTGCTTGATTGTCACACCACAATTTTATAGGAAGTGAAGCTGAAACATTGAGATCATTAAGGAGATAAGTAAGCCATTGAAGTTCACACACAGTAGAACCCAGACTTCGATACTTAGCCTCTGAAGATGATCGAGAAATAATATTTTGCTTCTTTGACTTCCAAGAAATGAGAGCTGAACCAAGAAAAACACAAAACCCCAAAATGGAACGCCTAGTGTCTTGACAGGCTACCCAATCAACATCACTATAGGCTTCCAATTCAAGAGTATTATTAGAAGGATAAAACAACCCAATAGCGGGATTACTCTTCAAAAACCGCAACAAATGCATAGCACCCTGCCAATGTGTATCTCTGGGACTTTGAACAAATTGACTTAGGAGATGAACAGAATGAGTAATGTTAGGCCTGATAAAATTCAAATAGAGCAATCGCCCAACTAATTACCTATAGGGAGTGGGATCATCAAGTAAAGTTCCATGATCTGAAGTTAAAGAAAAATGCTTAGGCAAAGGAGCATAAGCAGCTTTCGCCCCCAGCAAACCCGCTTCATAAAGCAAATTAAGGATGTAATTTCTCTGACTAAGATATATCCCATCAGCTGATCTTGCTATCTCCAAGCCCAGAAAATACTTCGTAATACCAAGATCTTTAATACTAAAAGCCAAATCTAACTGAGTCTTGACATGGGAAATAAAACCCTCAAAATTGCCAGTGATAAGCACATCATCAACATACACTATCAAAGTAACAAAAACATCTAAATGAGTGTAAGTAAAGAGACAATTATCAACTTGCGATTGTTGAAAACCCAGTTGTTGTAACTGAGAAGTAAATGCAGTATTCCACTGTCGAGAGGCCTGCTTAAGGCTATAGAGAGACTTAACTAATCTGTAAACTTGGCTAGGTTTAGCTTTTGTGTAGCCTTCAGGTGGAATCATGTACAACTCTTCATCAACAAAGCCATGAAGGAAGGCGTTATTTATGTCAAGCTGATAAAGAGGCCAACTTTTAGAAGAAGCAAGAGCAAGAAGAACTCTCACTGTAACTGTTTAGCTACTGGTGAAAAAATATCCAGATAATCCACTCCCTCCACTTGATTATAGCCTTTAGCCACCAAACGGGCTTTAAACCTGTCAATACTTTCATCGGGTTTGAGTTTAAGTTTATACACCTATTTAGAACCAATAGGTCTCTTTCCTTCAGGAAGAGTTGTAAGCTGCCAGGTGTGATTAGATTCTAAGGCATCTAATTCTGCTTGCATAGCTGCAATCCATTGGGGATGTAACTTGGCTTCACGATAAGATTTAGGTTCAACAGCATGTTGAAGATTGGCCATAAAAGCTACATGATTGTCTGAGAAAAATGAAGGAATAGTAAAAGGATAGGCTGGAACTCTATGTTCAGAAGAGGAAGCATGTACTGTCATTTGAACAATAGAGGAAATAGCTGCAGTGGAGACGAAATCATTAAGCCAAGTAGGTGTTTGTCGTGATCTAGTACTCCTTCTAATAGGATCATGGTTTAAATTGGGTTCAGGTTCATTAGATTGTGTCTGAGGGATAAATGAAGTGGGTGATGAGCTGGAACCCACAATATCATCATAAAGAGGAATAGGAAGAAATGGTGGGGAATGGATATGATGAGCTGGTAAAGTTGGTAGTATGGTAGTGGAACTATATGGAAAGACGGTTTCATGAAACAAAACATGTCTACTGATAAACACCTTTTTAGATTGCAAATTATACAGCTTATATCCTTTTATTCCAGCACAATGTCTTAAGAACATACACGGGATAGCTCTAGGACTAAACTTATCTCTGGAAGGATAGATATCAGTGGCATATGCTAAGCACCCAAAAACTTTCATCTTTTCATAATCTGAAGGTTTAGAATATAGCACCTGAAAAGGAGTTTTCCAAGACAGCAGCTTAGTAGGCAGACGATTGATGATGTATGTAGCATGCAACAATGCCTCACCCCAAAACTTAATTGGTGTAGAAGATTGAAACAGCAAGCTTCTAGCAACCTGTAAAAGGTGCCGATGCTTTCTCTCCACCATGCCATTTTGTTGAGGCGTGTAAGTGCAGCTTCTTTGATGAACAATACCAAGTTCAAGAAATAACTCCTGAACAGTGTGACTAAGAAATTCAGTCCCATTATCACTACGTACTCTTTTGACAGCTATGTTAAACTGATTCTTCACCATAACAATAAATTGCTTAATCAATAAAGAAGTCTGACTTTTATGCTGTAGAAGAAAAATCCATACACACCTGCTAAAATCATCAACAACTATTAAAAAATAACTTGCTCCGGATAAAGTGGTGGTTTTGTATGGTCCCCAAATATCCAAATGGATCAACTCAAACGCTGTTGTAGTATTAATGGAACTAGTTGGGAAAGGAATTCTAGTTTGTTTGGCTAAAGGACACACGAAACAAGGGTTGGGCAGATGGGTAGTAGGTAATGGAAAATCAAGGTGCTGCAAAACAACATCACTTGGATGTCCCAACCGAGAATGCCACAATGAAAAAGAATTCCCATCTTTATTCATGAAATCAACACTATTACAAAATAGAGTTTGATCAGTACAACATAACTTGCTGGACTGTGAAATACAACTCATTGTGGGATTACAAGTGACTTTATTGAACAAACTAGAGATTGAACCAATTTTTTGATTCACCAAATCATGCGAAAAGGAAAATTGATCCACAATGTAAAGACTCCCAGATACTCTCCCTACCGCAACAACTCCCTCACTCTTCAGGTCCTGTAAAATACAGATGTCAGTTAAGAAAAGAGAAGAAACTTGGTTGGTCTTTAGCAATTTGTGAACAGAAAGCAGGTTATGGTTGAAGGTAGGTAGGTATAAAATATTAGCAAGGGTTAATGAATGTAAGTATATATTTCCCAACTGTCTAAAAGGTTTAGTTGTTCCATCTGGTAGATTAACAATGATATGTAAGGAAGAAGGGATCAGCTCTGTAAAAAGCTGTGAATTACCACAAATGTGGTTAGATGCTCCTGTATCCAGTATCCAATGATTTGGTTTCTCAGCACAATTAGGTAATAACATTTGTGCTATACCTTCAAATTTAGCAATTTGTGCAAAGTTAACATAATTCTCCTGTTTGCCTTTCATGTATTTAGACATCTCCTGCTTGATTATCTCAGCAATCCATTGATGTTGTTTATCATTCACATTACCAGCTTCAGCATCAATAGGATTATCTGCCATATTCACATGAACTCTATTGGCAGCAGTGCTATCTTTCTTATTCTTCAACTCTTTCCACCAATCCGGATAGCCATGAAGCTTGAAACAAGAATCTTTTGTATGACCAGTATTTTTACAGTAATCACAAAACCTATCTTCTTTCTTCATTCCATCCCTCTTCTTACTTTATCCTTTTGATCTGTCATAACTCTTGACCAGCATTGCACTATGTTCAAATGGTTCTCCAAATTTCTTATGGACTTGTCTCTGTGATTCTATAGTATGAATCATAGAATATGCTTTGTTAACAGAAGGTAAAGGTTCAAGCATCAAGATTTGGTTCTTAACTGTGTCGTACGTTTCGTTCAATCCCATTAAGAACTGAATCAATTTATTAGACATGTCCATCTCCGTCAGTTTTCTATTCACATGACAAGTGCATCTACCACATTCACAGAATGGTAATGGTCTTAATCTATTCAGATCATCCCAAAGCCTAGAGAGCTTTCTATAGTACACATTCAACTCATCGTTACCTTGCTCAATGGCATTTATCTGCCTCTGAATCTGATAAGTCCTAGGACCATTGCTATCACCAAATCTTTCAGCCAATAAATCCCAAAGAATCTTGGCAGTAGAACAATACAAGAAATTTTCTGCAAGATCCTTTGATAAAGAACCAAGAATCCAAGATCTAACCATGTAATCAGTCTTTCGCCATTTCAAGAAGTCAGGACTTGTCTCAGCAGGCTTTACAATCGTGCCATCTATAAATCCCAATTTATCCTTAGCACCTAAAGAGATCTGAATGGCGGTGCTCCAAGTAAGGTAGTTATGGCCTGAAAGAGGAGCAGTAACTAAGCTAAAACCAGGAGTATCCATCTGATTAAGCTGTACAACTTCTTCAACAGCTACATTAGAGTTACTTGTAGTATCAATCGGAACAGATCCAGTTGCAGGTTCTTAAATATTCGCCATTTCAAGAAACGATTACCAAAATTGAGAAAGAAAACAATCAAAGAAATGAAAGTTTAAACTGAAGAAATTCAGCCAAGAAATTCTTTCAAGAATCAAGAAATCATTAAAAGAATAACAATGAACAATCCCTAGAACGGAATCCTTCGCTCTAATACCATGAACAAGTAATCAAGAAGATGAGGAATGAAAACTTCCTTTTACTGAAAATAGAGGAAATGAAAAATAGAAATTGCAATCTATATTCGTTCAGCTACTGTAGTTTAGTATTTATATAGAAAATACAACACGTGTGCTTGCAGTGCACGTGACTAAACATAAATAAACTACTCTATTTACATTCTATATTACGGGTACATTTTTTCTTGACTTTCTTCCTTGTTTGTTTTACAAATATGAAAATATGATTTGACAGGTAGAGATATGAAGAATAATACAACTAATGGCCTGGACCAAAGGTGTGGATCTAGATTTAATTAATTAAAGAGTAGAAGAAGAAATAATATATATTATATTATTTTGTTATGAGAGAAACAGAAAATTGTAAAAATAAAAAAGAAATAAACGTTTTTGGAATTTTTGATTAATTGTTAATAAATAATGGCATTTTTGGAGAGATATAAAATGAAATTATTTAAAAATATATCGTAATCAACACTTGAATTAATGATTTTTAATTAAGTTTCATTCCATTTCATTATTTGGGAGATTGAAATTTAGTTAAAGGCTTATTAGCAAAAAAAAAAAGTGACAAAATTTAAGGGGTGAAAATGAGTTTTGGCAGTATTTCGTAATCAACACTTGAATTAATGATTTTTAATTAAGTTTCATTCCATTTCAATAGGATTAATTACCAAGAAAGTAGCAATTTTCTTTTTCATTTATGTAATATATATACATATGGTCATATCACTATATAAAAAAAAATCAATTTTTGTGTTTTTTTTCTTTTTAAAAAAAGCCAAATTAATGGCCAATAATAAATTTTATCACTTAGTTATATTTTGTAAACAACGTGTTTTTTATATATATTAATTATATATAATTTTTTGAATGTGGTAACTAATTAAATTAATTATATATATTTTATCATCTTCATGACATGAGCTATTTTTTATGTATATATCAATATTATCTTAAATATATTATTATATTTTTAAAAAAAGATATAAAATATCTAATTACAATAAATTCATTGGAATTTAGGAAGAACGGAACACCATGGAAGCATGAGAATATTTATATTAAGCACAGTGCATGATAATTTCACGTGGAATAAATCAGAAAGCAAAATGTGACATTTGCGAGTTTGGTAAATGTGAGAAAAATTGGCTAAAAATTAAAAGATAAAATATTGATGATCTATTTTTTTTATGTATATATCAATATTATCTTAAATATATGCATATTATTATTATTATTTAAAAAAAGATATAAAATATATAATTACAATAATTTAATTGGAATTTAGGAAGAACGGAACACCATGGAAGCATAAGAATATTTATATTAAGCACAGTGCATGATAATTTCACGTGGAATAAATGATACAAGCAACATGTGACATTTGCGAGTTTGGTAAATATGATAGAAAAATTGGCTAAAAATGAAAAAGGCGAAAAACAGAAAAAGAAAAGAGATGGGGGCGGTGAAATGGGACCCACAAAATAAAAGCCAAATCGGGACAGTGGCAATTGGCTTTAAATTAAATTTTGGACATTCAATTTATAAACGTGTTGTCATATTGCATGTGGACTGTATTGGGTCCCATTTAATGGATTCATGTGCTGTTATTTCCTTGTTCCACCAACTCATTATATACCTACGCACTACATAATTTCTTATCTACAATTTCTATTTCTATTAACATTCATTTATATTTTAAAGTATTTTCAAAAAATTTTATTTTTTATAGATTTATTTGATATTTTTTTTTTAAATTGAATAAGTGTATTTTAAAGTATTTTTAAATATTTTTATGAAAAATTTTATTTTTTTATAAATTTATTTGATATTTTCTTCAATTAATTGAATAAGTAAATTTCGAAATTATTATACTATGAAATGAAATTCATTTAAGTTATGATGAAATTGATTGTATTTCATTATCACCATGTCTTCATCAACCAAGCACTACTTTTGTCGGTAGATAATTTTTTCCTTTTCTTGGTAATGTTAGGTTCGTTTTGTGGAGATGATTAATTTAATTAATGGACTATTTCTTAGTTTCATTGTTCTCTTCAATAATTAGATTTAATTATAATGGTACTAAGCATATTCAGTTAGGACTTTTGTCTGATCTAAAGATTAATCATGTCCAAATTAATATGAGCTTGATTATTTAGAATCGAGTCTAAATTTAATTTCTATTGTATGAGAATTTGAATTGAATTAGTTTAAATTATAGCAAGATTGAGTTTTATCTTTTTAGTTTTTTAACGGTGGTAAAATTAGAATTTATAATTAACAGAGATAAAAATATAAGTTATACTTAAATTTAAAAAATAAGTTGAGTAAAAGGGGATGAAAATAAAAATTTGAGAGGATAAAAATAGGGATGTGCAAAATTGAACCGACCCGATCAACTCGACACATTAGTGTGGTATTAATCGGGTTAATAGGATCAGTTCGGTTATGAAGATTAAAAAATTTTCGGATCGGATGAAAATCCTTCTAAAACCGACCCGACATCCTGAATAACTTAATATATAAATAAAAAATTCTAATTTCTCTATATATATTAATTAATATATATTAATGTAATTTTGAACTTGTTAGTTTGTTATATTTTTAAAAATATTTGTATAGTGTTTAATATTATTTATATGTATTAATTAAGAATTTTAATTTAATTTTGATTTAAATATATAAATTAAAAAAATAAATTCGGATAAATCGGGTGGTTCAGTTCAGAATTCGAAAATTGTCAGGCTAATCGGATAGGGGTCCGATATTTATATAAGATTGGATCGGATGAGGATAATACCTAAAATTCGGATGCTGGGTTAATTAGATTCGGATCGAATTCAGGTACACATCCCTAAATAAAAATATCTATCTCTATATATATATATAACAAAACAAAAAGTTTCAAAAAATAAGGGGGCAATTGCCCCTTTTCCCAACCATGTGGCTGCGCCACTGGTTTTTAGGGTACGTCCTACATAAAGTTTTATTTTGCATAATTCACAAATTTTCCATTACTTTGTAAATTCATTAAAAAAAAAATCAGACAAAATATAGTTTGAAATTGGGAATGGTTCACCTTTGCCCTCAAAACGCTAAAATAAATAAAATTCATCAATAAAAAACATGATTTTCTTCCTTCTTTTTTCCCTACATGCTGACATGCATGGAGCCGCCTATATTTCAGACAAGATATAGTGTAATTTTGTCTTATATTTTTTTTTTAAAATTTTTTCAATTCTCATTATCAATACTTTTTTTTTTATTTTTGAAAATAATTTCAAATTCTATTTATACTGTGTAATATTTATAGTATATGTATAACGTTTTTTGAAAAAATTATATACTTTTAGAAATAAGTCAATTTTTTTTAAAAAATTTTGTATAAGTTATTAAAAATGAGAAGTGATTGAAATATATTGATTAAGAAAAAATAATATAAAATTAAAATTTAATTCTATAATTTATAAATTAATTAATCAATATAATGTAAAAAAAATGATATACATTTCATCCAATATTTCAAATCAAAATTTAAAGTGATTTGATATAAAAATGGTTCATAATTAATAAGTTGATCCAATAACGATCCAAATTGATCCAAATTAATTCTAACAAATCCGACCCATTTGACAGGTTAAATTGCATTTTATTATATTGTTGCTTTTATTGTTGCATTAGTTCTAAATTCTAATGTTTGTTGATTGAAAATCATGAAGAAAGCATAAAATTATTTCTTCAATTCTTAAAAAATGAATAAAAAATTTAAAATAATATCTTTGATTCTTATAACATATTGTGTTGTGTTCGCACTTAGCTTTTGTAAAAAAGTTGAACAGAATAAAACATGGATTTGACTAAATCACTATAAAAAAAAAAACTTGTACAAAAATTAAAAATTGTAAAAATAAACTATTTTTTTTATATTTTTCAATGAATTTCATTTATAATGATTTATCATAATAAATTGGATAAATAAATAAATAAAGTAATACATAACACCGTACATTTTATTCAGTATCAATTATAAATGCTTGTCTGAAGTTATGGATTCTTCAATATACTTCACTCTATAAATTTTAATTTATTCAATATAATTTTCCCTTTTTTTTTTGAAACTCTTCTTTTGATTTGTTTTATGATTTTCCGTATTAGTTTCTCATAAATCGATATGAAGGTATGTTTTAGTTTTTATGAAATTATGGAACTTTCTATTTATGTTACAATTTAAAGAAAATCTAAAAAAACAATCTATTTATCAAAACAGAGAAAATAAAAAGTGCATGTGCTCATAAATAAATTAATATTAATTACAAGTTTAAAACGTTATTAATCATTATTCATATTTTTGTAAGATTTACATAATAGTAAATTATCTCTAAATTAATAACAAATGTATAAAAATAATAAATTATTAAAAAATATTATCCTCTCCATTTTTTTTATCTATCATTTTTGAGTAAAATTTAAATTTTATTTATAAACTCTTAATGTAATTTAATTTAATTTTTTAATTTATTTTTTTTTTACTAATAAAATTAAAACCAATCAGATTTGATAATTTAATTTTAATTATATAATTTAATATTAAATTTAAATTTATTTATTATTTTTTAATTTTTATAAATATAAAAAAATAACAGATAAAAAATTTTAGTGACATATTTTTGACCATATATTTTTTGTCCTGACAATCTGCACAAGTTTTGTACAAACAAACATTTTCCATAACACATATATTTATTTTGTTTTTAAGAAAATGAAACAGGAAAAGGAAAATCAAAACAATATCAAACTAACTCATTAATTCACAGGCAGTAAAAAGAAATAGATCAAACAAAGTCAACTGAAAAACAGGGGAATTAAACCGACAAACCGTATTTAGTGAAATTAATCCAAAAACGCCGCACCATTAACAACAGTAATTAACTGCAGAAACGAGTTATTTATTTAACAATTGAGCTTTATCATATCCAACAATACATGAGCATTACCTTCCATGTTTTTCAAATCAGGTGGGTGAAGCCAATATGGACTTAATTTGCTAAATTCCTTACAATCACTATCTTTCAGATCCCCCATCTTCCCCTTCCGAGAACCACCCCCTAATCCCTCTCCTCTAATCTTTGTCGACACGGAAAGAATGTAACAAAAACCAAAGCTTTTCCAATTTCAAATCTTGCAGACAACAGAGCATCCTCTGTTTCCGAATCATATAATGTTCCACAAACTTAGCCTTGTCTTGTTCTTTCTCCTTTTTCTTCTAAACCCAGTTTTTTCTCAGCTAAACGAGCTTTTCTCTAATGGGTTTAACGATGCCAAGATCAACATCAGCTTACATGATGGTGCTGAGGTTGAAGATAATGGCATAATAAGGTTAACAAACAACACCCAGAGATTAAAAGGTCATGCCTTTTACTCCAACAAAATCCAGTTCAGGAATTTCTCTAATGGTAAAGCTTTCTCCTTTTCCACTTCTTTTGCTTTCGCTATAGTCCCCGAGTACCCATCTCTTGGTGGCCATGGTTTTGCTTTCACTATCTCTACCTCAAAGCAGCTTCCTGGTTCTCTTCCAAGCCAGTACCTTGGCCTCCTCAATGCAAGTGATAAAGGTAATTTCTCCAATCACATTTTTGCAGTTGAATTTGATACTGTTAGAGATTTTGAATTTGAGGATATAAATGATAACCATGTTGGGATTGATTTAAATAGCTTAAAATCAAATAAATCTGCTGCTGCTGTTTATTTGCTTGATGATTTGACAAAGAGAAATTTGACTCTTCAAAGTGGTACTGTCCTTCAAGCTTGGGTTGATTATGATTCTACTATGAATCTCATAGAGGTTAGGCTTGCACCTTCTTCCACAAAACCAAAGTTTCCTATCTTGTCCTTTGAAGTAGATCTTTCTCCTATTTTTGAGGATTATATGTATGTTGGCTTCTCCTCATCTACTGGTTTGCTGGCCAGCACACACTATATTCTTGGATGGAGTTTCACTATTAATGGAGTGGCCAAATCTTTGTCCCTGTCTTCTCTTCCGTCTCTTCCCGGGCCTAAAAAGAGTCACGCAACATTGATTGAAACTGTCACAATTTCAGCTGCTGGGTTCATTATCTTGGTTTTTGCTATCTCCTTTTTGATTATTAGAAAGATCAAGAATGCTGATGTGATAGAGGAATGGGAGTTTGATGTTGGTCCTCATAGATTCTCTTATAAAGAACTCAAGAAAGCAACAAGGGGTTTTAGAGACAGAGAGCTTCTTGGGTTTGGTGGATTCGGCAAAGTTTATAAAGGAACTTTACCAAATTCTAACCAAGTTGCAGTTAAGAGAATATCCCATGAATCTAAGCAAGGGCTGAGGGAATTTGTGTCTGAGATTGCTAGTATTGGTCGTCTTAGGCACAGAAATTTGGTTCAGTTGTTGGGCTGGTGTCGTCAGCGAGGTGACTTACTCCTTGTCTATGATTTCATGCCTAATGGAAGCTTAGACAAGTACTTGTTTGATGAGCCTAAAACCATTCTCAGTTGGAAACAAAGATTCAATATAATCAGAGGTGTTGCTTACGGTCTTCTGTACTTGCATGAAGAATGGGAGCAAACTGTGATTCATAGAGACATAAAGGCAGGCAATGTGTTGTTAGATTCTGAGCTAAATGGAAGACTTGGTGACTTTGGTCTTGCCAAACTATATGAGCGAGGCACTAACCCAAGCACAACAAGGGTGGCAGGCACATTGGGATACTTGGCACCTGAGCTAACAAGAACAGGCAAGCCTACTACAAGTTCAGATGTGTTTGCCTTTGGTGCACTTTTGCTTGAAGTTGTGTGTGGGAGGAGACCTATTGAGGCTAAAGCATTCCCTGAGGAACTCATTTTGGTGGACTGGGTGTGGGATAAGTGGAAAACTGGTGCAATTCTTGATGTAGTCGATCCAAAACTGAGTGGTGAATTCGATGAGCTCGAGGCAGTTATTGTGTTGAAGTTGGGTTTGATATGTTCTAACAATTCACCTCACAAGAGGCCTACAATGAGGCAGGTTGTGAGGTGTTTGGAGGGAGAAGTAACATTGCCTGCATCGATTCCGACCCCAAATGCATATGAAGAGAAAGAGGGTGATGGGAGTAGTGGTGCGGGGTTTGAAGATTATGTGCATTCGTATGCATTGTCATCAAATTTTGAGAATGTCAGTACTTGGTCTTCTGGTGGTGATTATGGAGATGTTGATATTGAAGCTGGTTTAGATTCACCTCTTTCACATTCTGGTAGCAACCATAGTAGATAGCATAGTAGTTAGCTAAATTTTTCATCCTTGATTTTAGATTTCTGTACACTTATGGTGATTCTCTCTCTCTTTTTTTTGGGTGGTTCTAAAATGTAAATTACTGATGATATACCATTGTAAAGGTTGTAAAATTCAAGGTAGAAGTTAACCATTTTTATTCCATATAAAGACATTACCCCTTTTGATCTTTCACAATTTTTGGCCAGGAACGCAAACTTTTTCATATTAATGGAACTTTCTAAACATGGATATGACTCTGAGGTGTCAACTTGACTAGCATTTGAGAATTAAATTCTAACTGAATGGATTCAGTTACGTAATTAATGACTTACTTCTTATTAGTAGTTACACGGTATTAATTGTCTGACTCATTAAATGCAACTTGAACACACTCTCTCTTCATGTATAATGGCATTCAGCTCCATCTGGTATACTTTTAAGTCCTCCTTTTCTCGTATGTCATGTGAAGAGAATTTTCCTAATAATCATCATTTTCACATTACGAATGTAAAATCTCCAATTCAGACCTGAATAGAACCCTTAAAACCAAAAGAAGAAAAGGGTGCTTTAATGCTTTTGAAATTTTGAATTCCACCTGTGAAATCAGCTAATAATCTATGTGGAATGTGAATGGATGAACAAGAAAATACATCAGTATGAAATCAGATGACATATATTTTTCTCACTATTTTTTTTTATTAACAGTTAGTGGTAACCTGCCAACCATCAATTTAGATTTATCTAAAGTATTGTTGACCTTTAGTATGTCCAAAGTCTCATCCATTTAAACTTCAAGTAGCTTAAAGGTAAGAACATTATTTTAATTATCAAAACTGTATTCTTTTCCATTTTAAATCAGATAATATAATAATAAACATTGTCATCATCTCATCATTGCATTCATCATCCAGTGTTTAATTATACCACGCTTTTTATAGAAGGTCGCATTGAAAAAAAATTCAAAATATAAGATTAAGTTAATTTCTTCTCTTAATTATAATAGAAACCTTCTTAGTTTATTTGTTCTAATAACATAATCAGAATAGACATGAAAATTAATAGGTCAATCCTGCAAATGAATTGCTGTTACATTCTGGAAAAACAAACTTAATTATTTATTAATTTAGTAAAATGAGACGAGTTTAAAATGAAAAATGATTTGGTGTGTTAGATATACTAAATAAATTAAATATAAACCGTTAGATGTAGATCATTAATTATTTTTTTTAGCTGTCCATAATTACTAATGTAACAAATAAAAATTGTTATAAAGCGAAAACCTATGTATGAAAATATACATCATATTGAAATTATAACTAATTAAAAATGTGAAAATAAGAAATTAAACGGTTAAAAGTTTAAATATTTTTTTATTTGACTAAGGTTTGAATTTTCGCTTCAAAATGTGTATTATAAAAAAAAAATTGTAAAAATATCCAAACCCACGATCACACCTAGCACAACTCTGTGGTTGCCCCTAATATTTTGGTAACAAGATGATGGTGAGTTGCTAAAGAAGTCCGTCTCATATTACAAACCACTTAGCAACTTGCTCGGAAGGATGTGATTGATAGGCACTTTGGATTATGTATTCATTTATTTCCCTTAATGTATTCGTTTATTTAGTATTGTAGCTTATTTATTAGATATTATTAAGTAAAAATGATTCGGTGTGTTGTGCACTACACACTGTCTAATCGGATGATCAAAATAATCAATACATATTAATTGATTTGATCATTCGATAAGATAATTTATAATTTGCACGTAACGCACCGAATTAACATCCATTATCAAGTGCTCTTTTAAAAAATTGAGAAAGTATTTTGTTTAAGAAGTGATTAGATACAAGCAGGATTGGTCGGATTCAAGAGGAGAAATACCAGACTGTTTCATGTCAAATAATTGTTTAATGAAAAAGTTTAAGCATTAAGCAAATTTATAATTAATTATTAACCAATTGCATTACGCAAATTAAATGAGTTCTTAGGTCTACTTTCAACAAGTCAACTGCATAGAAGACAAAGACAAATCATACAAGCAAACATGTTAAACGTAGTTCGTTAGATAAAAGTCGCCTTCAAATTACTTGGAGTTGGAATTCTTTATTTTTAATATGTAAAATGATATATACATTTTGTTTATTGTGAACGTACATGTATGAAGATTTTTATACCGTCAAAGTTCAAGAAAAATAATGTTTTATGGCATGCCAAAGTTCACCAAAATCATTAAGAATATTCAAAATTTACATTAATTAGTTAGTTTATCATATTTTGTTAGGGGCAATATATAAATTCTCTTTCAAATTATTAATTATTAATTTACTGAATTAATCAAGTCTTGGATTGCTCTCTGAACTTATTAAAAATATCATATTACCTCCAACAAAAGCATATGATACGTTATGTAGAAAAGTAATATGATATTTTTAATAAGTTTAAGAGATATGTGATGTAGTTTTTAATAGGATATAAAAAGCATTACTTATACTTTTTAACAAGTTCATAGGATTATTCAGTATTCGATTAGTTAAAAGGTTATATGTTAACTAGTGAAAGTTTAGGAAAAATTTATGTATTATTCATATTTTTCTATAAAAAATACCATTCTATATTATGAAATTGGACAAATTCAGTGCAAATGTTAAATTTCGTCTATTAAAATAGGGGATATATAAAGTTGTTTTTTATTCATGAATTATTTGAAATATGACGATTTTGTTTTTGAATTTTATTTTATTTTATTTTATCTAATTTGTCTTTGAGTTATTAAAAATATGCAATTTTTCTCTTAGCTTGTATAATAATTAATTACACAATATCACAGGTTAAATATATTAATTTCGATAAATTTAAGGGTAAAAATTATGTATTTTGAAAATTTCTATTGCTTAAAATTTATCCATTGAGATAAGAATTTAATAAAGACAAGTTAATCGGGCAAAAAGCACGAAAAGGAAAAAGAAAGAAAATGTACAAGATTGACTTACTAATTAAATGCAAGTATGAAATTCAGATTCCCTTTTTTTTTAATCTATATTAGTCAACTGTTTGCAGCAGAAGTGAAAGAAAACTGATGCCTTATCTGATCTTAAAAAGGCTAAGAAGAGAAAGTCCAAACAAAATTCTGAAGCACATCACTATGAAATATTATATTTTTCTTGAAACATTAGTGGAATTTAGTGGACATATCACTACTATTTTTTCTCCTCTTTTCTTGATAGTCTCAAACTTGGCTGCTGAGATTTCTTTCTTAAAGTTGCAAATTACTAAAAATTAAGGGGAAAAAAAAGTTTGAACTCGAGAGTTTTAATGTATTTAAACTAGATTTACTGTTAAAATGTCCCAAAGAGAAGAACTTTTTATGTGTTGTAATTGATACCTGCCTCCTGGAAAAATATTCTCATATCAGTTAGGCTACGTTTGGTTCATTGTATTGTATTAGCTTGTATAGTATTAGCCTGTATAGTACTAGTCTGTACAGTATTAGCTTGTATTATATTATACAATATTTGGTACAAAATTGTATTAGCCTGTAATATTTTATACTGTGTTTGGTGCATAATATTATACTGTATTATTTTAAAAAAAATAAAAATTATGTAAAATTAAATTATTTTTAATGTTACCAATTTCATAGAAATTTTTAAGTTACCTGGATATCGACAAATCCGGGCATAATAATTTGTTTTTTCTTTTATTTTTTTAAAAAAAGAATAAATAAATTTCATAGAGGTTACAATCGGACCTTATAATCTCATAATTCTTAAATAATTTCAGAAGCTCTTAGAGTGCAATTTATTGATATGATCTCTGATTTTAGAAAATAAAATTCTTTAAAAAAGAAGCACAACTTAGCTAGAAGTTCTGTTTCAAGAATCCCAATAAGCTAGAGCAAATATTCATCAGATAGCAATAAGCAGTAACTAAGCATAACCACAAAACAAAACAAGTATATGATGTCAAATAATAGTAAACTTGCAATGGTTTATTAAGCTAATGAAAATTGGTATATATTACTAGCATTACTCCTATTATGTTTACACTGTACACAATCAACATCGTTTATCTTTTTTCAATTCCAATTTATATTGCAATCAATGACTACAATTTGGAAATTAATTTTTTCCATAACAAATTCCTATAAGATGGATATAAAAACATGTAAAAAGCTGTAATCATATGTTTATCATCACTTCTTCAATTGTATAAAAAAATTCTGCCAGCAAACAATCACCACTTTACTTAAGCATGATCTTCATCGGATGCGAGATACATTGGCAAATGGCTCGAAATTTGGTTTTGGTGAAGGTTTAGCCCCTTCTGGGGTTCCAAGCACATTCCAGAATCTCAATGTCTCATCCCCAGCAGCAGATGCAACCGTGTATCCATCTGGGCTCTGAAGAAAACAATAACGTGAAGAGATAAAAAACATGAAGAATGATTTCATACTGCATCTGCTAGATGGGTGTTAGGGTGTATACCTGAGTCATATGAAGGACTGCTAGAATGATTCTAGTCATATGCCCGCCTCTTAATGTCCTTAGCCGCAGGAATTATATAGCAAGTCATCTACAATGTATATACAAATGAACAAAGCCTTAATTTAAAAATAATGAGGGGCAAATCAAAACAATAGTTACATTTTGATTAGCAGCGTAATCTCAAATCTGTATTTCAGAATTCTTCAAGACATCCCATAGATAAACTTTCTCCAAGAGCAATTGCAAGCACATTGCTACTATCCCAATCCAGCAAATTCAAGTAGAAATAATCCACTAATTCTGGGGCATCCAATGTCCTTTCTGAACTATGTCAAATACAATTCCAAGCAAATTAGAAGCAATTCTTCCAAAATCAAACAAGCAAATTCAAGTACAAATGATCCACTAATTATGGGGCATCCAATGTCCTTTACAAGCTCAAACAAATTCAATTCCAAGCAATAAGATACACAAAATTATTCCAAAATCAAACACAACAACATATTTAATTGGGCAAGCACAAACCTGAGAAATGCAGCGGTGGGGCTTGGCAATTTTAGAACCATATGATGGTGGTGATAATGGTGAGAAAAGATCACGAGCAAGAGCAGGAGGCTTGTTTTTTAAAGCCAAAATTCGAGGCCGGTTCATATTATTGATACCTGCATAATAGCTGAGGTTAAAAGCAAATATGGTTGTATAGCCAAACATGACTGAAATAAACAAATATTATAATTTTTACAAATTTAGAGAATTGCCAGGCTTCATACATTGCCAACATAACCAGGGGAACAGAGTGCCAGGAATATGCTGATTACAAATATCACCACAAAGGACATAATTCTTGCTGTTTTATCAATTGAGAAATTCATGATCAACCAAAAAATAACTGTGAGAATAGAAATTATTCGATCACAATGGAACTTTCTGCATCCAAGTTGGCTGATTGCTCACTCTAAACTACCAAAATTGACACCCAAACCATAAGCAAAGTTGCGTCAAATTCAATGGTAGCTAATGCCGATCACTAGAATTGCTTCTCCTGTCTCTGTGTATGATAATATGGGAGCTAATATGATTTTACTCTGCACTACCGCAGCAAAATCAGAAATAAAAAGTTCCAAAATATCTAGCCACTTTGTCAGTAACTCCTGAAAAAATCTTTCAAGGTTGATAGAAAAATTAATTGAAGTAAATAAGTTTTTGAAATATAAAAAAACATAAACTTTTACCTTCTAGCTTGCGTTCCACTACCTGCTCTTCGCCTTGAGTCTGGGAACTACCATTATCTACAGCATTTGACTCAGTATTCAAAGGCGGCCTCTCGCTGAGAATGGCACGAGCCGTAGCAATTGCCGTAGCAGCTCGATCAATCACCTGCATTCGCTGAATCCGGTCCCTCTCCTTGGAAGAAACCTCCAGAATCCTCTAAAAATCCTCGATTTTCTTTGTAAAATCCAACCTCTGATCACCATTAGCATCAAAATCCGTAACATCATCTTTTCCGGAAAACCGTCCGTATTATATAAACCCAAGGGATACTAGTGTATTATTTAGTCCTGCATAGGAGGGATAAAATATATAACTCTGTATTATTTAATCCCTGTATTAATTTTTTAAGAAAACAGCCAAACATAGTATATAGGATTACACCGTATTATATTATACAGTCCTGTGTCTAGTACGTCCAAACAAACGTGGCCTTAATGAGCTATTCTACCAGGCCTTTGTTCAACTAGATAGCCATGCATACGTATCTCAGCCTTGATTTTTATCAAGAAAACAAAAATATGATCATATGTTTCTAGGAAAGTACAAACATGAAAGGCGTTTAAGAATAAAATGATTATTCACTAAACTTGTACTGTTTTATCAAACCTCTTCCTGAACTTATAGGTTTTCCCATTTACACGTAGATTCGACAAAACCCCAGCTAATAAACGCCCCAGACAGATCTCTCTTGATTTGAAGACAAATGCCTTGATGTGGTGATTGCCTTTTAAATGACAAACTTGGGGTCTAACTTTGACGTAAGCATAAGAGAAAAAGAAAAAAAAAAAAAAAGAGCATGGAAAGAGCAGAGTTTCCATGGATCTTCTAGTTCCCATTTTCAATTCATGTTGGAGTAATACCATAAAACGGAATGTTTATTTAGAAAGACACAAGAGAAGGAAGCCGTGAGCATTTGAGGAGGTCGTTATGCTGTTAAAGAAGCAAAGAAAGGCAGGGATTTGGAGGTAAAGTGAACGCTAGAAGTGCAGATTGGTTAACTGAAGCTTCAGTTCATTTGCATTCTTTGTATCAAGGCCGAGTCTTTGGTTTGCAAAAGCAAACTTGTAAAAGACAAAGATTGAGTTATTGTTATTACATTTTCACTAAGAGCCCATCGAAAAAATCGGAATCAGTGCATGGAGTGCTTCTAACAGAATGTGTAAAGAACATTGCTCTTTTGAGGTGTTCTGCTCTTGCATCTCGACGTGAAATGAGATTGAAAATGCTTTCATTTTTCACAATTGTTTTTTAAATCTTAAATGGAAATATTGTTCTTCACTGTGATCTCTTTTATCCACAAATAACTACAACATTTGGCAAAACAAAACGGGTCATTTGTGCACCATCTCTCAATAGCTCTGGAATTGGTAAATCCTACTCCCCAGGAACCTCTTGTTGGAATCCAACGACAATTACTTTCCTCCTTTTATCAGATAATAATATTATCCAGCTACACTCAATTTACCTTCTATTATGAACGAAATCATGGAATTGATCTTGGTAAGCATCACCAGACAGCTGAAGTTAAAGGAACTAGTGTTGGAGAAGAACAGATAGAGGCTTAGAAGCTTCAATTTCCTTCAAAATGGCAGAACAAATGGATTAAAGGGGAAAGGAGAAGGTTACTAATTTTCTTACCGTTGGGCATTCAGTTGCCTAATGCCAAACTCCCCTCACACTCCTACACCGCATGCAAAATACAACCCATTTCCACCTCAGCTTATATTATGCCACATAGGACGTCTTCTCGCATTTATTATGTCGTGTTTTGTAAATTTTAAGAGTTAAACTTGGAAACTTATGTATCAAGCCAAAACAAAAATCACTATTGCATATACAGCATAAAATTATTCAATATCGAAAGATGCTTAGTGTACAGCCTTGTCTTTCTACTTACCATCTAAACTGCACCTTCCTTCAATATCGGATCTCCACTTCTGGGTTTCAACAGGAAGTGGAAAGAATCCGGCCGTTGGATGCTGAGAAGCAGTCATGCCATTATCATTCTTGTTTGAGATAATCTAGCTTAAGCCTTCCGGTGATGGTTTCTACCGTTACAGGAATCCTAATCCACTTACATCTGAGAATTGTAGCTAATGTTAAATATCAAAAGGATGTATCCTTCAGGGCTGCTCTATCAATTGTCCTCAACATATTCCGGCTTAGCATCTTTAGTCCTAGAAAAAATCTCATAATCATCAAATCCTGCATAATCAAAAGAACAGCAAGTTGCAGTTAACACTCAACAACCAGATATTCATCCCCATCAAGTTGTAGTTAACATTCAATAACCAGAAATTCATCCTTCTTTAGTACTGCTTGTGATACCTGTGCCCGGCTCTTCAACTTCGTTGTCCAAAGGTCCTAATAGTTTTCTGTTAGCAGAAGTTGGATCAAGTGCCATCCAATCTGAATTCGCATAGTCTTCTGAGCTCAAGTCTTTCTCCTTCACCCAGTCCTCCAAAATATCTCTGCGGTCAAATGATATTGGGTCAATAGAATCCTGTTCTCCATTCTTACCAACCCTGTGAAAGAATATGTTTACCAAAGATTTAGACTTTGCTTTGCTCAATTTCAGATACCATCTTTTAACATACTCAATTACATCAGTAAAACTTCTTTAACATATTCAATTACATCGGTAAAACTTACTTTTGTTTCAGTCGCAAATTATATTGAACAAACACAAGGTCACTCAGTCTTTGGCGTTCTAGAAAATTCTTTGTACTGTGCATTTGTTCAACAGGAATCTGATCTCGTTTACACCCAGTTAGACTGCAGGTTTGGCTGAGAATGCGAATGGCTAAATGCGTTAAATTTGGGCAACTTCCTCCATATGTTGACCACCAGTCAGCTGCAACAGCAAGAAAACAATCAGATAAAAATTTGAAGAGGTTACATGTACTACTTTTAATGGAGTCTAGTCCTGAAAATGCAGATACATAATCTTACGAGCAAAAATGACAGATTGCATATACAAGGCAAATGGCAGTTTACTACTATTAATAGAGTCTAGTCCTTAAAAATAGATACATAATCTTACTAGCAAAAATGACAGATTGCATATAGAAGGCAAATGGCAATGCAATGAGCAGAAAGCCCTCTCACCAGGAAGCAACATGTCTCTTGCTCGAACTGCCATCCTCCTTCCAAAATCTCCACCTGCATTCTTGTAATAACTTATCTCCTCGGTGATTTTATCTTGGATTGCAACATCAGGAACCAACTTTTCAATGCAATCAAACATTCCGGACAGGATCTCATTGTGGACATCCCCTTCGATGCCATAAAAGAACTTGGGATTAAGGAAGAAACCCGCAGCATGAAGAGGGAGATTACTTTGTTGTTCCAACCAATGATCAATGATATTCCAGTAGATCACGTAATCTTCCCTCTTTATCAATTCCTTCTTGATTGCTTCTTTTGCTCGATACATTCCTGCATAAACATAACCCATTGCAGGCTTCTTATTGCTACTAACTATTCTCAAAAGCCTCAACAGAGGATTTGTTAGACGGGTTATCTCGACACAAGATGACCAAAATAATTCATTGCTTATCAAATCTACCATCTCATGTCCCCCTGGTTTCTTTGAATGTGGACAATCCATCCACTCTTCCGAAGTAAACATTGTCCGCAAAGATTGCTTCAAATCAACAATTCGTTTCAATGTCATAAAGTTTGTGGAAATCTGAGTCAGTCCTGGTTCTACAATATCATTGCCAAAAGTATATCTTTTCATCATATTAAATACCACACTGTGATTGCATACAAATCTTGTAATGGACTTAGCTTGTTGAATTGCTTTGTTTATCCAATCAAGCTTTGCAAAATCCTCGAGTATCAATTCTATACAATGAGCTGCACAAGGTGCACAATATAAATTAGGAAATGCATTGGATAACCGTCTCCTAGCAACAATATATTGCTCTTCCGTACTAGTTATCACTTGCAAAACATGTTGAACTCCAACTTCTTCCACCACTTGTTTAAGCAATTCATAAAGAGCATCAGGTGAGTTTCTAAAATCAGATGCATCGACAGATTTCAAAAACACTACTCCTTCAGGACAATAAACCAAAAAGCTCAACAAAGTTCTACCCATTAATGTGTTCCACTGATCAACCAAAACCGAACAACCAGTCCTTGCCCAAGTTGCCATGTGCTTATCAACATCAGTCTTTACCTCTTTGACTGACTTCTTCAAAATCCAACCACGAACGTCATGATATGAAGGCATCCCAACCTTCGATCCCCCTGAAGCAATCGCATCAACCATTTGCTGGAAGTAAACTGAGTTTACAGCATCTAAGGATGCCCCAATATCATATAGAAACTTCCCAATTGCCATATGAATATGCTCATTAGCTCTTTTATCACCTACAGCTGTCCCATTATTGATGGCAACAGCGGCAATTGCATTTGCATTTGCAATGGAACCTTTTTTAGCTCTTCCTCTCTTCCTTTTCTCCACACTCTTATTAATCGGTCCTTCTTCCTGACCAATTAACAAACTAGAACTAGGCTCAACCATACTTGGAACACCAATCAATTCCATCCCAGCATCAACCTCGTTATGATTATTGCCAAAACTCACTATCTCGTTACCAACAGGATTCAAATTAGAAATCTCCTCCGCAATCTTTTGCTTCTTTTTCTTCTTAACTACAACTCCATCTAAACTTTGTTGCATTAGCATCCTAACATCAGAAGGAACTCGCAGACAAGTAGACGCATTACCCTTTTGCCCCGCTAAATGCTCCTTAATTCTATGAATGCCTCCACCCTTAAAAATCTTGCTACAATACAAACACTTTAACTGCACTCTATCCCCATTCTTAAACATTTGACAATGCTTCCATGCCGGGTCATGTTTCTGCGATGTTATTGGTACTAGTTCCCAATTGGAATCCATCTAAACCAAACCTCAATAATCAAATCACCATTAAAGCTTATGTCTTAGCTATAATCTTCAAGAATCAAAGATTAATACAAGAAAAATTTTCCCTTTTGCTTCTTAATCTAGTGAAACAAGCAAAATTAACACAAACCCTTGAACACGGGCTAAGATTAAACATCAACAAACCGAAGAACAAAACTGAACTAGAAAACAAAGAGAAATGGTAACAGAACTTACTTGTTTTTATGCTTTTGGGTTCTCTTTGTTCTTTAGAGAGAGAATTGGTAACGAAACCGAGTTAAGGATGTTAAAAGCGAGTTATGAAATATGAACCGAAGGGTTTGGTGACCGGACCGACCGGTTAGGGCTTAAGGGTTTAGCCGGTTTAATAGTAACTGTAGTTAGTTCGGATTTTTCCGGGTCATCCTGTTAAGTGTTGAAATGGACCGGCTGTAAGGAAGAGAAATAAAAGAAATAAAACCGTAACTCCCGGCTGTGTTTGCGAAAGAACCTGAAACGGTTGCAACTAGAATTAGACGAGCCGGTGATGGGTGGTTCTGCTTTGAACCGTCCAGTGATTCCGGGTTCATGACAGGTATTGTTCTGCTTTTCTTTCCTTCATTTTCCAAGGAACCAGACAGAACATTTTCTTTTTTGAGATGTGCTCATCTGACAGAACCTATGAACTGCACAAGCATGAAGTGGAAGTGTTAATATCAATTATTTCTGCTAATTAAGCCTAATTAAAAATTGAGAAATTTATAAAATCATAAAAAGCTCTTCATATTATTAGTGCTTAATTTAAGTTTAGTATTTAGTATTTACGTAGGAGATATGAAATTTGCTTCTGTAGTTATTTTCTACAGAGATAAGGGGAAATTTTTGCCCCTGTTCTTTTGGGTAATTTTATCTCTAAACTTTTTTTTTTTCATTATGGCCCTAAAGTTATTTTTTGATGCAATTTTACCCCTATAATGGATGAAAAACTTATGTGTCAAACGATACTAACTGCGACCAATGAAACCGTGACACATAGACACACACATGACAACTACTTAGATAACATGACAAAAATGCAAAAAAAAAAAAAGAAAATCTCTCTCCTATGCTCTCTCTTCTTTTTCCTCTCTCCTTTTCCTCTTCCTCTTGAATCTTTCAAACTTGATGTGGCTTATTTCTTCTATTGATCAAATATTCATTGGAAATATGATCATGCTAAATTTTAGTGGACAATTAGGAGATATATATATTTTTTTCATTTTGAATGGTAAATATCAGTTTTGGAGGTCTTAAAGTTGAGATTTTCTTGCAAAAAATTGATTAATTTTTGGGTATTTTATATATATAATGATCATTTTCATCTTTTTTAAAAATTGGGTAGCTATCTGCCGTTAATTGGGCTGAATTTTAGTATGTACGGTCGGAATTTCTTGTTATTAAATTTAAACGGTGAAGATCAATTTTTAAGGTCTATAAATTCAATTTTTGCAGCAAAAAGTGGACTGTTTTTTAAATTTTTTATATATGACTAGTTTTTTATTGGGCTTGCTTAAGAGTAGCCAACCCATAAACTATATTGAAGAATAAAATATAATTGTTAAACATATAGAGATTAAATTGTTTTCCAAACCTCAATAATATACTTATTTAAGATAAACAAAAAAAAATTGTAAAATTCCAAAGTTGAATCAACTTAAGTCAAATTAAATACAACAATCCACAGACTAATACCATCTAGAAGATTTAGAAAGAAAGAACAAAAGAACAATATAGTGTTTAATTTGAAATCACACAAAATCACATCCAGCAGTGAAAATATTGTTCTTGAAATTTCATTTGGCATGCATATAAAGTTTAAAGATGTTTAAAAACTTGATGAATTTTACAATAATAAATTTCAAGGATCAAATTTGATTTCATAGTGGATTAGTGAGACATACATGTACTATATATGCGTAATCAGCCATCGAAGCCCATGTGCTTCAATGGGCATATATAGAACACTTACAACAGTAGCAAATGTGTATCTTCGCTTTGTAATTTTCTGCTTTATGTCTTTATATAATCTATCCAATCATAATATCCGAATAATATCTAAATTCATTTACAAAAGTTACAACCATTTATGATTTAACACGTAAAATTTAAGCATACTTTTGATCTAATATTCAATGAAATATATTTAATATAAATACTTTTATTATTATTATTATTATTATTATTATTATTATTATTTTGATATATGATCTCTGTGTATTGTAAGTATATAATGCTAATAAAAAACAATATGAATTTTATATCATGCTAGAGATCGATGAGTATAATTTTTAATAAATGAATAATTAAATTGAATTTTATCAAAGCATTCAAATAGCAAAATATCCAATGATCTCTATCTCATTGGACATTGATAGCAAAATTAATACTTAAATTCAATCGAATTCCGTTTAACAAATTTCTAAGGTTGTCTTATTAAAATGGAAGAGAACCAAATGGCCAAAGCCCCTTTCCGGTTTCTAATTTTAGCAATAATGTTAAATAGTAGAATTCTGTAAAGTTTTTGAAGAATTTTTTGCAAGTGGTTAGTATAGGTCAACCTCAATCATGTTTATACTTTGTCAAAGAATAAATATTTTAATTTTATATACTACCAAAGTGTGATTGAATGAAAAGCGGGAACCCCAAAAGACAGTTTAATTAATGTCTGTCTTTAAGACTTCAACAAATAGGCTCATGTTTTTCAAAATTACGTGGAGCAATTTTAAGGATCAGATTGGCATTGCACGTGTATTGGCTACGTTCTTCTGTACTTAATTTTTGATGTGAAATGTTGTACTTAATGGTCTCATACTTTTTTTGTAAATTTTACAATTTTCAATTTAAGATCATTTTGCTCCATTTTATCTTAAAAAATTTATGTTCTGATTTAACTTAGAAACTAATTTTAACTGAACATATTTGTAGATATATAAAAGTTCATTTCACTTGCAACATAAACAAAAAAAAAAGTGTTTAATTTTATTGACTCCATAAATAAGAAGCAACAACGACTAGATTGTTAATATAAGTCATTAAAGTTTCAAAGAATTATCTCCATATAATAGAAAACAAAAACAAAAATGGCAGACAAAAAAGTCAATTTTGTTTGTTCCGAAGAACCAATAATGTATGTACACCCTCCATGCATATTTGTAGTGTGAGAAGCAGTTTGAGACTGTAAATACCCAAATACCAGCAACAAAATTTTCAGAAAACAGAACAAATATGGAGCATCAGATAACTTTCAATTTTTCTGATGCGAGAAACAAAAAGATAACCGCTGATATTCCCAATGCAACGACTGTCTTCGCAAAACAACTACAAAAGACTGATAGAAGCCACCAGTGTTCTATCCCAACAAGTGCACTGGTTAAATTCCCAGTTCCTGAATCAGCATGTAAGAGGAAGTTTAATGCCTTTGATAAGAATGGGAATGAATGGCAATTCAAGCTAGCTGTACGTCAAGGACCATATAAGAAGCGGATTATTGAAAAATCCAAATGGCATGAATTTGTGAAGGCTCATCACCTTGATCGTGAAGATGACAAAAACTATGCGGTGGTTTTTTACAGGCTCCATGATCGTCCTGATCGCTTGGAGGTTCGGGTTTTCAATCTAGTCTCGGTATTTAATAAGCCAATGTGGACTGAAGTTTGAGAATTTTCAGGTACTTTTACGATTATATTTATCACTTTTAATGTCTTTTGTTTTCTTCTTTCAGTTGGCTAATGTTATTATATCAACTGAAATCAATATATCAGTTGGTTAATGTTGTCAGAACAGGTGGCTTGGTTGGTCTAATATAGTTGTGGCTTTTTCTGGGTCAGTGAGGATGCTGTGAAGGGGTCTGGTTCTTGTTTTGGGTCGCTGCACTATCATCTTCTGCGTTATTTTTCTGATGAAGAAGCTGTTGTTTGCTCTTGCCCAGGAGATTTTATCTATCTGCATCGTCTCCTTTACACTGCTTTACCTTTAGCTTTCTGGTTTGTCATGATATTATCCTTGCCAGTTTTTTGGTAACTGGTCATTCTCCTGCCCAGATGTTTGAGTAGTTGTATTGATTTCTTGCTCTTTGTTTTTGTTTTTTTCGTTTTCTGGGTTGGCAGTTATAACTCTGTGTTTGCTGGTTTTTTCTGTTACTTCTGTTCTCCTTGTATCTATGTTAAGGGAGCCCTGTTTCTGACCTTCCTTTTGAAAATAATATTTGGCTTGTATTAAAAAAAAAAAAACCGTGTAATTACTTTGTTTTGGCGTATGGATGTTCAACATATTGTTCAAATAACTCTCAATTATTGTCGAAATTAAAGTTTTTAAAGAGAAAGTAATGCAGTTGCTAATTGTCTTGCAAAACAGAGCGTATATAAAACTATTGATTTTGTTGCCTGGCTCATTTAATCTCTCCTCTCGGGTGGCCTCTTCGTACATTTTTCGCGATGGCTGTGTCATAGGAGGTGTGCTTTGCCTTTTTTCCTCTCTGCGATTCTGGTATCAGTGCTGTCAAGAAGTTGTTGCTTTCAGTATTTTTTCTTCTATATCTGGTAGTCGGCAGGGGTTTGATCCATGTCATTTGCTGGTCTTTTGCGGTTGAATGGATATGTAGGTATATTACCTGATTGGGTTTGATCCCTGTCATTTGCTGGTCTGTTGCGGTTGAATAGATATGTCCGTGATCATTCCTATATTAATTGAATTTAATGTTAGTACTGATGCCGGAATTTAATTAATATTTATTATTTAATTAACAATTTTTTCTCCCATGGCTTGAGCGATAATTTCTGTTGTTATTTAAATTTTGGAATTGAAATAGAAAAATTTCATTATTTATTTAAGAGTGTGGTGTGTGTGTGTGTATATATATATCCTGAAAAGGGAGATAGAAGTAGAATAGGCTAATGTGACAAAATAAATGTATAAGAGCTCAGAACCAAAATTCAACAATTATGGTGAGATCGTTAATTCATTTATACCGGTGAGATCGTTAATTTAAGGTAGACTTTGTTGAGTTTCAGCTTGACATGTCCACACAATCGCAGTCGTGCTGCAGCTTGCATCAATCATTATCACAATCATGGCCCCACTCTTTATTTATTTATTTATTTGGCAAAAAATCTTTGGCTCATCCTATTTATTTTTCTTATGAATTGAATTTTTTTTTTTATCATATATTCATATTTATCTTCAATTGGACGGAATGTCAGCGTCCAATCGTGAAATAATATGTCAAGTTGTCAAAACTATCTCTCCCAATTAGGGTTTCAGTCAGCAAATTAAAAAAAAAAAAAAACAAAAAGTAATTTATATGGCGCGCATATATATATATATAGATATGAGGTGAAAAATATAGTTTCGAAAGCTTAAAAGAAACTGTGAAAGCTCAAAAAACAAATAAAAATACACAAGCTTAGTGTAAAAATAATATTCATGTTCAATTCAGAAGAGAATTACAACTCACATAGATAAGATTTTTCTATTTTACTAATAAAAAAGTTTAATAAATAGCTTTCAAACAAAGGTAGTTTTATTTACATTCATTCTTGTTGAGCAGTAAACAAGTGGCAAGCAGACATAATTATATTATTTCGAACAGATATAGATTAAATAAGTTTCAGTGCATCCAATATAACCAAAAATATCTAATTGAATTTCAATAGATTGGAACAATTCATAAGTGGTGAATTATTTTTAAAAGTCATGGCGACTGGATTCTTAAAAAAACAAAGCTTAGCCAATCGAATTATTCATTTTTTACCAATTTTTCTACTATATGTTACAGCGAACATCCAGATGTGTATTGTCAAATGTTTCTAAGTTTCAAATCGAACATAAAAAAGTTTAGTATTTATGTGAATATGTTCACCTTTATTACAGGTGCATAAAATTCTTCAAAAACTTTTCAAAATTCTACAATTTTATATTATTCCTAAAATTTTGAATGGAAGCAGGTTGAATATTTTTAGGCATTTAATTCTGTTCAATTCTAATAAAATTGGCTTTAAAATTTGTTAAATAGATTTGGAATGAATTTCAGTGATTAAGTTACTGTTTTTTTTCTTTTCTTTATTGAGCTCTCACAATTATCTTTTTAAGTGTTGAAAATTATATATTTCACTTCATTTTGTTTTGCGTCTATTTTCGGGATAGTCTGACTTTATATATATATATATCACTCCATGCAATAGTACTCTAATATTATTTTCTTCAAGTATACTCTTTACTGGATGAATTTAAAGTAATCAAAAAGCAAAAGAAATATAATAAACACAAATAAATTGAAATTAGACAAAAATCCAGAGTTAATTTAACAATATGCTGAAACATTTACGAAAGCCAATTAAAATACACTTTACTGATGATATTCATGACTAAATAAAAATTTTCACATCATAAACTGCCTCCCCATTTTTCATTATTGAAAATTTTATTTACCTTAACTAAGTGCATGAGATATAATTCTCCGCACACCGAGTCAATATAGTGATAGTAATTACTCCCCCTCTTTCATTATATACGACTGTTTTGAGTAAAATTCAATTTATTTATTCATCGTTTTTAAATTTTTAATGTAATTTAATTTTATTTGGAATAAAAATTAATTTATTTAAAATTAATTATATTTGATAATTTAATATTAATTATATAATTTAATATTAAATTTAAATTTAATTATTATTTTTAATTTCAGTAAAAATAATAAAAGTAATAAAATAAAATAGAGGGTATTTAACTACATCCTATTACTTATGAACTCACCGCTAACTTGCCAGGTTAAGGTCGTAGGTTATAATATATTGAAAGTACTGAAGATAAAATTCACACCAAATAAATGGACCTTTCCCATGTATCTCAGATTTACGTAGAGCCAGCACCAACGGCCACGTGCGACCTCCCAGTCTTATCAAAGACAGTAAAATTACTAAATCAGCGTAATTATATATAAATGATAAATTTCATAGTTGGATTAGTGGGAAATATGTGTAGTGTATGTCCGCAATCAGCGATCGAAGCCCATGTGCATCTATATGGGCGTATATAGAACACTCAAATTTACAAAATAATATCTAAATTGATTTACAAAAGTCAGAACCATTTATGATTTAGCAAATAAAATTAATTTAAGCATACTTTTGAACTAATATTTAATGAAATATATTTAATATAAATACTTAATTTTAATTAATTTGATAAATGATCTATGTGTATTATTGTAAGTATATAATGCTAATATAAAACAATATGAATTTTATATCATGCTAGAGATGAATATTATTTTTAATAAATGAATAATTAAATTGAATTTTATCAAAGCATTCAAAGAGCAAAATATCCAATGATCTCTATCTCATTGGACATGGATAGCAACAAATTCATATAATTCCCTTTAACATTGCAATAATTAATATAGTTAGCCAAAAGTAAAGTGCTTTTACATATGCCTTAATGCATGGGCCCCCCTCGCTGAATATTTGTGGGGGTGGGCACCAATTAATGCATGTGCCTCCTCCTTATATATATGTATGTAGTGTTTGAGACCGACCGTATATACCCAAATAACCAAATTTTCAGAGAACAGAACCAAGATGAACCTTCAGGTAACTTTCAATTTTTCTAATGATAGAAAAAGAAAGATAACCGCGCAAATTCCCAATGCAACGACTATAATCGCAAAAAGACTAGGAAAGACTGATAGAGGCAAACAGTTATCTGTCCCAAGCAGTGTACTGGTTCAATTCCCAGTTCCTGAACCAGCATGGAAGAGGGAGTTCAACGCCTTCGATGGAAGTGGGACAGAGTGGCCATTCATGCTAGCTGTACGTCGAAATGGACGATATAAGAAGCCAATTCTTGAAAAATCCACATGGCACAAATTTGTGCAGGCTCATCTTGATCGTGAAGATAACAAAAACTATGCGGTGGTTTTTTACAGGCACCATAATCGTCCTGATCGCTTGGAAGTTCGACTTTACAATCTGGTCTCGGTATTTAATACGCCAATGTCGGCTGCAGTTTGAGAATTTTAAAGTACGTACTTTTACTATTATCACTTTTATGCACTGTCGTCTTCTGCCTTATTTTTCTGATGAAGAAGCTGCTGTTTGCTCTTGGCCAGGAGATTTTATCTATCTGCAACGTCTCCTTTACACTGCTTTGGCTACCTTTAGCTTTCTGGATTGTCATGATATTATCCTTGCCAGTTTTTAGGTAACTGGTCATTCTCCTGCCCAGATGCTTGAGGACTTGTGTTGATTTCTTGCTCTTTGTTTTTGTTTTTTTCGTTTTCTGGGGTGGCAGTTCTGGCTTGTTATAACTCTGTGTTTGCCGGTTTTTTCTTTTACTTCTGTTCCCCTTGTACCTCTGTCAAGGGAGTCCTGTTTCTGACCTTCCTTTTGGAAATAATATTTGGCTTGTATTAAAAAAAAAAAACATATAATTACTTTGTTTTGGTCTGCTTTGCCTTCATTCTTTTCCTTTTCTTTTTCTGATTGGGTTTGATCCATGTCATAGTTATGTCCGTGATCATTCCTATTAATTGAATTTAATGTTAGTACTTATGCCGGAATTTAATTAATATTTATTATTTAATTAATAATTTTTTTTATTTAATTAACAATTTTTTCTTCCATGGCTTGAGCAATAGTTTCTGCTGTTATTTAATTTTTGGAATTGAAATAGAAAAATTTCATTATTTACTTAAGAGTGTTGTATGAAATGATATATATATATATACCCTGAAAAGAAAGATAGAAGTAGAATAGGCTAATGTGACAAAATTAATGTATAAGAGCTCAGTGACCAAAATTCAACAATTATGGTGAGATATTTAATTCAGTTTTACCGGTGAGGTCGTTAATTTAAGGGAGACTTTGTCCAGTTTCAGATTGACGTGTGCACACAATCGCAGTCATCTGCTGCAGCTTTCCAGTTTCATCAATCATTATCACATTTTTCTGCCACTTATATTTTTCGTTATTTATTTATTTATTTCTCTTATGAATTGAATTTTTTTTTATCGTATATTCTTGTTCCCTTTCAAATGGACGGAATGTCATTGTCCAATCATGAAACAATATGTCAAAAGTATCTCTCCTAATTAGGGACTCAGACAGCACAAAAAACAAAAAGTAATTTGTATGCCCTAATTAGGGTTTCAGTCAGCAAATTGAAAAAAAAAAAAAGTAATTTATATGGCACGCGTGTGTGTATATATATATATATATTTGAAAGCTTAAAAGAAACCGTGAAAGCTCAAATAACAAATAAAAGTACAACTCAGGAGAGAATAAAAATAACAAATAAAAATAATATTCATGTTCAATTCACGAGAGAATTACAACTCACTTACATAAGATTTTTCTATTTTACAGGTAAAAAATAAATAAATAAATAACTTTCAAACAAAGGTAGTTTTATTTACATTCATTCTTGTGGAGCAGTAAACAAGTGGCAAGCAGACATAATTATATTATTTCGAACAGATATAGATTAAATAAGTTTCAGTGCATCCAATATAAGTGAACCAAAAATATCTAATTGAATTTCAACAGATTGGAACAATTCATAAGTGGTGGCAGTTAGTAAACATTAGTAAATTTGCTGCTCCTTATAATTGTATTTTTATGATAATAAAATTAGATAGAAAAGCAAATAAAAAATAAAACTCAAATTTTTTATATCACCTAAAAAATTATAGAGTATATGAATGAAATGTTGGAAGATAGAGAAGCAAACGAAAATGCAAACAAATAAAATTAAAATTGCATGTATGGGGTGGTTTTGAAATTTTATTTAATTTTTTGGATGACATAAATATTTCTCATTTCAATTTATTTTTGTCGGTGACAAGATAGCGTGGTGGTGTTAGTTAGATAAATAATTTAGAGCTTGATTCTCGTCGGGCTATCGTTATCAAGGCCTGTATAACTGCTGACTATTGTTTATTATTAGCTTCATTCTCGTATATCTAATTATTTTAAGTAAAATTTAAATTTTATTTATTTATTTTTTTTAAAATTTTTAATATAATTTAATTTTTTATAATAAAATTTAATTTATTTAAAATTAATTAAATTTAATAATTTAATTAAAATTATATAATTTATTATTAAATTTAGATCTAATTAATATTTTTTAATTTTTATAAAAATCACAAAAATAACAAATAAAAAACAGAGTGAATATTATTATTGTTTGTGGTTTTATACTATTTAAATATATTTTCTTCAATTTAATTATTAAATAAATAATAAATATTAGTGTATTAGATATACAAGTGCGTACCGTGGGAGTGCGGGGACAAAAGAAGACGAAGCTGAGGTTATATTGTTACGCCCGTCATTTGCTGACACGTAATTCGATTAGGCCCAAATTGAGGATTGATTTTTGTTTTCAAATTCTTTTTAATTTTTTTCCACCTACACAATTGCTGGCTTAAATTACACGCTCCCTGTTATTGAAATAAAACAAATCAATACACGTGTTAATAATATACCCACTATTTCTATTACCAATAAAATGGGGTAGTTTGTAATTTATTTTATACATTTATGTTTTTATTTCTACTATATGGAACATATATAAATTAATTAATTTTTTTTGTTTAAAAAATCTTCTGATTCCATTGTATAGCATTTTTGCTTCATTGTTAAGTTTGGAGGGAGTCAACTTGAAATTTAAATTAAAATTAAAATTATAATTATAATTTTTGAATTGCATTTCAAAATCGGTTGTGCATTAAAAAAAAAAAAGAATCACCTTGATTGCATTTAATTAGCGGCCTAGCTAAGATCTTCACTCTTCAGTTTGCATTAAAAAATACAGTATTTTTCCAAATTCTCATAGCATGGTTAAAAAAGCATACAAATATATTCTAAAGACATTATTAACTTAAAACAATATAAATTACAGAAACAAAATAATAATTGGAAAAATGGAAAAGAAATTTAGAGGATGATGTTTGGATTTTACAATTGGAGAAAATTTTATTTATTTTTAATTAAAGAGTAAAATTTTGTAAAAATTTAAGGAGCATATTAGTTATTTTTTTAAGAGGAGCATAATGGCAAACTTATTTTTTTCAAAAGGTAAGGGGCCCCTTTTCTTTTGGGTGGATCCCCCCAACTCCCATGCCATAGTTCGGCCCCCTCATGTACGTCATCAAATTGAAGTTTTTTTCCGGCATATTCACACAAGAGACATGCCTTTCATTAATTTTTGCTCGTAGTATCCCTATAGATTTCTTAACTGTGACCATCCAATTTCTACATCAACCATTAGCATTTTGCAGAATAATGGTAGAATTGAAGAAAATAAACTTAAGAGTGTTGTATGAAAAGAGATATATATATATATATATATATATATATAAGAATACCCTGAAAAAGAAGATATAAGTACGAAAGGCTCATGTGACAACATAAATGTATAAGAGCTCAGGAACCAAAATTCAACAAATTTGGAAGCTTCAGATTGTGTTTTGCTATCATTTCTATTTCTTACCCAACATTTTCGAATCTCTTCTATTCTATTTTTACTCTTGACTATATATTTAATTGCCTTTTTTATTTGAATTCTCAATCATTATCAATTTGATACTATATCCCAATTATTACAACATAATCAGGTAAAGATTTCTGATTTGGTTAAATAGCCAAAAAGGGTACATCAAAAAATTATTCAGCAAATTAAATCATTTGGTATTCACGCCTTTTTTTTCAGCTGTAAAAATCAAACTCTTTTGGATTTCAATCAAGAACTGAAGATATAATATTAATTTTTGTTATTTTTTCTCTATTTTCAACTATCCTACTTTATTCTAAAAAATAAAAAGTTCTTGTTTAAATTGGTTCATGAATCTTTTGTCAATCAAGCCAACAAGATATTGATAATGATATTAAAGGGATTTTTATGAATTTGGGATTAATTTTAAAAAAATTCGAAAATAGAGGCTTCAATAAACAATATTAAGAATCTGGGATGCTGGAAATCGGCATTCAAGTGTGCCGGTATCAGACTTGGCAGGTCTCACGATATTGACTGGCTGGGGTGTTGAAAATTGGGTTGATTAGGTGCGGGTATCCGTCAGCATGGTGTCGGAAACCGGCAATAAGTAATGCCGATTCCTGGCAAAATATCAGATCTCGTTTTATGTGCTTTGACCTCGTTGAATGCACCATAAACCAAATCTCCGGAATTGAATTCTTTCTATTTACATAATTTCTCTTTCATTCTCATTTTTCATCTTAAAACTCCCCTTCAAACTCTTTGTCTTCAATTATCCCAACTCTTATTTTGAAATTTTTTATATGATAATAACGTCCATATTAAGCTGCGATTAGCATTTTAAAATTGTAGTAAACTACGTGCTTAGTTTTGGAAGTGAATATAATATAAATCTGATGATAATCAGGAGTGGACCCAAAATGGTATATGGTTGAAGTTGACAGTGGAGAGGGCACGTGACCTTACCCCACACAAAATTTTATTTGTAACGAGTCTCTCACTGTATATGTAAACAACTTGAAATTAATGAAAATGTGAACCCATGACATTATTGTTTTCGCATATGCTGCACCAATTTTCATTTTTCTCCCCCATCGAACATGACCCTTATACCATCTTTTGTTCTTCACCAACCTCTTTCTGTATACATAAACACGTCGGGGGACTTGATAACTTGCCAAATGTTGTTGCCAATTTGATAGGTTAATTTTATCCATAATTATCAAATTTAAACCTAATACATCAAAAGTAACTAAATAATTTTTCGTATTGAAATTGTTATTGAACTTAGCACTATTTTGTGCAAAAAATTATTATAACTAATTGAATTTCAACAGATTAGCAAACATTAGTAAATTTGCTGCTCCTTAATTATAATTGTATTTTTTTGATAATAAAATTAGATAAAAAAAGCAAATAAAAAATAAAACTCAAAATTTATATATCATCCAAAAAAAATTATAGAGTATATGAATGAAATGTTGGAAGATAGAGAAGCAAACGAAAATGCAAACAAATAAAATTAAAATTGCAAGGCACGTCCGTACCGTGCGTACCCTGGGAGTGTGGGGACAAAAGAAGATGAAGCTGAGGTTATATTGCTACGCCCATCATTTGCCGACACGTAATTCGATTAGGCCCAAATTGAGGATTGATTTTTGTTTTCAAATTCTTTTTAATTTTTTTCCACCTACACAATTGCTGGCTTAAATTACACGCTCCCTGTTATTGAAATAAAACAAATCAATACACATGTTAATAATATACCCACTATTTCTATTATCAATAAAATGGGGTGGTTTGTAATTTATTTTATACATTTATATTTTTATTTATACTATATGGAACATATATAAATTATTATTTTTTTGTTTAAAAAATCTTTTGGTTCCATTATATAGCTTTTTTGCTTCTTTGTTAAGTTTGTAGGGAGTCAAATTGAAATTTAAATTTAAATTTTAATTATAATTTTTGAATTGCATTTCAAATTCGGCAGTGCATTTCAAAGTTAAAACGACAACATTCTATCAATCTGGCTTGCTTAAGGTCTCATCCTCTTTGTATTTGCGAGGCAGCATTCAAGGCCTGATCCTTTTTTTTTTTTTTTAATGCAGCTCTGATCTTATTCTTATTCTTAATTTTTTTTTCAATGGAATTAATTGTTAAAATTTATCTTTCTTTGTATTTGTGATTTTTGTGTGGCACTGTTTGTTTGTTTGGTTGTTTGTTTATTTTTTTCTTTTCAATGGAAGTAATTGTAACAATTCCTTCTTTGTATTTGTGAACTTTGTGTGGCGTCAGGTTTAATTTTTTTTTCTTTTTTTTTTAAATACTTCTTTTGTTTCTTTGTGTGATGGCTGATTTTTAAAACAATTTGCACTGTTTGTATTTGTGACCTGTAATGTGCAAATTAAGAGTGAACATGCATGTGTTTATAATAATTAACAATTGTGCACTTTATTATGATTATTATATTGCATCAATGGAAATTATTTCAATATTATTTATGATTAGCACCAAACTTATTGAAATTTGTATGAAAAAAAGGGAAAACAACGTTTTAGCTTAAAACTATTAAAAAAAATCAACATAATATGTTATATTTATTTTTATTTAATTATATATTTTTAATAGTTTAGTAGAGTAAAAAATGCAAATAAGTGGAAATAATTATTATTTTCTAGTGAGATATTGAATATAATATATTAAAATTATATTGTCCTTTTTTATCTTTTTATTTTGAAAAGTCATTTCTAATCGCATTATTAATTAAATAGTTGATAAACTGTTTTTTAATTTATAAGTTATTTTAAATTTTATTTATCAAATAGTTATATAATTTTTAAGATACAGCCTTTTAAAATATAGTTTTTATCAATTAAAAAAAATTATTTTCATGAATTTTATCAAACTGGTCCTTAGTAAGATAAAAAACAGTCATAGGGTGATTTTTTTTTTATTATACTTAGTGGGGTCAATCAAATAATTTTAGTCGGCTAATCTTAATTTTGTCCACGTGCATGAGTACATTCAAGTGGTTGATATTTATATGTTAAACTTTGGTGAACCAAACGCGTACTTATTCCAATAAAATATGATAGTCCAAAAGAGAAATAGGTTGAAGTCAATTGTGTTTTGTCAAATATTCAAATGTTTTTAATTAAAATTGAATTCAAACTTTTAATTGTGGCACTCACTTAAATTTTGTTTTGAGTTTTATATCAGATGATTGATTGTGTATACAATTTTAACAAATGTAAGATTATTTTTATTAAAAAAATTAGCGAATTATATAGTTTATAATTTAGTTAGAATTTCAATATTTTTATCTGATTTGGTTTACCGTCAAACTTTTTGTACTCCTCTTAATGAAAGTTTGATTTTATATATATATAAAAAAATGAATTCAAACTTTTTCTTATAAAAATAAAATAAAATAATCAATCTTAAAAAATTTAGTATTTGTATGAACTATGGTGGCAAGATTAATTACAGCGAGACGAATGAAATTTCCATTTTTCGATTACTAATTGCATGTAATAACTGAGAATTCATTATAAATTTAGCTGATATATGATTTGTAATTGCGGAAGGCCTTCAGTCTTAATAGGAAGGCCTTCCTTCTTGTTAGTGTTTGACATAATTCTATTATTTCGAACAGAAAAATAAAAAATGGTAACACTAAAATGTTATCCAACTTGATAGGAATTTAAACAAAACTTTTAGCTTTTTTTTTTTTTAAAGAATAAAAGTTCTGCTTATCTGGTAGGTTATCACTAAAAGCCACCGCCCCCCTAATTTTTTAAAATTAAAATTTTACCTGTAAAATTTAATATTTTTAAAAAAAATTACTATCAGCCGCTCTAAATTTTTGATATTATATTTGTATCCGTGAATTTTTTTTTTTTCAAAAAAATTAATATTGATTCATAAAATTATATATAATTTTATTATAACCATTATATATTTACTTACAAAATATTATATTCACTTTAAAATGGATTTTTTACATAAAGAATACTATACATTCATTTTTCACCTTGGAATATTAATTTTTAGTTCTGTCCCAACATATGCATCTGTTTTTATTATATTACTTAATTGGGCTACTAATATAATATAATTATGTTTTTGGAATTTTAATATTGGAAATACACTGCATGAAAATTAAAAAATTCAAGTAGAATCGTGTCTCTTCCCCATTTCAGCAAAAAAACAAAAAGACAAAAAGATAAATAAAGACTACCACAATGCAAAATAAAATAAAGTAAATGGATTAGGATTTAAAAAAAAAAAGGTGCAGGAAAAGAGAATAATTTTGCGATATTCTGAAAGATTACATAGAAAAAACGAAGTAATTATTAGAGAGAAAAAGATTTCATGATCTCCTATGTGAAAGCGACATCCCTAGAGTATTGTTTCGTGCTAAAAGTAAAGGCAAGACATTTCGTGCTAAAAGTAAAGGCAAGACAGTGATTTTGTGCCTCTACCGTGCTCCCAAGAGACGTTTTAAACCCAACTACTTTGTTTAAAATATATACGCCAACCAATAGAAACTGCTAAATAATAATAATAATAATAATAATAATAATAATAATAATAATAATAATCCAACAAGGCACGAAACACCACCTGCACAATGTGCACATAATGTCATTTTTTGCCATAAAATAGTTAAAATATGCAATTATACCTTATTTTAACCTTGTAATTTTCAAAAAATAGAGAAAATTTGCTATTAATTTTATTGAAATAGAACAATTTTATCCAATCATATCACATTATCTAGTTAATTATCATACAAAATTTCACTATTTTGGACACTTGAATGATAAAAATGAAAAAAGAAAAAAAAACATGTCATATTCTGGGAATTTTAATAAGTATAGTGTCCCTACAAAGTTAACATTGTTCCTCCACCAACTCTTTTGTATATCATTTTACATTTGTAGTATAAATCACTCAGCAATCTAACAAGAATTTGCTCACTTTCTTCATCTTATCAATGGCTCTAATTGGTTGTTGTATATAAGATGAAGGGTTTGGAGTGGTGTATGCTGGCTCATTGTGTTTGCATTTAAGATAAAGAAAAAATTGTACAATTCTAAAGTTGAATCAACTTAACTAAAATTAAATCCAACAGTCAACGTCTAAAAAATTTAGAAAAAAAAAAAGAACAATACAGTGTTTAATTTGAAATCGCATATTACATCCAGCAGTGAAATTATTCTTCTTGAAATTGTCAGAGTACATTACCTATTTATGTTTAGATGTTTAAGAAGTTCAAAAAATTTTATTAAAAAAAAACCGATTTAAGAATATAAATTACAATTAGAATCCAAATCTACAAGATATATCATGAATATAATGTGTTTTTAGGTTAAAATTTAAATTGAACCAGTAGATCCAACAAACGGATCGGATTGGATCAAAATAGATTGGATCATTTATGAGTAGAATCATAAATAAATCGAATCGAATTGGATTATTAGCATGTTGCGGGTTGACTCAAAGGGATTGAGTCATGGATTTTATCCATTTGTTTTTGTTTGTTGTTTTTTTGCTTTTTTTCAATGTTTTAAAACTCGGTTTGACCCAAACGGTCGAATCATGATGGACTCAGTCCACTAGCATAGAGGAGTGGGCTCTGATTTTCAGATTGGAAATGTGAGCCTTTGACTTCATGGGCTTAATGTGGTGATGGGTTTGTTTCCATAATTGCTTAGGCCATTTTGGTTTGAGCCCCACTACTAACTTTTTTTTTTTTTAGAAAATTACGTAAATTACTTTCTCTTTAATTTTTATTTTCAAAATTGCTCTATATTTTTTCAACGCTTTCATATTTGTATTTTTAACTATTAAAAATCCATGATTCGCCGGTGAAAATAGTCGGCCAAGGCGGTCAAAGATTCTCTGCGGTATTTACTGGCGACCAGAAATGCCACCGTTTCTGGCATATTGCCGTTTTGGTGGTGCCGGCTGTCAAATTCTTAGCGTACTTGGCCATCAACGCGAAGAAGTCCACCAACAACTGAATCACTCGTTAAAACTTAAGATATTCCCTTGTAAATTCAAGTTCACAGAATCTCAATGCCCGCTCTTTTTTTCCCTCTCGCTTAGCCGTATTACAAAACAATGGGTCGACCCGAACCCTTTGTGTTGTTCTCCCAGACCTTTGTTCATCCTCAACTCGATCAGTATGTCGACATGGTAACCATCTTCTCCTTCACCTCCTTCTATCTTTTTTCTCATTCTACATTATTTACTTCATTTTCGATTTTACTAAAAGTTGGATATGAATGCAATTAGGCTGTGTCGTTGTGAATAAGTTGATTGCATAGTCTGTATTAGCGTTTGATTTGTCTGTTTTCTACTGTTAGATTGTATCTTGATGAATTCGCATTGTTATCTTGTTTTTTAGCCAGTGTTTTCTGAACTAATTTGTTTGCCCGCAGCCTCCTGCATAAGTGGACAGATCGTTCGTGTCGATGAAAGCAAGATGGCAATTCGGTTCAGTTCCGATCTGATTAATTTAGCATTCAAAATTAAGAGAGCTAAAAGCTCAAGTACAATAAGAACCAAAGCTCCAGAGGCAAGCTTTGCATTGCAGATTTTCTTTGTAAATCTTCAACATTTAATTAAAAAAATTGTCTCACCTGAATCTGCAGAAAAAAAGTCCAAGAATCAGTAAAGACTTAAATACGAAAATGTAAATTCTATTTTCATTTTTGCCTTAACTCATTTGCAGACATGACTATTTTCTTTTCCAGTTGTTAACTAGCAGCTGTCTTTGAACATGTTCATCAAGCCAAGAGTGGTTATATATAATAATAGTGAGTAATACCGTTTTATCCACTACTATGGTGGATCAGATCTTACATTTTATTGTTAATAATAATGATGAACAAAAATTAAGTGTCTACATAATAAAAAGGGAAAAAAATTGCCAAGGTGACAAACCCAAATTTACAAGCTGTGAAGAAATTACTAATAGGAGTATTTGAAAATATTGTTTCTGGACCAGAGTTTGAGGAGCTTAAACAGGGAGGACCTAAAAGATTGAATATGCAGTTCATCGAGGATATACAAGCATGCATAAGAGATCCAAATTACAAGTTCTGACCTGAGTTAAGTTGAAACCAAAGAGCAAACTGGTTCCAAGAAAAAAGTAGTAGAAGGCACAGTCCAGACGAAGTAAGGCACAAAAACGCTAGGTTCTTGTCTTCTTCATTTGATCATGAGACAAGTTACCTGTACAGCAAGGCCTTTTGAACTCTCTTTGATGGATTTGTCAGTCGAAAATCTGAATTAACTATACTAATAAAATACAAAAACTGAATAGTTTATACCAAAAAAAGAATATTTTAATTTTTGAAGGAGAATTCTAGTTGTGTAATTTCTCTAATTAATAATAAAGCACCATTTTCAGCAGTTGGAAGCTGCATTTCCATAACCGCACATATAAATTTATTAGCAGATTGTATTAACTATATACTGCTATATATTATTTTAAATTGTTATTTATTTAGTTGGGCAACAGATTAAGGTAAAGACATCTAAGCTAACGAAAGAAGGAGATTTTCTTATTTGATTAATAATTAATGTCCATAATTTTCTAGCTGCAAATTATTAAGAAAAGAAATCTCTCTCTCTCTATATATATATCTAATATAAAGCTTTACATTATGTTTTATGCACAAAATATTGTACAAAAGAAAATATTACATCTTATATTTGGCTTTAAAAATCTTGACCCACAATGCATCCTCGTTGCTCACTAGTTGCCAAGCAATTTTGAGGAGAAAAGCATCATTGCAAGCCTTTAACCTTCTTAAACTTGCTCCTTCCATATCTCTGGGTTTACATAATTGATCCCATTTAATGAGATGAATTTTTTTAGATTCACTAGAAGAGGCCAAAATAAAATTATGACAAAGTCATTTAATCTGATCACAAATAGAAGTGGGAATAGCTGATGTCTGCATAATATGAACTGGGATAAAAATCAAATTCGATTTTACCAAATTAATCCTGCCCGCCATAGACAAAGCGTTATCCATCCAATGAGATAGCTTGTCTTTGACTTTATCAATCAAGTAGGAATAAAGATTTTTCCCTGCTCGGCCATGAATGACTGGAGCACCCAAGTAAATGCCAAGATCATTTGTTAGGTGAAAGCCAGATATGTTTTTCAAGTCTAAAGCTAACTCACGACCAACATTATTTGAAACGTAAAAGGGTGATGTATTTTTATTAACTGCCTGACTAGAACAAACACCAAAATCCTTAAGAAATCTATTAATAACTGCCATTTTATCAAGCGACGTCTTTGCAAAGAGAATAAGATCATCTGTAAAATACAAATGAGAAAAGGATGGACAACCTCTTCCTAAATGAATAAGTTTCCACAACCCTTCCTTGATAGCCTTTGTAATACCATGAGGTAGTCGTTCCATACAAAGCATAAATAAATAAGGAGAAAAATGGTCTCCCTGTCGCACACCATAAGAAGAAGCAAAACTCTCCATTAATTCACCATTCCAAATGACCTTAAAGGTACTATTACGCCAACAAGAAAGCAATAAGTAATAGAACTTAGAAGGAAAGCCTACATCTATAAGAGTATCAATGATAAAATCCCATCAAAGGTGATTATAACCTTTCTCCAGATCTATCTTGAACATAATCCACCTTGTTTTTCCTTTCTTGTTATGCATAAAATCGGTAACTTTTTGAACAATCAGGATATTATCCGTGATCTGGTACCCGGGGATAAAGCTAGATTGGTGAGGTCCCACAACAAGACTTATGCAAGATTTTAAAGTTAGTCAATACTTTCATAAGGATTTTGTAGACAACCGACATAAGACTTATGGGTCAAAAATCACTTACAGTAGTAGGTCTACTTTTCTTGGGAATCAGACAAATAATGGTAGTGCAAAGATAGGGATCAACCACACCTCCTTTAAGCGCATTCTCAATTAATTCAAATAAAGTACCATGCACAGTATCCCAATATTTTTGAAAAAATAAAAGAGTAAGACCAGCAATTGCTGGGGCATTAAGTGGCTTGATATTGAACACTGCCTCATGGAGCCCTTCCATTTTGAGAGGGGCCATCAAAACCTCAGCCGTAAACCCAGTCATCTATGGAAAAATCCCACGAATAGGATAAGTAGGAGCCTCGATGCAAGCCTACTTATAGAGAGCTAAAATAATTTGATACATGTTATTTAAGAACATTTTGATTGAAAACCAATCACCATTCTCCATCAACAGACCATGGATGTAATTTCTTTGACATCTGAAATGAACTTTGTTGTGAAAGTAAGCAGTATTTTTATCTTCCGCTAGTAACCAGTCTGCCTTAGCTTTCTGCTTCCGATAAACTTCCTCTTGCAAGAGGATATTGTCTAATTCCAACCTCAAATTATTTCCTAAATTATCAAGAAATTTAGAGTAGGAATTTTCAAGAGCCTGATCAATGCTTGCCAGTCTAGAAAGAAAGTTTTTCTTCCTAAACACAATACACCCAAAAGTTTCCTTACCCCAACCACCGACTTTAGAAGCAAAGTTATTGATGGTGATAAAGATTTCACAACAGACACAATAAATTGTATATGTAACTAACAATAATTTCTGAAAATAAGATTGTATTGATAATATTTCCAAGTAATCACAACATGTATTCCAGTAATGATTCCAAAGGAAAATACAAGAAACAGATAATGGAAAACAAGAACAAAAAATAACAACTGCCCACTAAGGAGCCAAACGTTCCAAGAGCAAGGTGTTGCACCTACACTCTCCTAATCAGCCCCTGTTGACCCAAATACAAATATTCCCAATTGATACCCTTTCCTCTCAACTGCTGCTCTCTTTATACCCTTTCCCTTAACTATTTTTGCCAGCTCATTCTTTTCTTGTGCCATCCTTCCTGCATTTTTTTATTTCTCTTTGATTTCCTGGCATAAGTTCTCCATGTGGTAGGCCTCTGACTTGGAACTTTGGGCTGGTAGCATTCTCTTCATTATTGCCACCGGGTGGGGAAGTAGTATTGTCCTCAAAACTGACGTGAAAATGCAGAAAAAACCTGCTTCAATATTCCTACACCAATCCATCAACGTTGTCTGATACACTGTCGGGTTACCAGAAGCAATAGGTTTTTAAGGAGCACTACCAATTCCAGAACCTGAATTTATGCGACTAGGAGACAGATGATGAGATGGAGTAGGAACAATATTATCTAAAGGAAGAGACCATTTTAACAAGTCGCCACAAGGATTATAATTCATGTGGTCCTGATGCTCAGGAGGCCGGTTGCTATACTGATATGTCTCGAATTGAAGAGACTGAATGGCAGGATCGCTCAAGAAATTAACACCCATATTAACTTGCAAAAGTACCACTATGTCTCCATTAAGAAGAAAGCAACAGTTGACACCATCTCTTGCTGCTTCGCTAATGATATCATCATCAGAATTTCCTTTATCAATAAGAGTATCAAAATGGAAACTTACAGTTTTTGTTGTTCCATTTGCAGCGTCATTTTGACCATCCATGTGAAATAGATTTGCAAATAATGATGAAGCTGCCAATAGAGATACCGCCCAATCTGAAACTTCAACCTTCAACTTCATGTTGTCCATAACATGTATCTTGCCTAAGCCATCACAAATCCATCAATTGAGAATAGCAGAAAACTGAATTCCCTTTGGACTGCGATCAACTCTCAAGTCCGGTGGAATCCTTTTTCCAGAACTACTTCCCTTCATTATAATCTGACCGTATTATTTATGTAACAGTGATGATGTAGTTTGCAATCTAAAGACACAGGAAAAAAATAGAGACCTTAAGTTGCTTCCAGAGGACCTTATTACAATTACTTGATCAAGGTTAGAGGCAAAATGCTCCCTCGTAAATTCCATATTGTCCACAAAATACTTCATGCTTGCTGTAGGAATATCCAACTCCAGCTCTCTGATATAGAGTAGCTGGCATGCAACTCCTACTAGGAGCGACTTGCGGGTCCTTTAAGCTGTAGTATGTCCTTTCAATAACACCCATTTCCCCAAAGCCAAATTTACGATCACAACACCTAGAGTAACAACCATTCTATCCCCAATATAAGGCCCAACTCTCTAAGTTCAGTTACTAACGCATAAAAAATATTATCCCTCTAAATGAAATGGAATCCCTGTACTTTTTTATCAAATGTGATTAAATTTCCAATACCCAATCGTATACCCAGTTTTTTAATTCCCGTTACTGTTAAACCCATTACAGAGACCAAGTGTTGGAAGAAAAAATCATGGGTAACACCTTTATCCCCCAACACCTCTGTCGACACAACATTAGTGGTGCCCAGGAGTTTAATGGCACTCAATCCCGACCTCTCTACCATAGAAGTGCTATAATTGGTCCCTATTACACTTAATTCAAAGATTCGACACTCACCTTCAACTTGCACTTCTTAATCGTTTCCCTCCATTTCGAAGAGTTCTTCCTCGGTCTCTGCTTCATCAACCTCTCCAAGCAACAACACCATTAATTGTGCTTTGGAACATCGGTGGTGAGGAGGATCATTTCTGATGAGAAGTTCCCTCAAAATTCCTCTTGTATTAGGATTTATAAGATCCAGAACCTTTGTTGTGTTATCATGTGACCTAAATGTTCTTATCACCAGAGCATAGTCAGCAGGAAGAGAGAAGTCGAATTCATACCTGACGTCATATAGTTGGTTCATTTTTGCCTCAAAATCTCGAGAATGTCTTCTCCCATCACCAAATGATGCTTGTAGTGCATTTAAAACTACTATGGTGTCACACCTTTCAGGAATAAATTCCAAAGATAAAAAATCATTTGATACACCAAGGGAGTCATGATTAACGAAGTGCACAAGCTGATATCCCAACACGAACACTAATGGGAAGAAAAATTGTTTTTCCCGTCTCGCTTTCCACTTGGTCTTGGTGAGATGCCGAACTCCCCTTCTTTTGTTTCCCCATCGACTGAAAACTACAGAGAAGGTTGGTAGTTGGTTGGATGGAGATTTCCTTGGGTACTTGTTTTGGGTTAGGCTCGGATGAGGAATAGGTTGTATGTGTGGTGACCTAAACCTTTTTTATCTAGCCCATGATCCATTATTCACATAAGTCTTGTATGATCCAGTAGTAGAGTCCAGTGTGAAGATCAATTCCTTCTCCATCGTCGAGCGTTGCCCTGATTTCAAGGCACTTTTCCTACCAACGGAACTACCATTTCTTGCCAGTCGGTTTGTATAGGTGTTTCGACAGAGCACGCAAGTTTCATGGCCTCCACCTTGTTCGCCGGCTTATGAACACTTCGATCTGCTCGAATTTGAACGCTCACTTCTTCTTCTTGCAACCCATTAATTGATCTTCCTAGGTTTTGCGGTTCTGAAAGATCTGGACAGATAGCAGCCACCTTCTCACAATCTTTTATGAGTCCTTCGATGCTTCTATCTTATTTTGGGTTTGCTAAATCGGCAAATGGATTGGATGACTAACTGCTACTGTATTTCCCGAACATCTTCGATTCTCCTGGAGAACAAAAATCCTCTGGTGATTGATGTTGTTTGTCTATTCGCCTAACCCAGTTCATGATAAACTCTCGAAACTCCTCATCCTTCTTCATATCGGCCCGGAGCTCGAAAACAGACTTAGTTAACTCCTTTGTACGAGCAATGATCTCTCCAATTCTATGATCGATATCATCTAATCGGGAGGACAAGGTCTGGTAATAGGTCTCCATCTCATATTCGGCAGGTCGAACCAATGATAAAGATTCCACAATAGACAAAGCAAATTGTATATGTAACTAACAATAATTTTTGAAAATCATATTATATTGATAATATTTCCAAGTAATCACAACAAGTATTCCAGTAATAATTCCAAAAGAAAATACAAGAAATAGATAATGGAAAAGAAGAACATAAAATAACAATTGCCCACTAAGGAGCCAAATGTCCCAAGAGCAAGGTGTTGCACCTACACTCCCCTAATCAGCCCCTACTGACCCAAATACAAATATTCCAATTGACACACTTTCCTCTCAGCTGCTGCTCTATTTATACCCTCCCTCTTAACTACTTTTTCCAGCTCATTCTTTTCTTGTGCCATCCTTTCTGCCTTTTTTCATTTCTATTTGATTTCCTGGCATAAGTTCTCCATATGGTGGGCCTCTGACTTGGAACTTTGGGCTAGTAGCAATCTCTCCATCATATGGTGTCTACAATATTACCCGTTCCTAGCCAATTAGCACAAACAAAGCTCAAAAAATCTTTATGTAAAACCCAAGCTGCATTAAATCTAAAAGAGTATTGAAAGTGAGCACTTGACGTCACAAATAGAAATGAGAATGGGTTTATGATCAGAATAAAGTTTTGGAAGATTGGTAACTTTAAATTTTTGATGTACATCCCTCTAATGCATATTACAAATAGCTCGATATAGTCTTTTCATCACCAAACCCTGACGCCAAGTAAACTTATGCCCGATAAAACCCATATCAAATAAAGAGAAATGGTCCATGAATTTTGCAAAGAGTTTATTAGGCTAACTACCCCGATTATAACCATCAGATTTTTCATGGGAGAACAGGAAAGAATTGAAGTCTCCTAACAAAACCCAAGGAGATGAGATGTTATGAGAAAGTACTTTAAGGTCATCCCATAAAGACTTCTTTCTGCTCGGCATTAGGTCAGCATAAATTGCAGTAAGGAGAAACTAAGGCATATTCCTTAGATTCACTTGTATATGAATGAATTAATAACTACAATACTGCACAACAATATCCACACTTTGATTCCATAGGATCCAAATGCCACTGAAAAAGGCTTGGGCTTTGACTCTAAAAGATTGAGTAAAACCAAACTTGTTAATCACGTTGTCAACTATAACTCCACTGATCCTTGTTTCTAATAAAATGAGGATTGAGATTCTATACAATTTAATCAAATTCCTAGCATATAAGAGAAAATCACCATTACCAGCACCTTGATAGTTCCAAGACATAATTCTAAAATCCATAAAAAAGAAAGAGAAACAGAAAACCAACTGGAAATCAAGTTTGACCCGAAGAAGGACCACTAAACTCTAGAGTACCATTCAATAGGCGAAGAGAGAATTCCCCAAAGTCATTTAAGTTACTATCATTAATTAGGTATGTGATAAAATCCGGAGCATCAGTCAACTTGAATTCAACCTCTTTGCCTTTTCGTCGGCCTTTGGTTAAGGATGAATCACTAATACTTTTTAGGCTTCTTTTATCTAGTGGTCTGCCAATTCCTACAGAAAAGTTTTTAAGTTTAGTCCCTTTCTGCTGCATCCTATCTTCGATGGAGTTATGTTTGCGGGACTTGGACTTAATGGGATGGGGGACTGAGATTGCTTTATGAGAAGTTGAATCTAACAGTGGAGAAATAATATTTTTATCCTGGCAGGTAATCTCAAGATAACTCTATTTTTTACTGGCTGGGTTCTAATCAGTTTCATTCTTGTTATTGATCATATTTGTGTCATAATTTTCCTTCTCTGACTGAAAAGCCTGAAATTTAATGCAACTTAAGCCTTCTTTCCTTAGACTTTGAACCTCAGAAGTGCTTTGTGGCTGGTGCGATTTAGTGTGGTTAGCAAATAATAAATTTTCCCCAATAAACATCTTGTCATGTTTACCCAGTTCAAGATAGTTCACATTACCTCCATTAGAATCTTTGTTGCACCTATTAACCCCTTCTTGGTTGTCAGGGCCAACATGATTAACCTCACTGCCTCTGATAATGATGAATTATATGATATATTTTAGTATGTTTTTAGGTATTTAATTAAGTTAATTTTGTGTTAATTAGGTTGAATTTGAGTTTAATTGGTTAATTTTATGTTTTTGGAGTTAATTGTAAATTTTGATGTTTTTCAGGATTATTTTGCTAAAAAAGGGCTTAATTGCAAAAATACAAGTAATTGGGGTCAAAACTGTAAAATTTGGAATTTGATGCAAGTGTGAAGTCTTGTGTGTGGCTGTGTGTCAAAATAGGCGTATCCACGTGAAGGTTATCAAGAGAATGAGGCATGGCCACGTGAAAATGAATGAAGACGAAGACATATGGCCACGTGAAGAAAAGGAAGAAGGAATGCATGGCCATATGTTTCATAGAAGAAAAAGATGTATGGCCACGTGAGACACAACAAAGGAAAACACATGGCCACGTGATTTTTAACAAAGGAAAATACATGGCCATGTGTTTTGTTTCCCATGAAGCGAAGGATTTTTTATTTTTCCCAATTCAAGAAGGATTCTCTTCCTACTTCAATTTGGAAAGTTTGGAAGGCTTTTACAACATAATTTGTCTATAAATAGACAACCCTAACACCAATGGTGGGGGATCAATTAGAATCAATTAGGAAGTAGAAGAACTAGTATAGTTCTTTAGTTTTAGTTTTACGCTATTTTTCGGTTTTTCTATTTTATTTTTCTTTTCAACTTTGTTTTAGTTTTTAAATATGTTTAGTAAATAGTTTTTCTTTTTTTTTTTCTAATGGATTCTTGAAAAATTATATTTTCATTGTTATTACTTTATTTTGAGCTTAATTTCAATATCAGTTGATTATTTCTTGGTTTTAAGCCTATTCTTATCTTTGATTGTGTTAAGATTAATTATTGGTTTATTGAGTAAATAACTAAAAATTGATTTTAACATAGTTAATGATTTGCATGTTCTTGAGTTAACTCTTTAATGTTTATACATGATTATTATCCGAAATGAGATAATTATGTGTTAATTTTATTGGTTAATACTAAAAGAGGAATAACTAAGAATAAGTTGGAGTTGAATTACTTGAAAAAGACTTCAATGAATATTTAGGAAGTTAAAACTATATTTTCATGCTAAGTATTAGATTTATCTATGAGTTTAATACTAAGAATGATATACTTGAATAAAAATATCTTGTTTTATTACTAGTTTGTTCCATAATCACTGATGTTTCTCTTTTATTTAAATCATTACAATAAAAGTTAAAGTTGATAGTTTCTTTAGCAAGAGAATTTCAATTATTGTTTTGTTTTTAATTCATGTTAGTTTAATTTTAGTTTTTGTTTTGTTTAATTATTTATTTAAGTTAATTTTTGCCTTTAAATCAAAGACATTTGGGAAACAATATCGGATTAATTTAATTCATACATAGATATTTTTCTTAGCAATCCATGTTTCCTTGGATACAATATTTGGGGTCTTAACCTATATTTTTCTATATTAATAGCCGATCTAGTACACTTGCTAGACACCGGTCAGCCTCCCTTGCTATCAACATGTTGAGAAGGCACAGTATTATTCTCTTCAGAAAGCCCATTTAGAACATAGTAGCGTGAACCACTACTCTTCCAACTATTGACAACTGCTCCTAGCCCTGTACCCGCATTGTCATTAGAGTTCCTTTTACCTCTACGTTGGACAATTATCCATTGGCCAAAGTTTGAGCCATGCTCAAATTGTCTAGGTGCAAAGTGAGAATTGTCCCCCTTTTTTAAATTAGCATCATTTTTACTAGGTGCAGTTTCTGTGTTGCTGTCTAGGATTTGAGGATAAAATTCCTTAAGGTGGCCATACTTCCCACAATGAAAATAGATTTTATATAACCCTTCATACTCCACTTTGATGATCCTCTCTTTGATTTGAATCTATGAGACCAGGGCTTTGGTGAGGTCCAATTCAATAGCCATACGTGCAAACTTAGCTCTTTTTGAGACAGAGGTGTTGTAATCTATTTTCACCATTCTACCAGTACTCGTGTCGATCTATCTTAGAATCCATTTGTGATAGTAATGCAATGGAAAGCCCGGAAAACAAACCCATACGCCTACAAAAGTTAAGCTGTCATTGTCCATATAAAATCCTGGTTGCCATGGTTGGATAGTTAAGTAATGTCCCATGATAGTCCATGGTCCACCTACAAGTGCATCAACATAATCTTCTATCAAATTGAAATGTATTAGAAAAAAATTATTATCCAGGTCTGCTACTTTGTATTGGCCTTTAAGAGACCAAAGGGAGTCTATTATGTTAGAGAGAACTTTATAGCTAATATTCCTTCCTAATGAACCTAATAGACTTTGCTAATCAAGACTCTAATCTTTCAGATACATTCGGTTTTAACAACCCATCTTCTAAAGAGATCGAAATCTCATTTATTTGCCTCTCATCATCTGAGCTTTCAACTTCACTTAAGGACTCATAGTCTAAATCATCATCCGAAAGGGAATCGTGCTCATCTGTGTTGTTTACTGCCAAAGCAACAACACCAAATCTCTTCCTAACTTTACTAATCAAAACATCCTTAAAAGACAGGGAAACGGGTTCAAGGGCAACATTCTCACCATTCTGTAAATCATCAACTGCATCACCGTGTCCTCCTCATCCTTTGATTTTTTCTTAGATCGGTCATCTGGCGACGAGGGAGGAGGAGCTTTTTCCACCGTTGACAACGCCTCGTACATAGCTAGGGATTCCGCCGACATAGCTCAGTTAAGGTTTAAGTAATGATAATTATCCGAGCATTTATTTATCTGTGCATTATTGAGACAACCTAATACTCCTAAAGTGTGATTGAATGAAAAGCAGGAACCCTTAATCATTTTCAAGTGTTTGCTCTTGCCCAGGAGATTTTATCTGTCTGCAACGTCTTCTTTACACTACTTTGGCTAGCTGTAGCTTTCTCGGTTGTCGTGATATTATCCTTGCTAGCTTTTTCCGTTTTCTGGGTTGGCAGTTCTGGCAAGTTATAACTCTGTGCTTGCAGGTTTTTTTGTTACTGTTGTTCTCTATGTATCTGTGTTAAGCCCAGTTTCTGTACCTAACTTTTGAAGTTAATATTTGGCTATATATATATATATATATATATAAGAATACCCTGAAAAAGAAGATATAAGTAAGAGAGGCTAACGTGACAACATAAATGTATAAAAGCTCAGAAATAGGTCTGTACAACGATCGATTTGATTAATTAAACCGAATCAAAATTTAAAAAATTTATTAAATTAAATTGAATTGAAATATATAAATAATCGGATCAATTTTTTTTATCGGTTCAGTTCAGTTACCCGAAAAAATAAAAAATTTAAATTTATTTAAAAAAATAAAAAATTATACCTAAAAATTGTATAAAATTATAAATTATAATATATTAAAATAAAAACATCCAAATACATTTTCACTTTCTATCACTGGAAATAGTGATATTTCAGAATAATTCATTCTCCATCTTATTTAATTATTCTGAAAACCACCAGTAACTGGGTGAGCCATCACTTCCTTTTCACATAAAATAACTAAGATATAACTAATGGCGTACAGAACTAATCATCATTTTAAACTCTAGTCCATTTGCAATCAATATCTTTTGAAACTTTTTCACACAACCCACTGAAGCAAATCAATTTCAAGGTAATTGATGATTTACATTATAAAAAAATAAAAATAATATAAAAAAACACTTGTGCTATTATTCGTGGACAAGCAAGAGAACAATGATGAGAACTAAAATGGACCAAGGAAATTGTAATTATTCTCATAAAATGAAGTGAAGGCTGTAAGAATCACATAAAATTCAAGTGATAGGATCATGATGACCATTATCAAGTTTTGTCCTACGAAAATCAACCAAAATTATGTGACAACTAAGGGAAGGAAGTTTGGCAAATTAATCTTAAGCCATTCGCCCATCAGGGCTTCAATAGAATAGAATGACCATAGCTCATCTCCAACATGAGAGGACTCTTGCACAAAATAGATAAAAAGCCATCACTTATTTGAACAGCTGGGAACATTTGGTCAAAAAAGTTTGCAAATAACAAAAAAAAAAAAAAAATTAGCAAATCAGCTGCATGTTTCATGAGTCATTAAGCTCTAGCAAAGTAAACACTTATTTCTAACTTCATGCAGAGAATCAATAGTAAACGGACATATACTTTCCATAACTCAAGAGATTTTTAAAGTGTAGGATAATAACTGCATCTCATAAGCATGTAGTATCATTGAAGTCTCCACATTACAAGATTCCTAAGGGGAATGGCATGCAATTAAAAGCATCAATATTTTTTTCCCCTCGAAAATGCATCAAACTTACAGAAAATTGATTTGCTAAAACAGGTTTGTCTTCACATATTTTAGGGAACAGTTGCCAGCGCTAATAAATTCCATTCAATTACACCAACACAAATAATATTTTCTCACAGTTTTAATCATTGCTTCCACATCAGCTTCTTTTGAGACATCACCTCCGAAGGTGAGAGCCTGACCACCACAAGCCTCAATCTGCAAGCAGAAAAAGCACCATAGAACAGTAAACACTAAACAGCAATTACAAGAAGCAGAATAACAAGTTGGTGGAAAACATAAGTGCGTGAAAAAAACCTAATCCATTATTATCCACGCCAATTTTTAAATAGGATAAAAGATCTTAAAAGTTCCAAAACAATTCATGTCAACAGATCAAATTGTTCATCTTTTTATGATTTTTTCATAAAAATAAAGTGTGTTTATGATTTCTTGTTCATCTTTCAGCTCTGATTTGGTTCGAAGAAACTGATGCAGAGTGAACGAGTGAACGATGACGTTTTTAGAATAAAGAAACTAAGCCAGGAACGCTGCATTTTGGGGAGTTGAATGCATGTGCTGCGCTGCGTTTAGGAAGCTGTATTTTGTTATTTTCAATTATGTTATTTCTGTTGTTTTGGTACTCTGCTTGTGTAACGGAAGGAGAATGTTGATGCGTGAGGCCACCACGAGATTTAAGGGTGTGCCAAGAGTGTGTTGGGGAATTATTGCAATTAATCAAATTTCTCATAGTTGTTTTCATCTTCCTTCTCTACGATATTCTTCTGTATTCTTTCTCTGTTTCTTATTTCTTGGTTCAGTTCTTATCAACTGGTATCAGAGCCAGGATCCTCTGACCATGGCGGAGAACACCAGAACTCAGGAACTCCGGCGAGACTTCGCACTAATGGTACAGGAATCTGAAAAACGACAACAGCAGCTGCTGAAGGACTCCATGGAAGAACTTAGAAGTTTGATTGGGGGATTAAGCCTCCAAAACATGGAGGTACTGGCTAAGAACAAGGGTGTAGAAACTAGTGATGCAGACCCTTCAAGAAGGAACACAGACACAGACAGTAGACATACCTGGGGACGGACTAAGTTGGAATTTCCCTATTTTAATGGCGAGGAGCTTAATAATTGGCTTTTCAGGGCAGAATATTTCTTTGAAGTAGATGGCACCCCTAAGGACAGTTGGGTGAAGGTCGCAGCACTCCATTTAGATGGGAAAGCCATCCAATGGCACCAAGGATTCGTCAAGGCCAGAGAAGGAGCACTGGTAGTATGGGAGGACTATGTGAAAGCCTTGAGTTTCAGGTTTGGAGCACACGCCTATGATGACCCTCTAGCAGATCTGAGAAATTTGAGGCAGGTAAGCTCTCTACAAGAATATCTTGATGCCTTTGATGAGAAGTATCCCAGGGCTGAGATTAGAGAAGATCAGGCCATTAGCTTCTTTTTATCTGGTTTAGTTGATGAATTGGGCAATGTTGTACGCATGTTCAAACCAAAAACCCTGGCTGAAGCTTACTCCCTAGCTAAATTGCAAGAGCTCACAGTAGTTGCAATTAAAGGCCAGCCCAAACCAAACACCAAAACACCGAGACCATCTAACCCACTGCCAAATCCATACAAGCAATTTCCTATTCAATCCAGCCCACATCCTTACACCTCAACTTATCAGAAACCTAAAAAACAAACTGGCCTGTTACCTACACCCACCGTCCCTAAGCTGCCTTGGCAGCCTACAAAGAACCCTAAAAACATGACCAATAGAGATTTTGATGAGAAACGAGCAAAGGGCCTTTGCTTTTGGTGTAATGAACGATTTGCTCCTGGTCATCGTTGCAAGTCTAGGCAAGCTTTTGTCCTACAATTACACGTAGACACGGAGGAAGGACAGGATGAAGAGAAGGTGGAGGAAGATGATGTTACAGTTGATGAACCTAAGTTGATGCAGCTATCTTTACATGCGCTACACGGGTCCCCAGGATCCAAAACCATGAGATTGGTGGGGGTGCATAGGAACAAGAAGCTATTTATCCTGGTAGACTCAGGATCCACCCATAATTTCTTGAGTGAAGAGACTGCCAGAAGACTGAACTGCCCACTACAACCAGTCGAGGGTGTTAAGGTCACAGTGGCCAATGGTCAGAACTTACAATGCCTGTCACTTTGCTCGGCTTTTGAATGGCGAATACAGGGTCAATCTTTTGTAAGTGACGTCTATACCCTTCCTCTTACTAGCTATGATTTGATACTGGGTACATAGTGGTTAGCCACTTTAGGAGATATTCTATGGAATTTCCAAGAATTGAGAATGACTTTCTGGGTTGACAAACAACAACATGTGTTATGTGGGGAGCAAAATAAGGAGTTGACAGTTGTTGATGGAGGACAACTTGATAAGTTGTTAACTAAACCTCATCAGCTAGCATCAGTACAACTACTTATGCAGGCCCCTGAACATTCACTTGCCGCCTTGTATGAGCTGCAAGTCACGGATACAACGGGGAAATGGCACCAGCTAGAGGAATTATTGGGGCAGTACGCATTCCTTTTTAAGGAACCAGAAGGTCTTCCACCTATTAGAACTCATGACCATCAAATTATATTGAAAGAAAGGGCTCACCCGGTCAATGTACGACCCTATAGGCATGGGGCTTTACAAAAGGATGTGGTGGAAAAAATGACTAAGGAGATGCTGGAAACGAGTGTGATAAGGACCAGCACCAGCCCCTATTCCAGTCCCGTGGTATTAGTGAAGAAGAAGGATGGTAGTTGGCGCATGTGTATTGACTACAGGGCTCTAAATGCCATTACAGTTAAGGATAAGTATCCGATACCTGTTATTGAGGAGCTCTTGGATGAATTGGGAGGTGCGGTGGTCTTCTCAAATATTGACTTACGGACTGGTTATTGGCAAATTCGGATGCATCATGACTCTATAGAAAAGACAGCATTTAAGACTCACGATGGGCATTACGAGTTCTTGGTTATGTCCTTTGGCTTAACCAACGCTCCGTCCACATTTCAGAACTTGATGAACTCTATCTTCAGGCCCTATTTGAGGAAGTTTGTATTAGTTTTTTTTATGACATTTTGATATATAGCAGGAGCAAGCAAGAGCATTTGCAGCATCTCAAGTTGGTCTTTGATATACTGAAATCCAATAGGCTTCTCGCCAAAGAAAGTAAGTGCTCATTTGGATGTACACGGGTGGAGTATCTTGGGCATGTTATTACACCAGAGGGAGTACAGATTGACCCTCAGAAAATTCAAGCCGTGAAGAACTGGCCTGTTCCAAGGACTATCAAGCAACTAAGAGGATTCTTGGGTTTGACAGGATACTATCGACGGTTTGTTAAAGGCTATGGACAAATGGCCAAACCATTAACTGAGCTGCTCCAGAAGAATGCATTTCAATGGGGAAAGGCCGCACAACAGGCATTTGAGCAGCTGAAGGAGGCAATGGTTACAACACTCGTCCTAGCAATGCCTGTGCCCAACCAACCTTTCTTGATTGAAACTGATGCTTCAGGATCGGGTATTGGTGCTGTTCTTATGCAGAAAGGACATCCCATTGCCTTCATTAGTAAGGCTTTATCTCCACGAAATCAGTTGCTCTCCATTTATGAAAAGGAAATGTTGGCTATCTTACTAGCTATTAAGAAGTGGGAGCCTTACCTTACTAACCAACGATTTACTATCAAGACCGATCATCAAAGTTTGAAGTATTTACTGGATCAGAGAATTACAACTCCTTCACAGCAAGCTTGGGTTGCTAAACTCATGCAATTTGACTATGAGATTGTCTATAAGAAGGGCAAGGAGAATGTTGTTGCTGATGCTCTCTCACGCTTTTCGGAGTCGGAGTTTTTCCACTGCTCCATAACTCTCTTGCCTTCAGAATTTTTACAGGAAATTGAGAACACTTGGGCTACTGATTCCACTTTGAGGAGCATCATTTCAGCAAAGGAAGAGAATGCGGGAGCTTATTCTCATTATGAATGGAGGCAACAGAAACTGACTTTTAAGGGTCGACTTGTAGTTGGCAATGATTCAGCAGTAAAACACAAGCTATTAAAACTTTATCATGATTCAGCAAAGGGTGGCCACTCAGGTGTAACGGTGACAGCAAAGAAATTAGCCTCCAGTGTATATTGGAAGGGAATGTGGAGGGATGTTAGAAATTATATTCGCAGTTGCTCTATATGTCAACAGTTTAAACCAGAGAATGTAGCAACCCCTGGACTGTTACAGCCTCTTCCAGTTCCAACATGTGTTTTCACCCACCTCACCATGGACTTCATCGAAGGCCTTCCAAAGTCACAGGGCAAGTCTGTTATTTTTGTGGTGGTTGACGGGTTAACTAAATATGCCTACTTTGTTGGTCTCTCTCATCCATTCTCGGTCCACAATATTGCCCAAGCATTCCTAGAACACGTCTACAAACTTCATGGGATGCCACAAACCATCACCAGTGATAGAGGACCTACATTCGTTAGCAAGTTTTGGAAAGAGTTGTTCACCTTGTAAGGGGTAGAATTGCAGTTGTCTACTGCATATCACTCTCAGACTGACGACCAAATTGAGGTGGTGAACCGGTGTTTGGAGACTTATTTGCGTTGCATGGCTGGAGACATCCCTCACACTTGGTATCAATGGCTTCCACTGGCTGAATTCTGGTATAATACTTCTTTCCATACCACTATTCAAATGACACCTTTTGAGGCTCTCTACGGATATGCTCCACCCCTCCACATACCTTATTTCCCACATGACTCTCATGTAGAAGCTGTTGACTCTTACCTCTAGGATAAAGAAACTACTATCAAGCTCTTGCAGCCATCATCTCCAGAAAAATTCACTTCGGATGAAACAAATGGCGGACAAACATCGAAGTGACAGGCAATTTCAAGTTGGAGATTGGGTCTATGTTAAGTTCCAGCCCTATAGGCAGTTGTCGGTTCATCAGGGTAACCAGAAATTTCATCCAAAATACTTTAGCCCCTTCCAGATTCAAGACAAAATTGGAGCAGTAGCCTACAAGGTCAATCTACCTCCAGAAGCTCAAATTCATAATGTCTTCCATGTTTCGCTGCTTAAACCAGTCCATGGACATGTCCAAGCTTCGCCTACATTTCCTTCCTTGCATGCTGCTTCCATATACCCTCAAGCCATCTTAGATCGCAGGATGGTGAAACGCCAACATGCTGTTGCTACTCAACTCTTAGTTCATTGGAGAGGGCAATCACCAGCTGAAGCTACATGGGAGTATGACCAGGATCTTAGACTGCGTTTCCCAGCATTTTTCCTTGTGGACAAGGAAATTAGAGAGGGAGGTACTGATGCAGAGTGAACGAGTGAACGATGACGTTTTTAGAATAAAGAAACTAAGCCAGGAACGCTGCGTTTTGGGGAGTTGAATGCATGTGCTGCGCTGCGTTTAGGAAGCTGTATTTTGTTATTTTCAATTCTGTTATTTCTGTTGTTTTGGCACTCTGCTTGTGTAACGGAAGGAGAATGTTGATGCGTGAGGCCACCACGAGATTTAAGGGTGTGCCAAGAGTGTGTTGGGGAATTATTGCAATTAATCAAATTTCTCATAGTTGTTTTCATCTTCCTTCTCTACGATATTCTTCTGTATTATTTCTCTGTTTCTTATTTCTTGGTTCAGTTCTTATCAGAAACAGAGCAAAACACCTCAAAAAAGTAAACTGCAATTTATGATTTCTTGTTCATCTTTTCGAATCTCAAAACCATAAATCAGAACAGGTGGATCGGTGCCCGGCGAACTGCTGCTTTGACGATCGAAGGGTGGGGGGCGAGGCAGCGGCGGTGATGTGCAGACTGCAGAGAAAATGGGTTAGGGGCCTAGGGCAAAAATGAAACACGCTTGACGCTACACGCTTACTGAGTAATATACATAGGATATATAATGCTTAAAAATCAAAACGACGTAGTCTAACTTAAAGATCGGTCGGTTCGGTTTTTATACAGTTTTTATCTTCAAAAACCAAACCAAAATAATAGAATATTCCTAAAAACTCAAACCAAATCAAAAATTTGAATTAAAATAAAAATCGATCGATTTGGTTCAATTTTTCGATTTTAATCAAAGTTTACTCACCCTGCTCAGTAACCAAAATTCAACAAATTTGGAAGTGTCAGATTGTGTTTTGCTATCATTTCTATTTCTTACCCAACATTTTCGAATCTCTTCTATTCTATTTTTACTCTTGACTATATATTTAATTGCCTTTTTTTTTTGAATTCTCAATCATTATCAAATTGATACTATATCCCAATTATTGCAACATAATCAGGTAAAGATTTCTGATTTGGTTAAATAGCCAAAAAGGGTACATCAAAAAATTATTCAGCAAATTAAATCATTTGGTATTCACGCCGTTTTTTTTCAGCTGTAAAAATCAAACTCTTTTGGATTTCAATCAAGAACTGAAAATATAATATTACTTTTTGTTCTTTTTTTTTTCTCTATTTTCCACTATCCTACTTTATTCTAAAAAATAGAAAGTTCTTGTTTAAACTGGTTCACGAATCTTTCGTCAATCAAGCCAACAATATATTGATAATGATATTAAAAGTAACCGCTTAATGACTCACTTTTTTTTAATTTTATTTATTTTATATGACATTTCCGTATTGATTTATTTGATTGACTCCACTAAATATAATAAAAAAATACTATATAATAATTTTTTAGCCCATCAAATCTAGTACACATTCTTTTTTATAAAAAAAAAATGGAATCTCGAATTAAAAAACCTTTTAATCGGATCTTATTGTTGAAATGTTACGTTAGAGACAAATCTAGTTAACATATTAGTTGCCAAAAGAATTAGAAAAGCACATGGGTTTTATTTCAAAAATGCAAATAAAAAAGGTTGGTTCGTAAGTCCACATGTCAATTTGAAATTCCACAATAGCAGCCATGTGCTGCAGCTTCTACTTATTTATTAACCATTATCACAACCATGGCCCCTCTCTTTATTTTTATTTATTTATTTATTAAGTTGATTACAACCGGGCGAATAGTAGAGTTAAAGCTCATAAAGTGGCTTCAGCAGTCTGCAAAATATTTATTTTTTCTTACGAATTGAATTTTTTTTATCATATTTAAAGTTCATTGGAGCAAAAAAAATTGCTATATAAATTATTATTATTTAGATTATTATTTAAAGGGTTTAGGTGTATTTTTATTCTCAAATTATTGAAAATTGGATGATTTTACTCCTTATTTTTTTTTTAAATTCATTTTATCCTTCAACTCAAGAAACAGTGTGTTCATACCACTCAAATGGACGGAATGTACGTGTAACAAAATAAAAAAAGAAACTAATACCATCCGATCAAGAAATAATGTCAATATTCTCTCTCCTAATCAGCGATTTAATCAGCAAATTAAAAAGGTAAAAAGTAATTTAAATGGCATTTATGTGGCAAAAAACTTAAAAAAAATCAAAATATTACCTAATTTTCTTTTGTTTTTTGATTTGCCAAACAAACTACACTTTTCTAATTAAGTACATAGTCAGAATTTGAATTTAATGGGCTCAAAAATTATCGCCGATGAAAAATTCATGCACAAAAAAAAAATAAAAAATTACTTATTTACATGATAAGAATATATATAACAATACTCATAAATTTTAACCGTTTAAAAGACAGATGATTTTTTTTTTCAAATGATATTAATTCAATACCTTTATGCATATCATGCATGTGAATACATACACACACGCACACCTTTTAATGAAAATATAACATCTTACAATACTATTTCAATGAATTAGATAAAATAATAGAAGTATATTTTTTTTTCAACAAGAGATTTTAAGTTTGAGTTTTAAATATCAATATTTTGCTCATTTATAGATTTATTTAATATAAATTCGAATTAATATGACTAATAAATTTTAAATAATGAATGAATTATACCAAAATAAAATTGCATATATTCTATTTGATCCAGTGATGCACACCGCTTAGGCGGAAATTTGGATTTTGATTATCCCTTTGAGGGGAAGTGTTTGTATTTTGAAATCTTCACCGCCACAAAAAGAAATTGAGTAGTCGAAGGAACGCAATTTAGATATATAAGTAAATAATTAGAAGTTTATATTTTGGGGCGAAAATATAAATATAAAATATTTTTATACAAAAAAATGTACTTTAATAAAAAATTTCTTATTTTTTATAAAATAAATTTTATGGATATAAATTTTAGAATGATATCAACTAGGTCAGCCTTGAAAGATATATATATATATATATATATATATATATATATATATATATATATATAAACAACCCTATAAATGCGGCAAGCAATAAAGTATGAAACTTTCATCTTATGCCCAATCCAACCCTATAAATGGGGCAAGTAATAAAGTATGAAACTTTCTTCTTATGCCCAATCCAAACATGGCATAAGAATTAAAATCTTACAATGGAAAGGAGTAGTGCAAAGAAAAAAAAATAAAAAAAAATTGAAAGGTACGTCCGTCCCGTGCGTACGGTGGGAGCGTGGGGACAAAAGAAGACGAAACTGAAGTCATAGACAGTCACGGGGGCTTTTGATTAATCTGCTGCAATTAAGGTAAGGCAGCCTCTGTCTTATCGTCACTTCCTTTTCGCTATATCCCCAACGTATGATTTTTGATGTGAAATTAGGCTGTCCGCTGCTGCCTTTTCTCCTTTGACTCCATAATGAATCGGTGGATTTCATTACTCCATCCGTTTCATTTCATTTCAAAAAATATATATATAAAATATTTTAATTTTAATTTTTTCTAGTAATGTATGACTTAGGAAGATTATATATATATATATATATATAAAGGTAAAATTTTTTCCTTCATTTTATATATATTTTCTAATTTAATCATAGTTTAAAAAGAATATTCATTTATTTAAAAAATAGATGCGATAGTCATGAATCTATTCTTTTTAATCAAAAGTTTCATATTCAAATACTGAATATTAAAAATTTTCAAATATTTAAAAATAAATATTTTGCTTTTTTTTTTTTATAAATATATAGGGTAAATTATATATGTTTAAAAAGCGTTAGGTATCAACACATTTTTACGCATTCATTTAAAACCAACCTAATGAAATAAATACAAAATGCAAAATACTTCCAATTATTGACACATTCATTTTTACACCCGTCCCGTGCGTGCGGTGGGAGTGTGGGGACAAAAGAAGACACGTAATTTTATTAGGCCCAAATTGAAATAAAACAAATCAATACACATGTTATTGATAGTGATATATAGGATTGTTAAATTTGATCCAAATCCAAAATTTCGGTAAAAAAAAAAAATTTAAATTCAATTTAATTCAAAAAAAGTTACTTGGATCAATATAAAAATAATCTACTAAATATATGATCTGTTTGAATTTGATTGTAATATTCATTGGATTTCTTACAAAATGCTCAATAGATTTGACTATGATATATATTGGATCCATAAAAAATATCAATCTAATCATATATTGGGCTATTCAACATATTTGGATCACATGTTTTCATTATAGTATTTTTTGTATCACGTTATTGTATATAAGTGTTAGTGTCATTAAAAATTATCAAACAAGTTAATCCATTCCTGGACTATAGACGACCCATTTGGGTCAAAATATGACCCATATAGACCATCCGATTTATTTAGGCTATTTAACATATTTTGGATCAATGTTTTTTATTTTATTATTTTTTATATCACATTATTGTATAAAAATATTAATTTCATTAAAAAAATAGATCAAATAAGTTGATCCATATTTGCACTATATGCAACCCGTATAGATTCAATGGGCCTCTCCTTTTCATTCAGTCCAGTTTTGCCCCTCTCTTTTTCTCTCTCTCAAAATCGTCTGTCTCTTCCACTCTCGCCACTTGTAATGCCTTGAAATTACTACCGCTATAAATAATATTTTTCGATAGTGAATTGTGATATCAAGAGTAAATAATATTATTTTGGACCCAATGAGGTCCAGAGAAATTTTATATCGTCATTAGAGAGTACAATTTATAACGATTCTGGTGGTATAATTTAAGTTAAAATTGAGGTCAAATAGTCCTCCAAAATAAAAAAAAAATAAGTCAAGGGATTAAAAAAGGGATCATGCTAATTTTAACCAGCTTTAAAATATTTCACGGACTTTCGAAAATTATTCCGATCACATGAAATATTTTAAAATAATGAATATTAAATTTCAGAAGTGAAAAATAAAATTTTGAACACTTTTAAAATTTAGAATTTTTGGACCGATCGAAAATATTTTGATGCCCTAAAACCTACCGAAATGAACTTCAATTAACTCAAAATTTTAAAATATCTTAATTATAATATTTAAAATTTTTTAAAATAATTTTGGTGAAAAAATAGAATAAGGATGAATGAGACAATGATAAGTTTATTACTATGCATTAAATCCATGGATCGCTCCGAATCTGTCCAATCCATTTATACAATGGTCCATTTATGACTCTTATCTTTTGATCCATTTATGATTCGTCAATTTATAATCCATCCATTTATAATTCAACCCAAATCCGTCTAATGTGTCCATTTGCCACCTCTCGTAATACACGTGTCAGTAATATACCCACTATTTCTATTACTAATAAAATGGGGGTTGATAAGACGTATAAAGTCTTTATTTGAAAAAAGAGAGTTGGCAGCTGTTATCCCGATCAGGTAGGATATTCCTGCAAGAAAGAGCATTCGATCGGACCAAGCATTAGCACTTCGAAGCTTATGTTAGTAGCTTTCTAGAAAGAGAGTACTTAGAGAGAGAGTCTCAAATGTTCAATACCTAGAGCCACTGTACTTTAGGCTATTTATAGGAGATAAAGGAGGAGTACTTGAGTACTTGGGTAGTGATAATTGGGAGTTGGAGCAGGTGAGCAGTGAAGTGATAGGGAGTGGATGAAAGGTATAGGCACTGACTTGTGTCAGTGGACTGATAGGATATGTTGTCCCATCAGTCCAATCTCATGTTGTGCGGCCCCTGTCTTGTCTTCCAGTTCACTCTTGGTTCTCCTTGCTAATGGGCTTTGGATCCTCCCAAGTGCTATTGGGTCGATTGTTTAGGCCTTGAAAAATATTTTTTTCATGGTTATCACTTGTCCCCTTCCAAAAGGTTCGATCGGGCGAATTTAGTTTTTCGACAGGATTTTGAATTTTTAGAAGGCGCTCATCTGAAGAGATACGTCCGTTTAGTTTGAACAGTTGTCTCTTCATTTAATGATATGAACGTACGCCAAGGGGGATGCTTCATTCTCCGTAACATAATAATGACTGGATGACATATGACGACCATTCTGTGGAGAGAGAGTTGGAGAATTCCAAAAATTTTTTGCCTATAAATAGGTAAGTTAAAGGCAATTTTTCTTTACTTTTCAGTGATCCTTATTGAAACTCTGTCAAATTTTTTTTGCGAGCCTTTGCTTTTTGAAACTCTTGCGATTTTTTGCTTTCAGATTCCAAAGATTTCTCATAATTCTTATGAGATTACCCCAAGTAAATAATTTCTGTTCTTTTACCTTTGATTTTCCTCTCATTCATCTCATTCTTTACTTTTTCCCCTCCATCAAAGATGGCATCTATCAGCGGCCAGTCAATAGATAGGAGCTTCCTTGAGGCATATAATGGCTGAAAGGCTTTTGCTCACCCTTTTAAAATATCAAAAGAGGAAGTGGCTAGAATTTATTCACGGTATGATCTCTCTGCAGAGGTGTCTGTGATGGTCTGCCTAAATTCCATGGCGATGACAAATGGGCCTTTCAGTCACGAGAGGAATGAATGGTTCATCTGCCATCTTTAGAGCTTGGATGAAGGAATGAGGTTTTCCTTTGGTGGATTTGAAGTAGCAAATCTTAGGGGTTACAAAATTTCCCTGAATTAACTGCATTTGAACGGATGGAGAATGATGGCTTGCTTCAAGATACTTTACAAGATAGAGGCGGTGGCTCTAACTTTGAACCTGTTCACCCATTTCTTCTATATTGCAGGTCGGAGTGGTGGGATGGAGTATTATTTTACTAGCCGACAACAGAGGAAACTCTTCACTGTCCCATCTTCAATGAAAGGGTTTCAAGGAGAGATACTTTTTGGTGGGGATGGCTGGTGAATTTGGAGTATCACTCAACTGATTGGCAAGAGTCACCATTCTGAAAGACCAAGCTGCTGATTAGTCTCTGTACGAAAGCGATGTCAAAAAACTGATGAATGCTGTGGCAAGGCGAGGATAATTCGATGACTCTAACTATCTCTTGGGAACATTGTTGGGATCCTCAAGCTCTGATGCCAGCGAAGATGCAGAACATGAGCATTCTATTATGATTGAGTGCGAAGGCGTATATTGACAATCATGCATTGCATGTGCATTAAATATAAATCAGGTGAAGAAAATACTTATCTCATTTCATCTTTGTGATGCAGCTGCAGGCATAATGGCTAAAGGAAATGATGTTGCTAAGCAGCTGGCCGATCGAGCTAAGGCAAAGAAGGAGGCCGAATGGGTCGCAAAGGAGGATAGAAAAACAAAAAAGAGGAAGATTTTACCCGCCTCGAAAGTTCATTCTTCCAGAAGTTCAGCGAGTGCTCTTCTCCTTCCACTATTGCTGCAGCTGCTGCTGCCACTGTCGCTCCTGCCTCCATTGCTACTACTTTGGTCATTCCAACCTCTCATCCACTTCTGACTATTATGGGACCCTGCAGCCCCTCATTCGATCATGGAGGGACAACATTCACTCAGGTGATTGCAGCTGAAGGATGAATTCGACGATGAAGAGGTGCAACCATCTCTATACCCACGATCATCCACTCAAAGGAGAGTGGTACAAATAGATGAGGGTACGTCGAGGAGGGCTAAAGAGGCAACGAAGAAAAAAGCTGCCGATCTGGTGACTACAACTGATGTCCAGGTTGTTACGAGAGCCAAAGAGCCTATCCAGGGCTAGCCCACCCAGCGGGCTGTGGGGAAAACTCTTGAGAGGCGAATTCCATCTCTGGATGATGTTTTGAAGGAGCATTTTGGCGATGACTAGTCTGTGAATAACAGAGCCGTGTCCAGCTTCATCTGATAGAGTCTTCTTTAAAAAGGTTATTTCAAGACAATGGAAGAGCCCAACTTGCTCGCCCGAGAGTATGGCCTATTTCAGTAGTAGAGCTTGGAGGTAATGCTTATGTTTTTTTTTCTCTTTTTTTTTCTCGATCGACTGTCCCTTTCTTTCTCCTTTTTTTCCTTTTAGTTGATAAAAAGAGGCTTGCATATGCACGGTATGACAGCCTTCTTAAGATCAAAATGGGAGGATGTCGTCCATCAGTGGAGGGAGGTGGAAGCTAACTACGATGCAGCCAAGAAGGAGTCCCTCCTCCTGAGGTCTGAGATGGAAAAGCTGAAAAGGGAGGTAGCCCGACAAACTAAAGTCCTTAAATCTCGGCAGAACAAAGTCGATCATCTAAAGGGGGACATCGCGCGCCTTACTGCGGACAGCGCTCAGTGTAAAAAATTTAAAGAGGAGGTAGCTAAGCTGAGTGCTAAATGCAAACATCTTTCTGCCAAACGCACTAAAGCTAATGCGAATAGGTATAAGGCTTCATCAGAGCGTGATCTTCTTCAAGGCCAGCGAGATTCCCTGCAGATTGTCTTGGCAAAAAAAGATGGCATGGGGTAAAAAGCTTGCGGATGAACTTGCTACTCAAAGAGAGAAGCTTCTAGATTAGTTAAGAGAGGCCCAAAAAAGGTTATTGACTCGGTTGATTTATACGACCGAGCAGCGCTTCCTTGATGTTGAGTTTAACTAGATGTAGGATCCAAGGATTCTGCCTGACCCTCCTTCCAGTGATGATAAATAGGAGGCTCTTCAAGACCTCATGTCATCCTATCTGCATCCTGGCGCACCGATTAAGCACGAAGTTGCTGCCTCCTTACCAACAGAGTCTGCTCCTAAAGTGGTTGCAGAGTCTTTCCAGCCTCCTTCTGAGGTGGAGGTAGAGCCTGTTGGTAATCCAATCACAGAACATGCTGCTGATCCGACCGAGGCTCATGCTACTGTAGAATTTGTAAACATAGATACATAGTTTTTTTCTTCTTTTGCAAAGTTTGCGATATAATGTAACTTGTACAATTTTTATTTGAATGCAATATAACTTTTCTTCCAATTGTGACTTCTCATTCTGACTTAATGCAATTTTTATTTCAAGTATGATTTCTCATAACACCTAATAAAAATACTTCCTGAATTTGAAAAAACTTTATACGCTTTGCAGTCAATAACTCTTAAATTCAGTGATCGATTGGAGAAAAATGACTAGTTAGTTTGGCATGAGTTATGACTTAGACTTTACAATTAGGCGCATGAACATCAAACGAATGACTTGTCAGTCCTGCATTTACTTGGGATATTATCCGATCGGATACCATTATCAATCTTGCATTTACTTGAAATACTGGTGAGCAATTTCGAATGTTGACCCTCGTATTTTTTTATCTGAAATTGACATTAAATCTAGCGGATGAGTCGGTGGAGATTAAATGGATACGTCTCGCATTTTTGATTCGGGATTGACATCAAACCTAGCGGATGAACTTGACCTGTAAACAAATATACTTTAGCTTTCGCATTTTGGGCTTGGGATGGATGTCGAGCCTAGCAGATAAGTTATACTAGTCTTAGATAAACCTACAGATAGAATGACTCCAACTTTCACATTTTAGGCTAGGGATGGACATCAAGCATAGCAGATAAGCTGTACCGATCCCTGCATATAAACGGATTCTAACTTTCATATTTTGAGCTTGGGATGGATATCGAGCCTAGCAAATAAGTTGTACCATTTTTGATACATCGATTGGGATGTGATGTCAATCGAAATTAAGCCATCAGTCTTAGAATGGTTGAGATAGATACATTAATCGGGATACAATGTCGATCGAAATCACTAAGATCATCAATCAGAATTTTCGTTGATTGGGATCAATAGCATCGACCAAAATTTTTGTCGATTGGAATAAAATAGATAATCTGCAAATAAATATCAAACCTAACAAACAAGTCACTGTAAACATACCTTTTTTAAAGATGAAAAATTATTTCTTTATTGAATTCAATTTTTGATACAAGATTACATATGATATTTTTTGAGTACTTCAATATTCCAGCTTTTAGGGACGTTTGACCCTTTTAGAGTTCTGAGCTTATATGTACTCGAGCTTTAAATCTTAGAGATTTCATAGGGCCCTTCCTAATTTGGCATTAGCTTTCTTACTTCGGCATTTCCTATGCCTATGTTCGCCTTTCTGAGCACTAGATCACCCGCATTGAAGGCTCTTGACCTCACTTTTGTGTTGTGGTATTTGACAACCCTTTGTTTGTAGGCAGTAATTTTGGCATAGGCATCTTCTCTCCTCTCTTCTACCAGGTCCAGATCTTGACATCGTTCCTGGATGTTCATCCGATCGTAATAAAATATAGATCGATAGGATGAGAGGATGATTTCTACAGGTATCATTACCTCAGAGCCATAGACAAGAGAAAATGGCATTTGGTGAGTGCTAGTTCTTGGAGAGGTCCCGTAAGATCATAGGATATTTTACAGTTCTTCATTTCAATCGCCTTTTGCCTCGCCCAACCATTTCTTTAGCCCTTCCAGGATTATTTGATTGGAGAACTCCATCATCCCATTACTTTATGGGTGGATGACTGAGGTGAACTTGAGGCTGATGTTGAGGTATCGATAAAAGTTTTTGAAGATGAAACTGTCGAACTGCTTGCCATTATCTGTAATAAAAATATTGAATAAGCCATACCTGTAAATGATATCCTTCCAATCAAATTTTTTGACCCTCTTTATCATGATTGTCTCTAAAGGCTATGCCTCGATCTATTTAGAGAAATGGTCGATGGCCACAATTATGAACTTTATTTACCTTTTACCTTAGGAAAAGGATCCTAGGATGTCTAGGCTCCATTGATTGAACAACCAAGCAATCCTAATTGGTTGCTGGTCTGCTGCCGGTTGTCCAATGACTCTTCCTAGATCTGGCATTATTGGCATCTTCTTACTTTTTTCTACACATCTTTGCAGGTATCGCTCGATGGAGCCCATCCATGTATCTTATATTGGCTTAATCTCCATCATCTCTAGCTCATCTAAGAAGGATGATACTTGGTCGACAACCATGATGTTTTCTTCTATCACTCCTTGCTCGGAAGCAAATATCTTTACAAGCTAATCAATAGCTGTTATTTGATCTCTCAGCACCTTCTACAAAACTCACTTTGATCCAGACTCTTCTAGTATCTTGAATGCAGCCTTGATCTTTGTCAGGTACTGAATTATATTGGTCTCTCTTACTTTAAAGGTGCCTAAAATTTGGCTAGTTACGAGCTGAAAATTACTCTTGATGGTGACTAACTCCGGTTAGATGGTATGGAGCAGTTTCGAGCCTTATAGAAGTGTCTCATACTCTACCACATTATTCAAAACTTTAAAGCTGAGTTTTAATTATGTACATTATGACAATACCCAAGGAGCCTATTATTAGGATGCCTTCATCTCCTCGAGTGTCATTCGTGGTTTTGTTGACGATCATCTCCCATCTTAGACGTTGGGACTGATCGATCACTTCTTCGCCGACGAACTCAGCAACAAAGTTCGCCAAAGCTTGGGCCTTTATTATCTTTTTGGGCTCGTACCTCACATTTCATGATTGGAGCTTGATCACCCACCCCACCATTTTTTCCTCCAGGTTTGGAGTCTGAAGAATTTTTCTAATCGGTTGACCCGATCGGACCACTATTATGTGCACTTCAAAGTAATGCTTTAGCTTTCGCGTGCACATCATGAGGGTGATAATGAGTTGCTTGATTGGATCTTTTCTCAACTTTGGGCCCCTGAGCACCTGGCTCACATAATATATGGACAGCTGCTGGGTTCTTTCTTTACTGATTAGGATACCTACAACAGTTTCACCAGAAGTTGACAAGCAAAGGTACAAATTTTTAACTGAAAATGGTCGGCTAAGTAGTGGTGGTTAGTGAGGAATATTTTCAATTCATCAAAAGCTTGCTGGCAGACCGCTCCCCAACTGAAAGCTTCGTCCTCAACTTCTTGACGAAAGGAGTGCACCACTTAGCCAAAGAGGAGATGAATTATCTGAGGGCTGTGATTCTGCCATTTAGTTTTTGAACATCTTTCATGCTTCTTGGAGATTGCATCTCCAAGATGGCCTTTATTTTATTTGGATTGGCTTCAATGCCCTTTTGAGAAACCATAAAGCCTAGGAATTTTTTTGAGGGCATCTCGAAGATGCATTTCTTAGGATTGAAATTCATCTAAAATTTTTTCAGCATGAAAAAAACCTTTGCAAAATCAGCAGGGTGTTTTTCAGGGTTTTTGCTTTTGACGATCATATCGTCCACATAGACTTCCACATTCTGCCTAATCTGATCTTTAAAAATCCTATTAATCAGATGCTGATATGTGGAACCTACATTCTTTAGTCTGAACATTATGGCCTTGTAATAGAAGATTTCGTCGTCTATGATGAAATTAGTTTTTCCTGATCCAACAGCCACATCATAATTTGGTGGTGTCCAGTATATGCATCAAGAAGAAAATAGATGGCATGGCCAGTAGTGGCATCCACCAGCTGATCTATGTTGGGCAGGGGGTAGTTGTCCTTTGGACATGCCTTGTTAAGATTTGTAAAATCTATGCACATCTGCAGCTTTTTCAATTTTTGATACTAGAACTACATTGGCACGCCATTCTAGATAATCGATCTCTTGGATTGTACCCACTTTCAATAGTCTATCAACCTTCTCATAAATGAATTTTCATCGATCGGGTGCATACCTTTGCAACTTCTACTTGATCGGCTTATAAGTTAGATCCATATTAAGTTTGTGGGTGATTACATTGGGATCAATTCTGGGGATGTCCTCTGGCTTTCAGGTGAAAGATACTTGGTTGATCATCAAGACCTGCATGACAACCTCTTCAACTTCTGTACCCATGCTGGTGCCTATTTGAATGCTCTTGCCCTTCGACGGTGCCTTCGCCTTGACTTCTTCCACATGATCCATCCTTTGTCTCTCCATCTGCTTAGACCATTTCAGCCCCGGCTCCACCATTATGGCCTCTTTTTGCTGTTTGATCATGGTGACATAAGTCTATCTGGATGCCTTATGGTCGCCCCTTAAAATAGCAACACCTCATCTGATTGGGCTTTTTATAACCATGTAACATATGTCGGTGACGGCTCCAGTTTGGAAGAGTAGGGCATGCCAAAAATGATGTTATAGGCAAAAATCATGTCAATAACCATAAATGTTACCTTACAAGCGTGGGCCAGGGCCTCTTAGCTAAGCTCAACAAATAGCTCCATAGATCCTACTATTGAAACAGTAGCGTTGCCAAGCCCGATTAGAAGGATGGCATTAGGCGTCAGCTCGATCGGCAGCTCCATGGCTCTGTAAGCTTAGAGAGTGAAAACATTCACGGCACTACCATTATCCACCAATATTCTTTTCAAATTTATTGATCCGGGCCCTGACTACGAGAGCATCCTCATGGGGAAACATCACTTCTCATGCGTCTTTACTAAATATGGTGATTGAGGCTAGTCGTTTGACTGATTGGGAGATGTAAACACCTTTTCCTCTTTTTCTTCTGGAGACGTAGGATGATCTCTTGATGATTATGTTTATAACCTCGGCATACGGTCTACGCGAATTTGAATTTTTTGAATTCCTCCGCTCGTCATTGTCATCTGAGTTTGAATTATCTTTCTTAAGATTCGATCGTCTACAGGGACTTTCCTCTCTAGCTAGACCTACAAATTTTTTGATGTACCCTATTTGCAGGAGTCACTCAATTTCTTCTTTCAGCAAGTAACATGACGTCTCTATGAAACTCGCAGTACTTGTTATGGTTTTGGGTGATTTTGCTCATATTGGATAGCTTCTTGGACCAATTTACTTTTTTATACTTTTTCTTAATCCACATCAGCACCTGTGCTGGATTGGTATTGAGCGGAGTGAAGGTTCGAGTCTGCTGGCCGCTGTTTTGATCGAATTGACCCCATTCGGCCTCCTTTTTTTTACCCAAATTTCTTGAAGTGAAGGCTCTTTTAAGGGTCATTGCTATCCACTCAAATACAAGAGTTCGATTAAATGAGCGTTCATCTGGATGCTGAAGTCTATCCATAACATTGCTTCTTCTCCCCCAGCTGGATCTTAAGGCGTCATCCAACTGAATATGCTGTCTAGCTCTTTCTTTCAGATCAGAAAAGCTGACTGGTGGCCTTGTCGTAATTGACTCCAATAGTAGTCGATCAATGATGCCTCTGATCAAAGCGATGGTTGTCATTTTCACGCTTACGTTCCTCACTTCCGATATTGTGACTTGGAACCCGTCGATGTAGTTTTTAAAACTTTCATCGGTTCTTTGGTAAAGATTGTACAGATCGCTTATTGACTTTAATGCTCATATCTACATAATAAATCGTGTGGTAAAAATTTTTTTTGAGTTTTTGAAAGGAGATGATTGATTCTTGGAGGAGCTCATGGAATCAGTTGAGAGCATCTCCTTCTTAGGTGGTGGGAAAGCTCCTACAGGCAATCATCTTATCGTAGGTGTAAACCTACACTTTAGTCAGATATTCTGCAAGATGAGTGGCACGATCACTTTTATCTGTGTGCTTATCCATTATCACATCTCTCTACTTGGGAGGTAGCTCAGACTCTGTAATCTCCCTGCAAAATGGAGAAGCTGTATTTCTGCAGGGTGTTCCCCTCTAACATGCCTTTTTTGGGCCCCCCGTCAAGCCAAACTGTCTGAGTTTTTGCTTGAACCACATGTCTTCCCTGCTCATGGCCATTGAGAATTCGATCCTCCCGTCCCATACGGTGCCATCATGAGATGCTGAATTCGGCCTACGTCCTTCATGCGACTGCGATTCGAGCACATGAGGATAAATCATCTTCAATGGATGAGATTGAGGATCTACTGGGGATGTAGGAAGAGTCTCTGCTCGAGGACATTTTTCCCTTCCCTTTATTGTATCTGCCTGGGGTTATGACCCCCATTCTTCCACCATCGTAGGCTCGTGGCTCGTTGAGAAGATTCTTCTATTTCTTCTTCTTCTAAAGTCTTCGGCCATTATGTTTATTTTGTGGTCTCTTTCAGAAGTTCTGGGCATTTTGCTCTTTATAATCGTTTGGACAATGCTCTTAGTGAAGTCACTAAGAATAGCGCGCATATTCCTGATAGTAACGGAAGCATTTTTCGACTACCGTATAATGGCATCGTCAAATTCTAGAAGGAGGTTACCCCTAGTTGGTGATATGGGAGATCTCTCTCTTCTCTCCCTATAGACCCTAGATCTATCTTGGCTTTTGCGATCATATTCTCTGAAAGCTACGTGCTCATTATATCTTGAACCTGCCATGACCTCTTATCGAAAGCACCAAATGATAAGACGTAGAAAGTCTTTATCTGAAAGAAAAGAGTTGGTAGTTGTTGTCCCGATCGGGGTAGGAGGTTCCTGCAGAAAGAGCGTCCGGTCAAATCAAGCGTTAGCACTCCGAAACTTAAGTTAGTAGCTTTCTAGAAAGAGATTACTTTGAGAGAGAGAGTCTCAAATATTCAATACTTGGAGCCATTGTGCTTTAGGCTATTTATAGGAGATAAAGAAGGAGTACTTAATACTTGGGGAGTGATAATTGACAGTTGGAGCAGGTGAGCGACGAAGTGACAGGAAGTGAGTGAAAGGTATAGGCGCTGATTTATGTTGGTGGACTGATAGGACAATGCTGTCCCATTAGTTCGATCGGGATGTTATGCCGGCCCCCTATCTTGTCTTCCAGCTCCACGCTTGGTTCTTCTTGGTAATGGACTTTGGCTTTTGCCAAGTGCTATTGGACTGACTGTTTAGATCTTAAAAAATATTTTTTCCTTGGTTAACAAGAACGAAAAAATAAATAATGAAAAAACAAAATGAAAAGTCGTTTACTTTATTTTTCATCGAAAAACGTCAAAAAATTAAAAATTATACAGAGTAATCCATAATTTTTCACCCCTTTTTTATTTGCATTTTTAATATAAAAACTATATGCTTTTCTAATTCTGTTCGTGACTAATAGTAACACCTTAAAAATAGCATAGTCCAAAAGTGAAAAAAGTCAAATGTGTTTTGTCAAATATTCAAATGTTTCTAATTAAAATTGAATTCAAACTCTTATTTGTGGCCCTCACCTAAATTTTGTTTTAAGTTTTATATTAAAAGATTGTGTTAGTTTGTATACAATTTTAACAAATTTAAGATTTATTTTTATTTAAAAAAATTAGCGAATTCTTTGGTTCATAATTTAGTTAGAGTTTCAATTTCTTTTTATCTATTTTTTATGTCTGGTTAGATTGATCACCAAACTTTTTGTATTTTTCTTAATAAAAGTTTGATTTTATAAAAAAAAATTAATAAATTCAAACTTTTTCTTATGAAAATAAAAAAAATAAAACTTAAAAAATTTAGTATTTGTGTGAACTATATGGTGGCAAGATTAATTACACCTAGACGAATGAAATTTCCATTTTTCGATTACTAATTACATGTAATAACTGACAATTCATTATAAATTTAGCTGATATACGTACAATATTTCAATTTTTTATGTATATCATTTCATGCCTGCAAAAGAAGGTGCTGCGCATATGATTGCGGAAATCTCAAACTTGGATGCTTGCTTAAAGCCAAATACATGTTTAGTCCCTCCAACTAGACAAAAAAAAAAAAAAAACATGTCTAGATCCTCCAACTTGGCACAAAAAAAAAAAAAAACATGGTTAGACCCTCCATCTTGACATAAAAAAATCAGTTAAGCACCTAAATTTTAATTTTATCCGGGTGGCTATTTAAATTTTGTTATTCGATATATAATAAATACAAAATATGCATTTATTCGGATATCGAAAGAGTGTGAGTTACAGACATGCATACTTATAAAATTTATAATGATTGATGAAAAAAGATGTATCTATAAAACATATAATAAGAATAAAAGACATAGAAGTGTTTATTTTTTAAGCAAAAACGCGTAAAACTTAAAAATCATAATAAGGATAAAATCATAAAAACACTTAATATTATAAGTGCTTAATTTAAATTTAGTATTTAGTATTTACGTAGTAGAGATGTATGGCTTCTATAGTTATTTTCTATATTTAGTTAATTAGCCGTTGAATGAATTTTGCTATTTGTATTTTTTTCTTTTAAGAAACTAAACTAACCCAAATCACTTCAAAATATATTATTAAAAAAGAAAGTTCGATGACTGGGCCCTGGAAAGTAAATGGACAGAATACATCAAATTTCAAAGTTTTAAGGCTTTGCCATTTATTGGGCTTGCTTCAGAGTAGCCAACCCATAAACTATAGAGGAAATTACACGTTTTACTATTTTTTTAAGCTCCACTTTTAAAAATGCAGCCAAACCTTTAAAATGTTTAAAAATACCTTATTTTAATTTTGTGTTTTTAAAAATGCTATTTTTTATATTTGGCCCTAAATACCCATTTTAGGGTTTTCTCTCTTTTCACTTATTGCTAACATTCGTCTTGTTCTTAGGTTATCTTCTTCTTCTTTTCTTTATCGTTTCAATCGATCCTTTTAATCGACGGTAGCTTTTGAAAATTGATCATTGTTGCCATCGGTGCAGCTATCGGTAGTGGAGGTTCGGCAATCAATTAGCAGTCGTATTTTCCTTTCTTCTCTCGCCATTGAAATAACAAGTTTGCAGTTTCTTATCCTTCGAAGAAAAAAAAGGTGAGTTTTTTTTTTTAATTTTTCGTTTATTTTTTGTATTCATTTTAGACGTAGTATCTATTCATCAGATCTCGCTTTTGTGATTTTTTTTGGCTTAGTTGAAGTTTGGAATAAACAAACTGTAGTATATATTTGATTTTGTATTTAGTTTATGGTTTTTACGATGATTTTGGAGTTTCAGTCAAGTGTTTGTTATAGTTTTCTTCTTCTTCGAGATGTTTGATGACCCTTGTATTTGTAGTTGTAGTAGACACCGATGCTGTAATAGGGTTTTAAATTATGCCGTAATGGGGTTTCTTATTGTTTTGATTATAGGTGTGTCTTTTTTTTTTTGGTTTTTTGTTTTTTCTTTTGTTTGGAGTTTGGTTTTTGTTGGATCTCTATTTTTTGCCAGTGTCAGTTGTTGATATCAGGGGCAACAGTAATTTAGGAGCCAATGTGTTTTTCTCTTTTGTTTGTACTCTGCTGTGTGAAGAAATTAGCTTTTGCCTAAATATGAGCTTTTGATTTTGTACATTTGTTGTTTATGTGCATGTATATGTTTTCCCATTTAATAGCAGTAAATTTTGCCAACTTTCCACTTATCATAATTCTCTTTCAATTTCCTATTTATGAAGGTCCTCAATGTACTATTATTTGTACATTTTCTCAATTCACCTTCATATACTTCTTACAATCTCTATTAGTTTATTCATTAAGTGCGTTCTCTGTATTTATATAAATGTCATGTTATAGTTCTCAGTTAGGCTGCATATGCTTCTTTTTACTAAACTACTTTGTGATTTTTCCTTACCTTTTACATTTCCAGTAGTATGAAAATATCCTTATGAGGGATTATGCGTTATCTTTTTTTGAAGGTATTATGTTTTACTAGAATCATGCAACTTTCGTATCTCTGCGCATGGAACTGGAAGAATCATTTAAGAGTTATTTGAAAGCAATGATTTTGTAACACATTAAAAAATAGGTCTTGTGACAGGCTTTGTTTTCCCCTTAGATGTATATATATTCGTACATGGGTTCTGTTTTTATGGTTTGTATTCATAGAATAAAGTTATGCTTTTAGGGGATTTTAATAGTAAGACATAATGATTGAGGTAGATTGAGTTGAAATCATGAAGGATTAATTTATTATAAATATTTGTTACCAATTCTTTTATTTTTATTTTATTATTCATTATTAATTGATGATATTATGTAAATGTGTTATTCAATTATTTTGTTAAGTAGCTTTCCAATGTTTGATTGGTTTTGCATTTCTAACTACATGAAGAATGGAACTCTTTGTATTCAGTTGTTTCTCCAACATAGCAGCGAACTCAATTCCTGGATAACAAGGATCAAGATTGCATTAGATGTTGCGAGGGGAATAAACTATCTCCACAATTATCCAATCCCACCCATAATTCACAGAGCCATAAAGTCTTCATCCATCTTCCTCTATGAAAATTGGGTAGCGAAAATCAGAGATTTTGGATTAGCAATAATGGGGCATGAATCCGAACAGGACTACATTTCAAAGAGGGCAGCAATAGAAGATGATGGTTATGATGATCCTGAGAATATCATAACTACAAAGAGTGATGTGTATTGATTTGGTGTTGTATCGTCAGAAATTTTGACAGGCAAGAAAGCTGTCTTCAATGATGGTGAGAATGGAAGTAAACCTACAAGATTATTAGATTTTGTAGTGCCTAAAAACTCGCAAAATGAGCTGGTTCAAGTTTTAGACCATAGGGTTGGTCCTCTTGTGTCCGGTAATGAAGCAGAGGCAGTGCAAATGGTGGCATACACTGCACTTTCTTATGTAAATTCACAAGGGATTAACAGACCAGATATAAAAGACATTGTTATTAATTTGGAACAATCTTTGTCTCTGCTTGATTATAGTACAGGGAACTTGCAGAACAGTCAATCAACTTAGAATTTGTTGAAAGGCAATATATATATAGTTGATGGTTTAGATGAAGTTTTTGTAATTTTTAAGTTTTCAGCTTATTGTACTTTGAGTTTTGCAATTAGAGCTTTGTTTTCTCTATCTTAAGATGTTTTATTTCCAACTTGTGGTTGAGTAAATTGGATCGAATTCTTTTCAATGTTCCATTCTTCATGTACATTTGTTTCGTTTTTTTAAAATTTAGTTGGTATACCAAAATTCAGAATATAATTTTACTTCTGAAATTTGGTATACCATGTGGTATATCGGTATATCATCTGGTATTCTTATATATATTCGATCTAGATTTTGGTATACCGCTGGTATACCAGGTATACCAGCGGTATACCAAAATCCAGAATTGAGATTGACAATCTGGATTTTGGTATACCAGCGGTATACCAAAATCCAGAATTGAGATTGGCAATCTGGATTTTGGTATACCAGCGGTATACCAATATCCAAAATTAAGATTGACAATCTGGATTTTGGTATACCTCTGGTATACCTGGTATACCAAAATCCAGAATTGAGATTGGCAATCTGGATTTTGGTATACCAGCGGTATACCAGGTATACCAGTGGTATACCAATATCCAGAATTGAGATTGGCAATTTGGATTTTGGTATACCTCTGGTATACCAGGTATACCAGCGGTATACCAATATCCAGAATTGAGATTGGCAATCTGGATTTTGGTATACCAGCGGTATACCTGGTATACCAGTGGTATACTAAAATATAGAATTGAGATTGACAGTCTGCATTCTAAGGTATACCACAATACATTGGTAGCCTTATGACACTCGTTTCATGATTTCAGCGAACTAGTAACGATTCATCATATAAAGAAGAAAGTTACCAAAACTACTTTTGTGTTTGAAAACTAAAAATTATTAGTCCTAATTCTTGAATAGAAAAATACAAGAGTGATGATATATAAACTATCATTAGATACAACCTCCTGGTTGAGAATCTTTCTTGAACATTGATATTAGCAGGATGTTCCATTTATTTTGGAACTCGGTAAATTTGAAGGCCAGGTTGCTTTTTTCTTACTTTTGTTTCCCCTTTTTCTCTTTTTCGACTAGAGATTTCAAAGGCGCACTTTCCTTCCCAATTCTTGATAGTGTACCCCCTAGGGAGGCCACGTACACATGGAATTTTGCATAATTGTTAAGGTTTTTTGTATATTGGTCAGTATACCTGGTATACCAGCCATATACCAAAATGTGTAAGTTATAAATGTAATAAAAATTGGTTGTTTCTAACCTTTCTCAATCTCTGTAAGATCTAAAGGATACGCTGTGAGATCCGTGTCCCTCTTCTTCAATTCCAAGTAAAATTTCATGCTATTATCATCTTCTACTTCTAATGGAAAATCTTTGACAAAATACTTTATATTGATATGAGTTATTTCTGTAGTGATTTTTAATTGACTTGATACTATCCCAACAAAAGTTTCATAGCTACAACCATTTGGTATTAGTACTCATTTGACTTCAAATTTGTTATCATTTGTCCATTTTCCGTTATACTTAATCAAAACCGAAATATTATCCATCTCTGAATTAAAAAAATGTGAAAATACAATATCAATAAAGACATTTTGTGAAACGGTACGAATGCATTACAAGTAGTTAAAAAATTTCATGGATAAGAAATAAAGACAGCATTATAATTCAGGTACTGGAACTTTGGCAATAAGGTTAAACATTTTGGGAAAAACATGCAACAAATCATCAATTTTCAAAAGTAAAAGATGAGGTGTTATTACATTTAGATTAGTTCATATAAGTCTAGTTTGCAATTCCTGTTAAGTTATTAGTGAGTAAATATTTATGAAGGTGCCGAAATATAGACATTCATATATATGGAAAGGTGTTGTGAGAAGTGTATGAAAATGGAGAATATATTTATTAGGAGTAGATTATTTTATAGAACATTTGCTCATAAAAAATTCATATTGGCATTTTGTCAAACACTTTGTATACAACAATTAAGACAACAAATTTTACATCAGCAAATTAACAAATTAACGATACAAGAAATCACCATCAAATACAACATCCAAATGTAAAACACAATTCAAATTCATGTGGAAATCAGCATGCCAAGTCAGGGGGTGACTGCGGCACTTTGACACCTTTGAAACTTGTTCTACTTGTTTACATAAACATTGAACCTACTCGGACATCTTAAATCCAATTTAATGTTATGCAGCCTTTATCCGAAACATTTATAAAGAGAAAAAAGTTCTGATTAGATCTACAAATATCTTTACTTAGATGATACAAGGCTGCAGTAACATATTATAAATCATAACTGCATTATATCAAATTATAATGAACCCAAAATTTAGATGTCAAATTATGGTTTGAGACATGATGTGATTCCTTAATGAATAAATGCAGGCCTATGTAATCTGAACTCATCGTGGATAGAAAAAAGATAAACCAGAAGTTTATGATTTGAGAAACACAAAACAGAATTAGTCTTCAAAAAAAACGGTAGAGGAGACTCACCTTCAAAATCTTCATAAACAAAAAATGCAGAGCAGGTATTAAGAAAGAGGAAGCTTCAAAATCATCAATAGTCTTATAACAGCAGGAAGAAGATCAAAAGAAGAATAAGAACGAAAGAAGAAGAAGAACGAAAGAACATGAAGCGTGAAAGAAGAAGAAGGAAAGAATATGGAGTGTTTGGCTTGGATTAAAAAAGTGGTATTTTTAAAAATAAAAATTTTAAAAAAAGTAATGTTAAAAAGGAAAAAAAAGATGGTGGTATTTTTAAAAAGGGGTTCTATTTTCTGGGTAGTTTTGTAAAACTCCCTAAACTATATTGAAGAATCTTTAGTTTGTAATCTTGGGCTTTATGTCTTTTTCTGAGGGGATTTTCACAAAACTACCCAAAAAAGAGAAGTCCCAACTAAAAATACCCTCATTTCTTTTTTTCTTTTAACAATACATTTTTTTTAATTTTCATTTTTAAAAATACCTCTTTTTGAATTCCGCACAAAATCTTTATTTCTTCCTCCTTTTTTATTCGTGCTTTTCCCTTAAGTTGATGGCAGCATATACCGCATTCACTTCCAGGCTTCCAAGGATTAATTTCTCTCATCTATGTTTTCTAGCTGTCATTGCAATTTAACTAACCTAAAAGTGTTTCTTTTGGACATTTGTTTATGGAATCAGGTTGTAAAATGTCAACAAGCATATCGCACATCAAGTGATGCTCAACCAAATCCAGCAACTAATTCTTCACGATCTGCACTCTTTCTTTTCTCAAGGTTCTCATTTTCTTAAGACCTCAACAATAGACACTTTGAAGAATTCTTTTATTGCAGAAGTTCTGCAACTGTTAAGCGCTATCTAGCTGCAGCTAGGTCGGGTGTTGGCTAGCTGATTTGGAGCAGATTTATTATCACAATATGTATTCTTTTTGAAATTATACCCCGTTTTAGTGTTTCATGCAACTATTCAAATATTGTAAAGAAAAATCACAAGCGAATGATGATATATTCGATTAAAATGGTGAAGAAAGCATTCGGCTTGGATTCGCAACCTTTCTGGAGTTGTCATGAAGTTGGACATGTCTTCACTTTCTTTCTTTCTCCTTTATTAAAAAATTGTTTATTAAACTTTCCTGTTTGCAGCTCATTGTATAGTACAGTGAAAAGGAAAGTTTGACAAGCTAATCTATTGAAAGAAAAAAGAATTTGACAAGCTAATCTATTGAAAGAAAAGAGAAAATATGGGCTGAATGTTTCGAGTTTGGAGATTTTGTTGCAAAAAATCGAATTACAGTGAACTCTGTACAACATATTTTAAATTGATGGTTCTGCTTCTTGCTTTTAAATGTGAAAATTTGGAGACGAATCAGTTCTTTACCTTTTTCCAACGCATAAAAGTCCATTATAATCCAACGATTTATTGAGATCGAATATGCCATCGGATATTTGTTAAAAAGAAAAGAGGATTTGATGCTGTTTACAAGGTAAAAAAGAACCAATCTATTGAATTTGAGTATATGCTAGTAGCTTTTAGATAGCTCGGGTTAATATCCGAGCTTATGAAGTTGCCACTATGTAGTTACGTTATCAAGTTGAAACTAAAAACATTGCACTAAGATGAGAACGGTACCATGGAGCTAAGGCTTATTCGTAGTTATGAAAGATTTTTGAATTTAAAATGAAATATGTTTTCAAGGTACACTTCCTGATGGGTAGGAAATTGTTGCAAAGAGGCTATCAAAATGCTCAACCCAAGGCGCAGAATAATTTAAGAATGAACTCGAATCAATTACCAAGCTTCAACATCAGAACCTAGTACAGTTGTTAGGACTCTGTTTTGAAGGAGAAGAAAAGATACTTGTGTATGAGTATGTGCCTAATAGAAGCCTTGACAACATTTTATTTGGTCAGTTTTCCATGAGATTTTAACTTTCTGCAATTTATGAGTATGTGTATGAGTATGTAATATTCAATTTAATATTTTTAAATGCATGATATAAGTTTAATTTTTTTAAATTAGTATACCTTATGGTATACCTGGCTGGTATTTTATTTTTTGATATATCCGGTGGTATACCAAGTATACCGTCGGCAATACCAAAATTCAGAATTAAAATTATCTTTTAAATTTTGGTATACCAACAGTTATACCTGGTATACTAGCCGATATACCAAATTTTAGAATAAAAATTATCTACTGAAATTTGGTATATCGCCTGGTATACCAAAAAATAAAATATGTTTGCACTATGTAATTTGGTATACCGTCTGGTATACTAAAAACCAAAATATGTTTGCACTATGTAATATGGCGTACAGGCTGGTATACCACCTGGTATATCAAAAAACAAAACATATTTTCACTATGCAATATGGTATACCTAGTATACCAAAAAATAAAACATATTTTCACTATGCAATATGGTATACCGGCTCGTATACCAAAAAATAGAATATATTTGCACCTGGCATACAAAAAACAGAAGATGTTTACATTCTAAAATTTGATATACTGCCTAGTATATGAAAAATAGAATATATTTGAAATATGTAATGTGGTATACCGCCTGGTATTAAAAAAAATGAATATGTTTGCAATATGTAATATGGTATATCGGTCGGTATACCCGGTATACCGCCTGATATATCAAAAATAGAAAATGTTTACATTTTGAAATTTGGTATACCACTGATATACTTGGTATACCGTTTGGTATACCAAAATTTAAAATTGAAATTATCTTCTGAATTTTGATATACCGGTGGTATATCAGGGATACCGTCTGGTATACCAAAATTCAGAACTGAAATTATCTTCTAGATTTTAATATATTAGATGGTATTTTGCTCATATGGATAATAAATGTTAACAAATGTTAACGCTTAGGCTAATATAGGAAATGCCCCGGTCTCTACGATCACCCATTGGAAACCACATTTTTGAATAATAATTCATTATCATTGCCCAATTTCTGATCAAATAATTAATAACGAGACATTCAAACTCAGCTGTTAATGTTATGTCCATTTATTGACCTTATGCATCGCCCTGGGTTTGGGGATTGAATTTCTGAATTCTCCATTTGATTTTGATTTATCCTCTTCATAGTGATTCTCTTATATCATATGGATCTCATCATCTCTCCATAATTTTTTAAACCTATTTATATACAAACATATATTTTAATACTAATCTATAAAACAAACAACACTTATTCTTTACCAAATAAAACAATAAATCCGATTATAAGCATATTCAACAATTATTTAACAAAGCTTAATATCATTGGTTTTTTTGATTTTCAGGAACATTAAACTAAAATTAAGAATATGAATAATTCAAACTAAACTATTTATTTTAATACCTGATATGCACCTACTCCACTAGGCCACTTTCTGGAAGTATATATTGTTATGTTATTTTTTCTCATAGTGATACAAATTAAATGCAATTGTAAACTACAGTTCTACAAGTTGAATCACTTATAAGTACTCAAATTTAAGAATTGGTTGGCCTAATCTGAGCTGAATGCTCACTTGAATAATGTTAGAGGCTGCCTTCATGATTTCCTTTTTTGCTGCTTCTGCTATTTCCATTGCATCTCTACAAGGAGAAGGTTACAATATCAATTATCAAACGTTTCATGTCTATGTAATTGACATCCTTAGCAAACTCATTACAGTTGCACTCAGTACTACCTTATCAACATGTCTGGAGGCATGGTAACTTCAATTTCTAGTAGTTTCTTGCCTTGCAAAATATGTTGTCTGATTCTATCAACCTTCATTTTCTGGAACTCAATATTTTTATCGTACATGAATGCCCTCTGAGTGAATAGTTTCTGGCCTGTTGGCAGTCCTTTGAAATATGTCATTTTTTGTTAGTCCGGCTAGGGCACTCGTAAACCTGCAATTAGAGAAAATTCTAAGCAGAGATGGCAGCAAAAAGAGATTAAGCATAGAAAATTTCTCATATATAAGCATAAAGGTCTCAGCACTAGTGGTAGCAACTTGAAAACATATATCATAACCTTTCCCAATATGTGACCGTAAATAATAACAAACCAGAAAGAGACATCCACAATTTAACTGCAACCTTAAGAGGTGAAGACCAATTCAAGATAGGTTGGTTGATTATTTAAGACTTTTCACTTTTGATGCTGTTGATTGGCTCATTTTAGAGAGTATTTGATTCCTACCAAATAGAAGAATTAAGGCCTGAAGATTTGAAAGAGATCTTCAAGATAGGCTGGTTGATTATTTAAGACTTTTCACTTTTGATGCTGATGCTGATTGAGTTGGACAAATGGTGATAGTTGATGAAGAACATAGGGTTCGATACAGCATAAGAAGCCTAGGGTTGAGTCTCAAAGCGACAATCAGAATAGAGGTGAATAAGTTAATAAGGGGCATAGTAGTTCAGGTTATGAGCATGGGAAACAAGGATCCCAATCTACTATAAGGTATGAGGGGGCAACACAAAACTGGACAAATGCAATGCTAGAGATCATAAACATCTATTTTCCTACCATTCAGAATAGCTCAACACCTTATTAGCATTTTGGGAAGAATCATGGTGGTCGTACTTGTTATCGAGCTACTGAAGCATGCTTTGGATGTGGTTAAATAGGACATCTTAGGAAATATTGCCTTACTGTTAACACGAAACAAAATTCATCCCTAGATCTTTCCAGTGGCACTTAAACAGTTGCTCAGCATAGAGGTAGAGGTCGTGGTCAAGGTAATGAAGGTGTTGGTGGTTGAGGCTCTATTACATCCTAGGGTTAGGCTCAAGCTAGGGTTTATGCCATGACACAACACAGTGGCGGAGTCAAGATCCCAGGGTCAGCGATAACACACGTTATAATTTTAATATAAAAAATTAAAAATAAAAAACACATTAATTATACTATGATAATATATTTTATTTAAAATTGAAAAAAGATAGTGTTTAAAATCAAATAAAAATACAATTTTTACAATTATTCTTGATGAAATTTTATATTTTTAAACCGTTGTATAATTAACTCAATATCAATATAGTCAAAAATAACAAAAAAGAAACATTTCATTTTAATTAATTATCACTTAAATTATCTATTTTATTAATTTTATTTGAAATCAACGTTAAAATACACATTCAACTTACTAAAACCTAAACAATCTATAAAACAATAAAAAATCAATTAAAGAAAAAAAATTAATAAGTACAATATTAAAAATTACAAAAAAAAGTAAATTTTTTTCACATACCAATTGCCAATTGAAGTGATAAAAAAAATACTTATTAATCCTATTTTAAATTTAGAAATTTTAAAAACTTGCAATAAAAATAAGTAAAAAGGGAAAAGAGAAGTGTGCGTGAAAGTGAAAATAAAAAATAAAAACTAAAAAGTGTATTTGACTATTTGTTATGAATTTACGTTATTAAATAAGTTGACACTTATTTTTTTATTTTTTTAAATTTATGTAATTTTATTTTTGGACAAAAAAAGATAGTATTTGAATTTTATCATTTATTTGATTTTTTTATTTCAATAGATTTGCATCATCCCATTTTAATTTTTATAATTTAATTAAAAAAATTATGTAATTATTACTTAATTAAAATTTGAGAAGGGACACTTCCCTTATATATATATAAGAAATTCCAAATTTAAGGGTGTGCACAGCAGTAAATTGTGGCTCTGCCACTGACACAACAGGATGCTCAAGCATCTAACAATGTGGTGATAAGTATAATTTCTATTTGTTCAATTGATGCCAAGGTTTTATTTGATTCGGATTTAACCCATTTTTTTGTATCTTTTTTTCTATTTATGAAGTTTAATAGTACACTTGAACCTTTAGAATATCTTTTGTCCATGGCAACACCTATGGGGGATGTTTTAGATGTAGATTTGATTTATAAGAAATGTAAGTTACAGATTAGGGTAGGAAGATGTTAGCTGACCTTATATTATTAGACATGCTAGACTTTGATGTAATTCTTGGAATGGACTAGTTGGCATCTTATTATGCTACATTGGACTGTTATAACAAGTCTGTTACTTTTAATATTCCTGGGGAGGAAAAGTTTCTTTTTTTAGGGAGATTGTAGTATGGCCCCCAACAATCTTATTTTTGAAATCAGTGCCAAAAGATTGTTGCACAAGAAATGTCGAGGATTTTTGGCCTATTTCAGGAATACATAATTTGATAAGGTTAGTTCATATCAAGTGTATATTGTTAAGGAGTTTGCTGATGTATTCCGTGATGAGCTAATAAGATTACCACTAGAAAGGGTAATTGATTTTAGTATTGACTTGGCTCTTGGAACATAACCTATATCAATGGTTCCCTATTGAATGGTTGTAAGCATTGGGTCTTGAGGAGGCTTTTGTCATAGTTATCTAATGACAAAATTGCTTCTTTAAAGATAGCGGATTGAGGATGGTGAATCATTTTTGTGTTAAGACTATTCTTTGAAAAATGTTATGAAAGGTTTTTTGGTATTTAATTTTAGCAGATGAGTAGCATAGAGGGTCAAATGATGAGGTATACCCTTGATCGGGGACTTAAATCAGAGTTAGGCAAGTGCATAGGCCTTGCACACCCATGCATATAGGCTTATACATCTAAGGGAAATCTCATTGTTTAACCTTTTGTCAGATTTTTGCCATGTTTAGCTATGTACGACCTTGCAAATGGATCATACTTGAGAGAGTGAAATTTGGTGGAAGATTTAGAGAGAGAAAATAAAAAACTCTTGAAAGGTGGAATGGCCAATTTGGCCAAGAAGGAGAAAAGGGAGAGAGGGAGAAGCTAGATTAATTCTTTTGAAAATTGCAAATGTTTTTTGGCTCTTTATAAGGCGAGCTTGGGCTGGGCTTGGTTTAACCAAAGAGGTTGGACCAAATTAAGCCCAATTTGATTTTTAAGCCTATTAATGCACTCTAAATTATTTATCTCTCTTTCCAATCTCAAATTCATTCAAAGTTAATTCCATAATTCTTAAAATAATAAATTAAGTTTTCATGAAATATTTTAGCTCAATTGGAGTCCATTTTTGATATGTTTCACTTAAATCGATCCGATTAGCCAATTTTCGGTATTATCGTAAAATAATTTTTTTACTATCAAATAATTCTAAATACTAATTAGAGCCTAACTAGAACTTTCTGTAATTTTTAAAGATCATCTGTTATTTTTAAAGTCTTGATCAAATCCAAGATCAATCGATTATTATTTAAACTGAAATCATTATTTTTCTCTTACTTCCTGCATTCAAACCATCCTAAAAATACTTTTATAATTTTCAAAATATATTTATTAGGCTCCATGAATATTTTTGAGTCAATCAAAGACTATTTTTCGATCTGATTCACTTTTATCAGTCCGGTAACCTAATTTTTAAAGTCACCAAAAAATTAATTTTTTATAACCATATAATTATATTCATCAATATGAGCATATCCATATTTTTGAATTATTTTTCTGAGATTCGTAACATATTATATAGTCCAGTCAAACTAGGTCAAACTAGTTATATTCTAAATTTGGGAGTGACTTAACTTTCTAATGCCTTTTTGAGATCCAAACGACCTCTGTTTGACCTCAAATTTGAACTACAGACTTCTGCTGTTATGCTTTTTTCAATGATCAAATAAAATATTTTTTAACCCTATGAGTTATTATTTATCCCGATATCACTATTTACCATCGAAAAAATACTATTTCTGACTAACCCTATATTTAGGCCATTACAGATTTGATCCCACTTTTAGGATTCAACTAGGTTAAGGTTCCTTCCCCAAGCCGATGGTCGCTTCGCAATAGGAAAATGACTCAACTTGACTTGCCAAGTCTTAGGTTTTGAGAGGTATAAGGTGGTACGCCTAGGTTTCCCTATCTCATCACTAACGATTGATGGCTGAGAGGCATCTAGTTTGGCACCAAAAGGCTGAGAGTAAAGAGTTACCTCCTAATAAAACATTGGGAAAGGGGGTGTTTTGACCTTGTGAGGCTAAAAAATCCATAGATGGTTCGAAACTCTACTTTTATTTTTACCTTTGATGAATGTGACATAGCGGCTTTCAAATTAGTCATGTTATCCCTTTTCTTTCATGCAAAATCAGAGTAAATATAAAAATTAAAGGCACACCCAATCATGTAAGAAAGCGATAAATGATGGTATAGAATTAAAATAGTATAGGTATCCATAAATGGAGTAATTTATTGTTGCCCTTTCAGGTGAGTACTTTGGTCCTCGCATATGAATTATTGAAAAAATATTTTATTATGATGGTTCAAAGATAGGGACTTGTCCGTCCAAGGTTTATTTAGGAAACATCCGTTATTTAATTATATATAAAAATCATTTACATTATTGAAAGCTAAATTTTACGCGTAAATTTTCTGGTTGGAAACACAGATATTGGTCCGATTTTATTAATAAAATATCCCAATTATTTACTATTAATTTTTTTTGGTGTTTTTCATTTGCTGCCAAAAATCTTTTACTAGAGGGATAGTGAACTTACCTGCAGTGCTCGCCTGATTATGCTCGCTAAGAAGGGGTTAGTTCATAAGAATAGTAATGATAATGGTAATAATAATAGTAACAGTAATAACAACAAAAATAATAATTATAACAAAAAATGAAAATGAAAATAGAACATATATAAAAGAAATGAAATAAATAAAAGGAAGAATAAGAATTTCTTGCATATATCAAAAATGCACAGAGGTGTGCTTGGCGACATATGATCAACTCTTTTACCTTAAAAAGCAAAAGAATATATTTTAGACCATGCATCGTGTAATGCACAGGTGTGCACTATGCAATGCATGGCCGTATCAACCTGATAATGACTAACTTTCTTTATCTTTTTAAAATAAAGTCCTTGTTAATAAACAAATCTAAAAGGGAGCAAAATGAGGAGATTAAAAGAACAAAAATAGTTTTTAAATCAAAGTCCTAAAAAGATGAATTTAAAATAGACAAAAGGTAGCATAACAATGATAACCTAATGCTTTCTATCACACAAAAAAATACCATTGAAAAGGGTTTCACAACCTAAATCTAACAGAAATTAATATGCGATAAAAAGCTATAAATGAGGATAATAATAAAAACCTATGATAATCCAAAAATACCAAGAAAGGCTTTTTATATTACCTTCAATATACATACTCGATTAGACTATTGAACATCGGATTGGTGGTGTAAGGCCTTAATAGTGACCCTAATAGAAATGTGTGTAATTTGAATTTAATTGAGTTAATTAGGGACTTAATAATTTAGTTAAGGTCAAGATTTGGGGAATTTTATGTTAAAAATGGAGTTAGTGGAGGCTAAATGTAATATATGTCTTAGTGGGGTCATTTTTTTGACATAAGACCCAAAGTTATTTTATTTAAAAAAAATGAGAAAAGAGAAGAAGAGGGGAGGAAGAGAAGGAGAGGACGGAGGGGAGGCGCTATTGCCGATCAGCGGTGCTCTGGCCGACGATCGGTGCGGCTGTCACCACCTTGACCACGCCATCATTTCCTCACCAATTCCTTCCTCCGGCAGCGGCGATGGCTCTTGGTCCGTGTTTCTTTTTTCTTCTCTTTGACTGGATCGATCTTCTCCTCTTTACGGTGATCGATGATAGTGCTTGGAATCACGATCACCACCAGAGAACTCCTAGTAGTGAGGCAGATCTTTCGGTGCTCGCCGATCTTCCTCACTCGCTGGTGAAGAGTAGATCGGAGTGGATGGAAACCAGTGGTTTCAGGTGATTTTTCGATCGATCCGTGGTGCCTTGGGGCACGTGAAGGCCACCGAAAGGTTACCAACAACTCTGACAGTAGGTGGGTAGCTCCGGCAAGTCTCCGACAAGGTTCCGGCGAGGCAGAATAGAGAGGGCATTCTGGGCTTCGACTCTTTGGTATGGGAACTAATTTTACTCAAGAAGTGCTCTATAATTTTATGCATGATGCATAGTTTAGCTTATTAATGTATAAATGTATGTCTTGTGAGTTATGTCAAATAATGGTATTTTGAGGAAATATATGTGATAAAGATAATCCTTATAATAATTGTGGTAAGGGCGATAGTGGTAAATTTTAGGACGGAGATATGGTTTTGATGAAAAAAGGGAAATTTATAGCAATTTATTTGACTAATGGCCCTTCCTGAATTGATGAACAATCTCTTGAGGTTTTAGTTCTAATATTGGTTAATTGAACTATTTACCGTAGTAAGGTTCACTTTGAGGCCTTGTCCTTATAATAACTTCAAATTAATTATTCAAAGCAAGGTTCTTGCCTAAGATTTAAGGCATAAAAACAACTAGAGTATGACCTTGGCAAATTTTCAAACACACATATACAATAAAAACATGAAGGAATTCAACTATAATATTATTACAAGAAAACACATAATTAGATCTCATTAAGATCTAATAGACTATAACAAAAAACTAAAGAGATTTAAGGTAATGATATCCCATAGCTTACTGAACAACAAGTTAGTAGGATTAAGATAATATTGTAAAATTTTTTTCGTAAGAAAGGAGACGCTAAATTGAATATATGAAATGTTTATGTTAAAAACGAAGAGTATTATGCATTAGCTTGTAAAGATAAAGAACAAGCGATAGTAACATAAAGTATAGTGATTATGGGACTTAGAATCACTTGAACTCATTGGTTGCTAAGATAGCCTAAGTGATTATGGGCATTAACTTGTGCTTGTAATCGTATAGGTATAAATAATTAGTAATATGCCATAATTATTAACCTACCCTAAAAAGGATAGGAGATCGTAAAAATTGTCTATATATGTATATACATTGGTGAGTTATATCTAGATGCTTATCTAGCGAATATCTAGTATTACGAAATGACATTATTACTTATAGTATCGTGATTTTCATTAACTTAATAATGTATTAATTGAGTTAGCATGAAAATAATTATATATCATGTCTGTGTGTTAAATATCAAATGTACGGCTATAAGGATAATAATAATGTGGAGTATTACAACACGAAGAAACGTGATATAACTTGATGTTTAAGTGATGAGAATATTGTAAAGCATTGAAAATGAACTATGTCATATGTTCAAGTATAAATGAGTATGTATTGTTTCTAAATTGAAATAGCATGGTTATGCACATATGCCATCGGTTAGTGTATTAAAGTACATAACTATAGTGACATGTGTTTACTTATGGAAATCATGTTGAAAAATATGCATGAAATGTCATATCAGACTGTGTATCTTTTTATATGATTATTTACAAGAGAAATTGTATAAAGCATTATGTGAATTGCGCATATGTATATTATGCACTAGAAAAGATACATCCTTTATATGATATTTTAGGCTCTTTTAGGCTTTCTCTCTCTATAAATTATCTTGCGTAACTATGTGATTATTTGATGCAAGTGTAACATGTTTAAAGGTTATATTGGGTGATTGGCATAATTAAAGTTCGTAAAGGTACAAATCTAGATCAGAGAGCATGTTAGAGGCATAGTTAAGTGATAGATTCCTCTATGATTGTAATATGTAAAGCTTTTATTTCTATAAAGTAGTAATTTTAATATGCTTTGTGCTTGATTCGATATTTTAACCTTGTATTGGCACGATTTAGAGTTGGATAAATGCTTCTGGAGATTTGATTTTATTATGTGTATACATATACACTGATATTGGCTGTCAGGCCATGTTATACCTAAATGATATTTAAGGCTTTTTGGAAAGGAAGTTATGTATCTGTTAGCCTGTAGTCATAGTTCAATCGTGGATTGAATAGACCCCGTTTGGGTCTTTGTCCTTCGTGGACTTCTGATTTTCCTTACTGGACCATTTTTTGATCTCGTGGGGATCTTCTATTTTGATATCTTCGGATATCCTCCGTTTGATATATTTGAATATCCTCTGTTTGATAGCTTCGGATATCCTCTGTTTGATATCTTCGGATATCCTCTGTTTGATATCTTCGGATATCTTCTGATCCCATTATCCACTTTTGGAACTTAGGCAGGCTAATTTCAATATGGTGTAAAAGTATAAGTACTCTAAACTACCAGTGCATATCCTGTATCTCATTTGTATTTGGAATCTGCAAAGGTATGCATATGAAATTGTACGTAGGTTTTAACTCTTTGAAGATGTTTCTCAGCGTTTTTCCTTTTTGGTAAATGAATGCCATGTGATAAATTAACCTTTATTTAGTATTTTAAGTTTTTTCCTTGGATATTTTTTTATAAGCAGTGTTGCACTATGTATCCGGCCCATTTTTTGGAACGGGTATTGGGGTGTTACATTTAATGGTATCAGAGCAGCTTGGTTTAGTCGATTTTGGTTAATAAGAGTTTTAAGAGAAGTTGTTTGAAAGTTCTGGCTTATTGGTCTAATGTTGATTATTTGTAATTTTGCTTTGCTATAGCCCGAAGTTGGGATGATTTAGAAAGTTTTGGAAAATGAAGTTAGAAAGAATAGATATAAAAGTATTGTTTGGGCGACAGCAAATGAAGATGAGGTATATATTTATATTTGAATGAGACGGTATAGATTATACTATTGTATAAAATAGGAAATGATCACAGTATAGTGATGTAGTTTTAATGAAAGAAACCAAGTTTAATGTTTTAACCGTATTATTGGGAAAAATAGATTATAGTACAAGAGATAAACTTATGAATTCATTTATATTGATGATTAACAGGTAAAATTATGGTTTTGATCTAGACAGAGAGATGTCCTTGAAGGAGTTTCTGGTATGTTTCTCCTCTCTTGATTAATAATTGTTTGTGATGATTGATTTTGAGGTTAGAGAATGCTTATATGCATTTTTAAAAGGTCAGATAAGTGGAGAAATTTTGAGGGTAGCCTGGGTGAATTATAGACTAGATCTTTTACTCATATTGATATAGATGTTAAAGTGGTGTATTTAAGAGAAGCTGAAATTCTGGTGGAATGTTAAGCAATATGTATTTATATTTGGAAATTGAAATATGGCATAAGTGTATTAATAGAATATGCAGAGGTTATTACAATATGATGTTTGAGCAAGAATTCTATGTGTTATGATGAGGTTTTCTATATTGAGATTGTTATGAAGATAAGTTGAGGTTGGTTAGGATGCTCAATATACTTATCAGTTATTCCTTAACAGGTGTGGGCTATTGATTGAATATTTTATAGTTTTTGGGATGGAGCAAAACATATACATTATTTGAGAATACGTATTGGTATTCTATTGCATACATGGAATCATTCATTCATCCATCGCATAGCATCATACAACATTTGTCAGCATACGAATCACATCATATCACATGTATCAGCCCTACCTGACAAGGAAAATTGATAGAAGATATTATGAGCATAATAGAAACTTGACGGTAAGCAAAGGATTATTGTATTAATAAAAAATGACTAGATAGACTTTAAATGTGATAGAGTAAAGGAATATATAGAGGTTAGAATAAGAGTTGTTGAATGTAATGGATATGGTCAGAGTTTGGTTATTATGGTATAGGAAATGTGGAAAAATTAGTAGCGGTAATAATATAAATTATAGGTTTGAATTTCAAGGACGAAATGCTTTAAGTGGGAGAGAATTGTAAGGCCTCAATAGTGACCCTAATAGAAATGTGTATAATTTGAATTTAATTGAGTTAATTAGGGATTTAATAATTTGCTCAAGGTCAAGATTTTGGGAATTTTATGTTAAAAATTGAGTTAGTGGAGGCTAAATGTAATATATGTCTTAGTGGGGTCATTTTTTTGACATAAGACCTAAAGTTTTTTTTTTTTAAAAAAAATGAGAAAAGAGAAGAAGAGGGGAGGAAGAGAAAGAGAGGACGGAAGGGAGGCGCTGCCACCGATTAGCGATGCTCTAGCCGGCGATAGGTGCGACTGCCACCACCTCAGCCACCAGCCATCGTCTCCTCACCGATTCCTTCCTCCGGCAACGGCGACGGCTCTTAGTCCGTGTTTCTTTTTTCTTCTCTTTGATCGGATCGATCTTCTCCTCTTTTCGGTGACCGATGGCAGTGCTTGGAATCATGATCACCACCGGAGAACTCCCAGTAGCGAGGCAGATCTTTCAGTGCTCGTTGATCTTCCTCACTCCCCGGTGAAGAGTAGATCGGAGTGGATGGCAACTAACGGTTCCAGGTAATTTTTCGGCCGATTCATGGTGCCTTGGGGCATGTGAAGGCCACCGAAAGGTTACCAGTGGCTCAAGAAGTAAGTGGGTAGCTCCGGTGGAGCTCCGGCAAGTCTCCGACGAGGCTCTGGTGAGGTTCCAGCGAGACAGAATGGAGAGGGCATTCTGAGCTTCGACTCTTCGGTATGGAAACTAATTTTACTCAAGAAGTGCTCTCTAATTTTATGCATGATGCATAGTTTAGCCTTATTAATGTATAAATGTATGTCTTGTGAGTTATGTCAAATAATGGTATTTTGAGGAAATGTATGTGATAAAGATAATCCTTATAATAATTGTGGTAAGGGCGATAGTGGTAAATTTTAGGACAGAGATATGGTTCCAATGAAAAAGGGGAAATTTATAGCAATTTATTTGACTAATGGCCCTTCCTGAATTGATGAACAGTCTCTTGAGGTTTTAGTTCTAATATTGGTTAATTGAACTATTTACTGTAGTAAGGTTCACTTTGAGGCCTTGTCCTTATAATAACTTCAAATTAATTATTCAAAGCAAGGTTCTTGCCTAAGATTTAAGGCATAAAAACAACTTAGAGTATGACCTTGGCAAATTTTCAAACATACATATACAATAAAAACATGAAGGAATTCAACTATAATATTATTACAAGAAAACACATAATTAGATTTCATTAAGATCTAATAGACTATAACAAAGAACTAAAGAGATTTAAGGTGATGCTATCCTATAGCTTACTGAACAACAAGTTAGTAGGATTAAGATAATATTGTAAAATTATTTTCGTAAGAAAGGAGATGCTAAATTGAATATATGAAATGTTTATGTTAAAAACGAAGAGTATTATGAATTTTCATTGTATAAGCTTCATAGAAATTGAAAACTTCTTGTTTAATCGAATCTAGATCAATGAAGACCCCATTAGGGGTGAAAAGTCTGCTTATGTGGTTATGACAACATTTAACCAAAGTAAAGAGATAAAAAATCTTGTGTTATGGTTATCTTTTTTGAGCCATCTGACTCTAAATTTTTGTCTCCACATTGATTCTCTAGCCTTTAATTTATTCTATAAGATATTAATGAGGGAAGCCCTATTTATTGTAACGAATTTTCTAAAAATTTCATTGATATCTTCACATTCCAAGTCATAGTCAAGTTTGTCAATCACCCTTTCAAGCCTAGAGATGGACTGGTATATATTACCAAAATAGAAGGCATTCCATTTCGGCATAGTTTTTTTTATCAACTTGATTTTGAGTTGAATGTTTTTGCCATGTGAAGAGCTTAAGTTCGACCACCATAATCTAACATTTTTAAGGAAACTAACATCATACAACCAAGCATCAAGAAATTTAAAAGGCTTAGGTCTTTAGTTAATTGATGAGTAGCATAAAACAAGGGGTGTGTGATCCGAGAGGCACTTTGGAAAGGGCTGATTATGATAAATCTTTTACTTTCAATAACCAATCCTTGTTTACTAAAAATCTATCAATCATGCTTCTGCTAATAAAGTTGAGACTTCAAATAAATTCCTGATATTTTTTCATCTTTGCTACCTATATTGCTTTTCCATCTATCTTTCGAACTTAGTACGACATTAAAATCTCCTCCCATAAGAACAAGGGAGTCTTTATCAAGCAAACTCTCAAAATGATTCCATAATTCTACTTGTTCTGCTTCACTAGATGGCACATACCTAGCTACAATCCAACAATCCATCTTGATATCCACTAGTAGCCCTTCAACAATTATCCATCTTAGACCAAAACGTATAGACTTACGCTGGAAAAAAATTTACACCCTAGGATACCATGATGCCTCCACTGTTGCCTTGAGCATCTAAAGAAACCCAATCCATATTTTTATTACCCGATAAATATCTAATGGTTTTTGAGTTAACTCTTCTCATTTTCATCTCCTACAACATATCCAATCCAATGTTGTTTTTTGTAATACATGCAACCAACATCCTCTGTTTAATAGAAGACTTCAACCCTTTAGTGTTCCAAGATAAGAAATTCATAATAACAACAAGATAAACAAACTTAAAACTCTGAGCAGCTAATTACCCCTTGATGTATATCATCTCTTTCAAATTTTCCCAGACCTCTCTCTCCCTAACCTCAGATTCAATTAAGAAAGCCAAGAATTTTTCTCTATTACCTACTTGAACAATACCTAACATGTCTGCCACTTTGAGGATCTTTGAAGCTTCACTTGTAGGGGAATCGAGTTCTAGTTCTTTTTCATTAACAATGTGATTATTGATATTAAGGATACACCCATCAGAGATAGATTCATCTGCTACTTGCCCCATCCCATAATTATCTTATGGTAATAACTCTTTAAAAGAAAAAATTTTTTTCGTTTAGTTTTCCCTTTCTTACCTCTCATTTTCTTCAAGTTGGGGAATTAAAGGAAGGATCTGATAGTGTCTAGAGCATAGAAAGAATGGATTTTCTTGGCTTTTCTACTTTTGACTTTGAATTCAGTGATTGCCTTACCATTGGTGGAGATTTAAACAAGGCTTTCATTGTAATTAGGTAAAATGCCTAGGTTGGCATAACTAGTTAGACCTTTATAAGGAATCAGATCAAGCCCATTTAAGGTTCCATTTTCTATGGGCTTAAATGAGAGTTCTTGGACAAACTTAGGGGCTAAATCCACCATATGGTCTGAATAGGTGTTTAAATTACACTCTAGAGCTACCACAATCTCAATGTTCTGCTTATTAAAGTACCTTTCCTCCATATCAGACATAGGGGGACAGAGCCTAGGGGAATTTTATTAGAAGAAGTGTATCATCATCGAATCTTGTAAATATAGAGAGTGGAATTTCTCGAAGCTTGAGCAAAATGGGGAATGCATTAAAGATGATAGCTTTCTGCCTTTAGAAATTGCCAGTTGTCGAAGCTTTTTGCAGGCTAAATTCACCCTAGCTTGGTTCTCGTTAATCCTGCTAAAAAGGTTGGGGTAGAAATAAAATGGCTCTTCTTGGATTCTGAAGGGATAAATGGCCCCATCAATTCTGGTTTTTAATATCTCATTGGTAGTGGTTGTGAAAGAAGTGCAATCAAAATTCTTGCCACATCCAATTAGATTTTCTTCCTAGTGTTCTCATAAATGCAAATGAAGCTGCCATATAGAGCTGTAATAGTTAAGAAAAAGGTTGGGTTTCATACATAGAGAGGAAATCCTTCACATAGAATCTAGGCAAATCTCCTTTTGCAAATGTCATTCGGTTCTCATGGCTTAACACACTCAAACCACTCACTCAGCCAGTCTACACCAGATTCTAACATCATTGCTTTATCCTTGCTGGATGGGAAGGTTAAAAGTACCAAATTACCTCTCATAGGTGTATAAATGCAAGAAAAATAATCTTGAGCCAACATAGCCTCTTGTATGCTAGTAATGATTTTTGCATTATGGAACCAACCTACCAAGCTCCTATTCATCCAATCTCGATCCTCCTCAGCTACCTTGTACTAAAAATTTACTACTCCTACTCTCATATTTGTATAAGTGTCTTTTTGAATACCATCTTTGCTGGACAAGCCAAAATTTGTTACCTTAGCATAGGACCTGCCATCTCTGTAACTAGGCCACTTAGCTTTTAGGGTCTTAGAGATATTGTTTGTTTTCTTTGTTACATCTTTATCTGCATATGTTGTGTCTACTGACTTCTCCAGTCTGCCAAACTTTGGCTTCCTTGTACCTCTACTGATAAAGCTAGTGTTTTTGACATACTTTGCAAGATTGACTTAAATTTGGTTATTCCCTAACTAGGATCCATTCATACTTTCAATTATTCTATCTATATCAACCACACCTGATAATTTAATAAAGCCAAAGATGGATTATCTTTTGCTCAATTTCTACGAGACAAAAACACTTTCGACCATTCCATACCAAGAGAAGATTTTCCTTACTCTGAAGTTAGGTCACCCTTTTGGTAGATTGTCCACAAATATGTTAAAGGTATCAGACCTTTTTTTGAGAGGATCAACACCTACTGGTGGTTCCTTTCAAGATTTGCCATAGTCCAACCTTTTGTGCTCAATCGAAGGAGCACGCAAAGGGACATGGGGTTGGTTGGAGGTGGCGTAGGGTGAGAAATGGGTGGGAAAGGTAGAGGAGAGGTGATACAAGAGGAAGGGGGATCTATTTCCATTCTCAGATTTCTTCTCTTCTTCTTCTTCTTCTTCTTCTTTAGTATGTAATGTTGTCTATTTTAAATTATTGCCTTAGTTTGTGTAAGGCAACAATCTAGCTAAAAAAAATTATTTATTGAAAATTATTTTCAAAAATAGGACTCATCATTGAAGGAGAGAATTACAGTTTTTTCAAGAGTTTCACTTTATGTAGTGTGGTGTTTACATTTAAGGTCTTGTTTGGTTTAGTTAATGAATACTAAGTAGGAACGGATACTTGGTAGTTTATACTTGTTATTTGTAGTTGATTAATGAATAATATTTAAATATTTGATAAAATTATTATAGTTTGATGGTATAATTATCAAAATGGATATACTATTTTAATGTAAACTACATTTTTCTCATAAATAAATAATAGCATAATATAAAAATTTATAAATTGCCCAAATAAACAACTTATTGTAGGAAAATATATTAATTTATATATATAAATTTTTATAAATGCAAGCAATGTAAATTTATATATTTTTTAAATATATTTTATAAATAGTAACGAATAATTTCGTCGTTGTGTTAAATAAAGTAGTAATCAATTTTGAACATGCTCCAACATGCTGTTTTTTTTGAAAACGCATTTGTTCGAATGGTAAAGGCTACCAACTCATATGTCAAGAGGCACAAATGGAGCTGTTGGAATTTAAAAGGTTATCAGTTCTGATGGAGCTCTATATTTTAATTTCTTTGGCTTAATGTATGACGTATAACCACATCAATGAAATTATTATTATTTGGTACTATTCTTTTTTCAGTTGTGATAAAAATAAAGCTCTTCATGATTTCAAGCAAGAACTAAGATATAATATTGTTGTTTTTTTTTTAAAATTTGGAGACTATTCTATTTTATTTTATTAATACTGTGCTTTAAATTTTGGTGGATTCGAATTATAATCCGATCCAATATAGTGCTATCCGAATTAATTGAAAAATGATAATCAACAAGTACGAAATGGTGGGGCATTTGAGATTCTTCAAAATAAAGTGAGGTTTGAAAATTATATACAATCGAATATTCGAATGACCCCTCATGTCTCCCCATTCAATCCAAGGCTGGAATATAGATTCATCATGTATACAATATGTTTTTTTTTTATGTCAAATTAAAATGGGACCGGCATGTGAATTTTTTTTATTCAGTTTTTGTTATATTGTTTTCGTTTGATCTTTTGATGTGATTCATATATACTGAAAACATGAGCAAGAAATAGTGAACTTTATTTGAGTATTCAATTGGCATTGGACTCCAATTATTTGAAGCTAGACGCTGAGCTGAAATTAGCTTGAAAACTTTTTTTAAATCAACGTAATTATATATATAAAATAAAGTTCTAGAAAAAATTTCACTTCATTGTGGATTAGTGCCTAGTGGGACATATATGTACTATGCGCAGTCAGAGATCGAAGCCCAAGTGCATGTACAGTAGCAAATGTGCATTTTCGGTTTGTATTTTTCTCTGCTTTATGCCTTTATCTAAGATATCTATTCATTTACACGACCATTTATGATTTAACACATAAACTTTAAGCATACTTTTGATCTAATATTTAATTAAATATATTTATTATAAATACGTAATTTTAATTAATTTGATATATTATCTCTGTGTATTGTAAGTATATAATGCTAATATAAAACAATTTACCCAAAAAAAATGCTAATATAAAACAATATGAATTTTATATCATGCTAGAGATGAATATTATTTTTAATAAATGAATAATTAAATTGGATTTTATCAAAGTATTTATCTGAATTGAACAAGGATAACAAAATTAATACTCAAATTCATTCCAATTCTGTTTAATAAATTTCTAAGGTTGTCTTATTAATTAAAATCGAAGAGAACTGAATTCCCAAAAATATAAGACCTACTCGTGTTTCTAATTTTAGCAATAATGTTAAATAGCAGAATTTTGTAAAATTTTTGAAGAATCTTATGCATGTATAAGCAAAAAAGAATTTTGAGATTACCTTCTCTATTTCTTTTACTTTTTTTTTTTCATTTTTCAGACATTACTTCCTATAAATACTAAATAGCAAGGAAAACACTGTAATAAGTAATGCAGTTAGCAACAACATGAAATGGGTGCTAATTTATAATTAACGTGCCATGCGAGAATGCAATGAGAAAAATTATATCCACGAAATTTATTTATCCATCCAATATTGAGACAACCTAATACTTTTTTCCCCCTCTGTGTACGTAGTAAAAGTCAACCTTAACCATTTTATATTCTATCAAAAAATAAATAATTTTATATACTTCTAGCGCGTGCCTGAATGAAAGGACAACAGAAAAAAAACCGTCAACAAATTTAATGTCTTCTCTTTAACATATGCACATGTTTTTCAAACTTTTGTAGAAAAAATTTATTGATTATTTTCATGTGTATTGGCTGTACGTTCTTTTGCACGCATGAAATGTCATTACTTATTATAAGAATAGAAAATTCTTGCATGTCCACCTTATATGAATTCATAGAAACCAAATTAATAGTATAATTTCATATAAAATGTTGTTTTTATCTTCTGTTTTATATTTGTGTATTGGCTGTACGGTCTCATACTTTTTGTAAAATTTTGCAATTTTCAATTTAAGATCATTTTGCTCCACTTTGTAAAATTATGTTCATTTCTCTTTCAACATAAAAAAATATATAAAAAAAGTGTTTGATTTTATTGATTCCTTGAATAAGAAGCAACAGTGACTAGACTGTTAATTTGCTTCTCACCCTGTCTTTCTGAGTCAGTCATCAAAGTTCCAAAGAATGATCTACATATAATAGAAAAGATGATGTATCAAAACTCAACTTTCAAACATTAGTTTTTGCTACAAATAAAAGATGTTATTATCACATTATTCTTTATTTTGACTGGTAATCTTGGGATTATTTTGCAAAATGATTAATTTATTTTAATCTCAAAGCTTAAATTATCGGGAAAGATGTCTTATCATTTGCAAAAGACTATCAATCTACTTATAATTAATTGATGACAAGCATGTGATTCTATCTAGGTCGTGCTCTCTGCATATATAAGGAACTATTTAGCCCTTTTTGCATCTATAAATACCCTAATTCAGCTACCGAATTTTGAGAAAACACACACAATATGGAGCATCAGATAACTTTCAATTTTACTGATAAGAGAAAAAGAAAGATAACCGCGGATATTCCCAATGCAAAGACTATATTCGCAAAAATACTACGAAAGACTGATAGAGGTAAACAGTTATCTGTCCCAAGAAGTGCTCTGGTTGAATACCCAGTTCCTGAACCGGAATATAAGAGGCGGTTTAATGCCTTTGATAAGAGTAGAAAAGAGTGGCAATTCATGCTAGCTGTACGTCGAAAAGGACGATATAAGAAGCCAATTCTTGAAAAATCCAAATGGCATGAATTTGTGGAGGCTCATCATCTTGATCGTGAAGATGACAAAAACCATGCGGTGGTTTTTTACTGGCTCCATGATCGTCCTGGTCGCTTGGAAGTTCGAGTTTTCAATCTGGTCTCGGTATTTAATAAGCCAATGTGGACTGAGGTTTGAGAATTTTCTAGTACTTTTACGATTGATTATCACTTTTAATGTCTTTTGGTTTTGTCTTTCAGTTGGTTAATCTAATTATATCAACTGAAATCAATATATCAGTTGGTTAATGTTATCAGAACAGGTGGCTTGGTTGGTCTAATATAGTTGTGGCTTTTTCTGGGTCTGTGAGGATGATGGGAAGGGGTCTGCTTCTTGTTTTGGGTCGCTGCACTGTCAACTTCTGCCTTATTTTTCTGATGAAGAAGCTGCTGCTTGCTCTTGCCCAGGCGATTTTATCTGTCTGCACGTCCCCCTGGACACTGCTTTGGCTACCTTTAGCTTTCTGGATTGTCATGATATTATCCTTGCAAGTTTTTTGGTCATTGGTCGCATCCTCCTGCCCAGATGTTTGAGGAGCTGTTTTGATGGTTGGCGGTTGCGACTCTGTGTGTGCTGGTTTTTTCTGTTACTGCTGTTCTCCTTGTACCTGTGTTAAGGGAGTCCAGTTTATGTACCTTCCTTTTGAAATTAATATTTGGCTTATATAAAGGAAAAAAAAAACATCTAATTACTACTGCACATCAATAGTGTGATTTGATTTTGTAACAGTTTCAACATATTGTTCAAATAACTCTCAATTATTGTCTAAATTAAAGTTATTTATGTTTATTATATTTATTTTGCTTTTTATTTGTTTTAAATTCATCTAGTAAGAAGTAGACTTGAAGAAAATAACCTTAAGTGTTGTATGACATGATATATATACATACATATATATAAGAAATCCTGAAAAAGAAGATAGAAGTACAAGAAGAGCTCAGTAACCAAAATTCAACAAATTTTGAAGCTTCAGATTGTGTTTTGCTAAGAAAATCCATTTATCATTTCTATTTCATACCCAACATTTTCGAATCTCTCTTATTCTATTTTTAACCTTGACTATATATTTAATTGCCTTTTTTATTTGAATTCTCAATCGTTATCAATTTGATACTATATCCCAGTTATTACAAGATAATCAGGTAAAGATTGATAAGGGTATATCTAGCATTCAAAATTTAAAATTTGTATATATTCTTTATCTCTTGTAATCCCATGTAATCACAACGGCATATCCATAGCCAACCACTTCCTGTATATAATTATCACTATCAATGGAATCCAATGTCTTCAGCTGCCATCACTCTATCATGGTATCATAGCCAAAATAGCTTAACAGCACTTTATTTTTTATTTTTTTTCTTTTCTTTCTCTTCTACACTATGGCCCTATCTACTCCCTCTTCTTCGATCTCATCTACAAATCCACCAAATATTGCCCATCATTTACCAATAAAATTGTACTCTACAAACTAACTACAATGGAAAACACAATTACCACAACAAAAAAACTGCCAATTAGCGACGGCATTATTTCGTCGCAAGTTTAGCGACGGATTCGCGACTGTTACTGTCGTGGGAGGATATTTTCTAATTTTTGCGACGAAATAGCGACGGAATAAAAAACAGTCGCTAATTATTGGCGGAATAATACGCGCCCTTTTTGCGACTGTTTAGCGACGAATATTCCCGTCGCTAAATTTTATAATTTTTTATTCATGAAATTAGTTCCAGAAAATTTAGCGACGGAAATTTTAGTCGCTAATTTTGGAGGGAAAATATTGCGCCTTGTTAGCGACGGAAAATATCTGTCGCTAATAGTAATCTGTTACAGTAATATAATTAGCGACGGATATATTTAGTCGCTAAGCCGTCGCAAATAAATTAAGAAATATTTTTTTTTAATTTCACTCACATGATTTATGTATAGTTTTAAGTAATTTTAATATAGACCATATGAAATGAATATTTTATTTTGTAACAGAAAATTAGAAATTATTTTATAAGTTGATAATAATTTTTTTATCAATTATACCAAAATCTAAAGTTATTTATTTAGAAAAATTATATTTTTAATAATAATAATAAACTAATTGTTACGATTATTATATATTTGCGTGTTCAAGATTAAAAAAATAAATATTTATAAAACAGTAATATAAAATTTATTATTTCATTCAAAATAATAATAAAAAAATTTGTAATTAATTTTTATTTTATAAAATTTAAATCAAATATTAAATTATTAGGAATTCTATTGATTTCTTTATCAATTATCCCCAAATAATAATAATAAAGTAATTGTTATAAGTATTATGTAATATTATGAAAAATAATAAATATAAATATTTATATAATAATAATATAAAGTTTATTATTTCATTTAAAATGATTATGAAAAATTTATAATTTATTTTTATTTTGTTAAAATTTTGAGCAAATTTTAAATTATTAATAAATTTAAAATATATATTTATAAATTTATCCTTGAATACAAGGATAAAATGATGAAATTTGGTAGGGATATTTTAGTAATTTCAAAAATTTACCCTACATAAAAAAATAACATTTTCTCTTCCCTCACATCTCTCCACCGTTTCAATTTAATGCGTATATGATTTTAACCTTAATTTATTATTTAGTTGAATAAGACAATAGAGTTCAATCCAAGACTTAAACTCATACAAGTAAAAATGAATAAATTTTCTAATTAAATTTATTCAATTTAATTTCTATTATTTTTCTAAATGAATAAATTTTCTAATATATATATACACACACACACACACACATTTCAATTTTATTTCTATTATTTTTCTAAACATTCAAAGCTCCATCTAAACTCATCCTTATCATTTAACTTCACTACCACGGTTACCTAATTGAGTGGTATGGAAGACTGAGAAAACTTACTGATTTGAAAATGGAGAAATGGCTTTGAAATTCTAAACATGGCCAGATTAATAAATAAGTTAAGATATTATCTGATAAATCCAAATATATAGTCCATTTGAATCTGCATGTTTACGGTTTGGTTGGATCTTCAAATACAAATTGAAAAACTTTTATATGAAATAGTGTAAGTAAAGATTCAACGGTTAAGTATTTGCTGTTAGATCGGCCTGATTTTTGGTGAGTACGTTCGAAACTCCTTGTTGTTAATTTTGAACGGTAAAGATTAGTTTTTAAGGTCTGTAAGTTTAATTTTTGTTGTAAAAAAGAGGTTGTTTTTTGGATTTTTTACGTAATGACCAATTTTGTATACGAAAACGATCGAAAAATAATTTACTATTAGATTAGCCTGATTTTTGGTGAGTATGTTTGAAAATCCTTGTTGTTAATTTTGGACGGTGAAGATTAGTTTTTAAGATCTGTAAGTTCAGTTTTTGTTGCAAAAAAAGAGGCTATTTTCTGGATTTTTTACATAATGAAAAATTTTGTATGTGAAGATGATCGAAAAATCATTTGCCATTAGATCGGCCTAATTTTTATTGAGTACGTTCGAAACTCCTTGTTGTTAATTTTGAATGGTGAAGATTAGTTTTTAATGTCTGTGAGTTCGGTTTTTGTTGCAAAAAAGAAGTTATTTTCTGAATTTTTTACATAATGACCAGTTTTATATACGAAGACGATCGGAAAATCATTTGCCATTAGATTGGCCTAATGTTTGGAGAGTACGTTCAAAACTCCTTGTTGTTAATTTTGAACGGTGAATATTAGTTTTTAAGGTCTGTAAGTTCAATTTTTATTGCAAAAAAGAGGTTGTTTTCTGGATTTTTTACTTAATGACCAGTTTTGTATACGAAGAAGATCGAAAAATCATTTGTCGTTAGATTGGCCTGATTTTTGGTGAGTACATTCGAAACTCCTTGTTGTTAATTTTGGATGATAAAGATTAGTTTTTAAGATCTTTAAGTTCAGTTTTTGTTGAAAAAAAGAGGCTGTTTTCTGGATTTTTTAAATAATGACCAATTTTTTATGTGAAAACGATCGAAAAATCATTTGCCGTTAGATCGGCCTAATTTTTGGTGAGTACGTTCGAAACTCCTTGTTGTTAATTTTGAATGGTGAAGATTAGTTTTTAATGTCTGTGAGTTCGGTTTTTGTTGCAAAAAAGAGGTTATTTTCTAAATTTTTTACGTAATGACCAGTTTTGTATACGAAGACGATCGAAAAATCATTTGCCGTTAGATTGGCCTAATTTTAATATAGACCCTATGAAATTAATATTTTATTTTGTAACTAAAAATTATAAATTATTTTACAATTTGATAATAATTTTTTTATCAATTATACCAAAATTTAAAGTTATTTATTAAGAAAATTTACATTTTTAATAATAATAATAATAAATTAATTATTACGATTATTATATATTTGTGTGTTTAAGATTAATAAAAATAAATATTTATAAAATAGTAATATAAAATTTTTTATTTCATTTAAAATAATAATAAAAAATTTTGTAATTTATTTTTATTTTATAAAATTTAAATCAAATATTAAATTATTAGGAATTTTTTTGATTTATTTATCAATTATCTACAAACATAAATTTATTTATTTAAAAAATTTAAATTTTTAGTAATAATAATAAAGTATTTGTTATAATTATTATATAGTCATATTATGACAAATAATAATTATAAATATTTATATAATAATATAAAATTTATTATTTTATTTAAAATGAATATGAAAAATTTATAATTTATTTTTATTTTGTTAAAATTTTGAGCAAATTTTAAATTATTAAAAATTTATTATTTCATTTAAAATGAATATGAAAAATAAAAGACATGTCAATTAAAAGCTCATCATAGCTTAATGAAAAATTATTTAAATAAAAAAATTTTAATGTGTTATATTATATAAATTTGTTAAATATAACATAAAAATATCTAATATGCTATAATAAACATATAAATTTTGATATTTATTCTAAAATTCTAATTTTTTTTATACATTTTTAAGTGTTTTAGTCTTTTAGATTATTTAATTAGTGAAAAGACTATATACAAAGTCTATAAGATTGGATAAAATTAAATCTACAATTCATATGAAGTCCAAATCCATCCTTAAAAAAAATAATTTTTTCCCATGGGGCATCCGAGTTCTCTTCCTCAATCCTTCCACAGCAACCGAAGTCCTCTCTTCTCTCTCCGGCGAGCCACAAGGGAGGATGACAACTCCGGTAGCACGGGTGAGTTCCAAGAGAAGAGTTGTTTATTTCGATGCCCTCTACTGCACCCAAATCGCCGGCAACAGATAGAGCGACGGAAGGGAATGATCGGCGATTTAGGCGGTTTTCGACTAAACGGTGACTTGGACGGGCGCGTGGTCACCGGAAGCAAGGTCCGGAGGCCTAGATCTACACGGCGGCAGTGGTGGTGTGCCTTCGGCGAAGCTCTGGCAAGCCTCCGGTCCGTCTCCGGCAAGCACACCAATGAACAAAAATGAAGAAAAACGCAGAAATATCATCTTATTCGGTATGTGATTACCAAATTGTTACTGTCCTGTTTGAGTATTTTGTGTAGCTGCTCTTTTCCTTTAGTTTGGCGATTTCTGTTGCTTCAGTCTCTTTTCTTTGCTCCTGGTGTTGTCTTGTTTCGGTTTTCTTGCTTGTGGCTTTAGGCTTGTTTTTTCCTTGGTGATGTGAACCTTGAGCTGGCTGTGCTGTTGCTTTGTAGGCAATTCATCAACGCTGCACTCAATGATGTTTCTCATATCTGGTAAATGGCTTCTAGGTTTATACACATATCTATCAAATTTCATATCATATATATAGTAATTTCAAGCATCTAAAATTGCAGTACAACTCTTTCTATTTGTACTGCCATTACTGCAATTACTCAGATCAAAAAAATCTTCCAGTTAATCAATGTGAATTTTGAAGATGGAACCTGTGAAGTGCTAAGTAATTATACTTCATTTTCATTTTGTACTGCATTTCCCACTTGCATTATCTGATCTTGTTCTTTCATATATATCTGTTTTTTCAATGTTGCAAAACATAAAACCTAGGCAATGGGCCATGTTTGGTGAAAAAAAATGCTTAAAAAGCTACATAGGTCAGACCCAAGCCCAATTCTAGTTGTAGTATTCATTCGGTATATCGATGGAGTACTCAATTTTTGTACTGTTGTCGGGGAAATGTATCTATTCAGTAAGCACCACGATAGTAGAGTATGGGCTGTTATGTTCTTAATAGTATGGTCAATTTTCAGTTTATCATCATCATCTTTGTTATTGTCATTATCCTTTCCTTTATGAAACATTGCACTGGATCTATAATAGCATGAAAAATTGCTATTCCAGTTTAAGTTATTGCTGCAGTTTGTTTTATTGCAAAGTGCAGACAGTTGTAATAAATAACTGTGCTTCCTTTTATTGTTAATAGTTGTTATTTTCGCTGTCATTAAAATTGATATGATTAAGAATGCTTTCCTTGAGATGGTGATACTTTCTATTGCCAAATATTTGTGGATGAGTTAAGTTTGAGATACAATTATTTTCTTTTGACTTGCACAGATCATTTCAGCCATTTCTGGAGGGATAACTGGTTTATCTTTTCATGCTGTTGGCTATGACTGGCAAATCATCAACTATTTTTTAACTGCATCTTATTCCGTAAGTACATATTTAAAGGTTTATTCGCTTTACCTTTTATAGCCCTCAATTTAGGCTCCTATTCACTTTGTTGGTCCTAATGTTTTCGTTTTCATTTTTTGTTACTTTGTATCTTTGTTAGTCATTCATGTTTAAGATTCCAAGTATTAGTAATTTTGGGGCCTTAGGCTTCTTTATGTTAACCCTGGCTTGGAGTTGAAGCAAGAAGTATATTGCTGCAGAAGGGGCACAATGGTATTCTGGAAATTAACTATTCTAAATCGGTTTGAATGGGAGCTTTGTTTGAGGTATTGGGCTTAAATAACTGATATTGTCAGGATCAACTAATTTACTTTACCTACTTGCTTATGTATCACGAATGACATAATTGTTTGTTTGTCTTTGGACTTGTCATTTGTAGTATCCTATAATTTGTGGTCATTTTAGCCTAAAATAAACACCAAATTACTTAGATATATATTATATACACAGAAGATAAAATTACTAAATTTGAAATGAATTTTATAAAAATGTCTTCAAATACTTTGCACCAATTCATTTGGATGTTAAACTAGAGGTGTTAATTTCATTAATAAAAAGGGTCCCAAAATTAATTTTAATTAAATAGAATTTGACTAAATTATTTAGAGAATAATTTTATATTAAGTTTCATATTAAATGATAATAAATTGATATATTTGATGCGGTGAATGAAAAGAATAGCATATTAACTTTTCCCTTTTTCCTTGCCTTTTGGTTTTTGTTGAAGTATTATTACATGTCTTTGCAAACTTCTTTACCGTTAATGCCTCCTTTATATGTTGAAGTCATAAGTATGATTTTAGTTCTTGCAATTTTATTTCTTAATATGCCAAAGAGATTATGACTCGATTGGTCCAACTAATTTTTTCCAATTCTTATTTTATCTTTTAAAGGGAAAATGTTGCAGATGTGAAGGCTAAGTTTATCGTAGAGGCAGCTAATCATCCCACTGATCCTGAAGCAAATGAGGTAAAATTAATCTTCTGCTGTTGATGTTTCCTTCAAAATCAAAATCTCACTTACAAGGGTTTATATTGCAGATCCTTTCTAAGCAGGGAGTTATAATACTTCCTAATATATATGCTAATACTGGAGGTGTTGAAGAAACTCCAATATGGAAAAGAACCCTACTCCATAGAGATTCTGTTGAAGAATCTCTATGTAAGGAGAATGTCCGCAGATCTTGGGATAACAACAGAGTAGGTATTTTTTTCATCTATTATCTGCATTACTCACAGGGCTAGTATGCACTTTACAGAGATAGGGCTGTAAATGAGCTAAGTGTAGCTGATTGTTATTGTTTAAGTGACACAGTGGAAAGCTTAGAGAAATTGAATCTCAATATTTACATCTAAAATATAGTGTTTGGAACTGTATAAAATGAGGTGTTAACAAAAATCTGAATAAAATGCAATTATTGTTTTTGTATACGAACAACTTTATATGCTAGTTAGGAGGAACTCTGATTTTCAATTAAAAGGAATAGTAAGCAAATTAAGAGACTCATCAAACAAATCTTAAAGAAAAATATAAAATCAAATCTTAAAGACCCAATTCCTCAATTTTCTTTCCCTAATGTTACAATAGATCTGCCCGAACCTAATCCAAGTCCAATTAATAGTCACGTTGTTTCATCATCTCAAGAAAATTGGAACATGTATGTTCTAATGATCCTATCTTTAGTAGACATGGTCAGCTCTCACAATTGTAGGGGATGGCTTTTTTATGATAATGACAAATGTCGTTTGTTTAGAATGAAGTGGCCGAATTACATGCAGTGATATCAATAAAATATAAACTTGATTTAAATCTTTAGGTGTTTCTCTTTGGTTGTTCTTTATTGTTTGATTAATTATTCCAAGGACAAAGGTCATATGGTAGATGAGAGTAGCTAAAAGATTATCTAATTTCAGGAAGAAATACTTAGAATTGTAAAGCCACATCATTTAATTTCTTCCCATACATAGAGAACTTTTATTGCTCTTGTTATTTTCATCTATTGCTTCTTAATTAAAATAAACACATTTAATACCTGACTATTTAAAAACATTGCGTCACATATGTTTTTACAAGTCAGCTTGAGTTTAATTTGCTTAGTCTCATTTTGGATTGCATTCCAGCTTCCTGATTTTCATGGGAGAGAGCTAGTCCTCAGTCTTAATGATGAAATCATTGTTTGGTATATATCTATGTTTTGTGTATTTAATGTTTCAGTATTGGCGATGAAGGAATTTTATTTATGTTAGAATTCAGTACTTGTTTGATATTTTGATTGATTGAGAGAGGCTGAGTGAGAATATAAGATTACTAGAAGTAGAAAGATTCATTTGCCACTACATAACCAAATTAGGAAATAGAAATTTCCATAAAAGAGTCCCACATATCTCTCCTTTTGCCTTAATTAAGTTTAATTTAACCATTTTCAAATTGTGTCTTGTGTTGATTTTTCTTCTTTGTTTTGCAGTGTGAATCGATGCAAGTGCAGCTTGGCTGAGATTGCAGTTAAAGCAGTCCTTGCTGTTGCAGAGATGCTGTCATGCTCCATTTTTGTTAGAAATTAGTTTAAAAAAATAGATGTTTTGATTTAACTGTACTTTGTTTTATATATTATTTTTTTTTTGTTGACTATATTTGTAATGAATTCATTATCAATTATATATATATGAAAATATTATTATTATCATTTGTATCTATTATATATGAATTTTATAATATAAGATTATTATTTATATTATACAGGATGCAAATTTAAAAAAACAATAAAAGGAAAAAATCAAATTATGCAATAATTTAGCGACGGATTCGCGACAGCAACTGTCGCTACTGGGCAAACTTTATTAGCGACAATATTCGTCGCTAAATTTTACAGTAAATTTTTATAATTATGCAATTATTATAAAAATAATTAGCGACGGAATTAGCGACGCTAAATATTATTATTATAATTCGACGACTAATTAGAAATATAAATTAGCGACGGAAAAAAAATTAGCGACTGATTTTAAATTTCGTCGCTAATATATTAGCGACTGTTTGTTGTAGCGTCGCTAATTTACATTAGCGACGAAAAACAGGTAATTAGCGACGGAGCAGTTTTTTTGTAATGTACTTCCTCTTTTACACAATTATGATCTTGCAAAACATATAGATGGTTCGGTTTCTCCTGCATCTAAGCTCATTGATGATCAACCTAATCCTCACTGGCAACAATGGTTTCGACAAGATCAGCTAGTTCTTAGTTAGATAATTGGCTCCATGTCTGAAACTTATGTTTCTCAAATTGTTGGATCAGCTACTGCACGTGAAGCATGGCTGAAGCTTGAAGCAACCTATGCTTCTAGATCTAAAGCACAGGTACGAAATTTGAAGAATAGCTTATACAAGCTAGAAAAGAAGAATGAGTCCATTACAGAGTATTTTCAACGAGCCAAACGAATTTATGATCAGTTGGCAGCACTAAAAAATCCTGTATCTGCAGACGATCTTGTTCAAGTTATCACCAATGGTCTTGGTCCTACATACAGACCTTTTGTGAGATCTCTTGAAAACAGGACAGATTTGATTTCTCTTGATGAGTTATATGGTCTTTTACTTAGTGAAGAAATGAGTCTTGCCAATGATAATTCCATCTCACATGACTCTGTTTTACCTACTGCTCATGTTGTTCACACCATGACTTATTATCTGTCTCCAATTTTGCTAAATCTAACAATGTCTCTGTTGAATTTTTCTCTGATCATTTTGACATTAAGGACATCCACACGAAGGAAGTTCTTCATTCAGGTCGGAATAAATGTGGCTTATATTCTCTGTCTCTCACTCCATCAAAGACTGTCCCGCAAGCTAATTCAGTTTCTTTATCAACATGGCATGCTCTGCTAAGCCATGCTTCCCTTAGAGTTGTTCTTCGTGCTTTAGCTTTTAGTTCCACTAGTTTTAGTTCTAATAATTTTAATACCTTGTGTCATGCTTGCAGTTTAAGTAAAATTCATAAGTTGCCTTTTCCTATGTCTAGTACTAAAGTTCATGGTCCATTGGATCTTATTTGCAGTGATTTATGGGGACCATCTCCGATTTCTTCTTTTGACAATAGTAAATATTATATGTTATTTTTTATCATTATAGCAAATACTCATGGATTTATTTTGTGAAACATAAATCTGAGGTTCTAAATGTATTCATTAAATTTCAGCACATTGTTGAACGATTTTTTGATTGCAAAAATAAAAATTTTCAAGCAGATTGGGGTGGTGAATTTCAGGCTCTATCATCTTATTTGCTTGAAAATGGCATTTCACAACGGAGTTCTTGTCCTAAAACTCCTGAACAAAATGGTTGTGCTGAAAGAAAACACAGGCATATAGTAGAAACTGGTCTTGCACTTCTCCATCATTCTTCAGTTCCAAATCAATTCTGGCATCGGGCTTTTGATACTGTTGTTTACCTTATAAATCGTTTGTCCACTCCAACGATAGATAATAAATCCCCTTATGAAATGCTTTTTCAATCTTTGCCTAATTATCATGAACTCAAAACATTTGGGTGTCTTTGCTATCCTTGTCTTAGGCCATATGCTAAAGATAAATTATCTCCTCGATCAGCTGCATGTGTCTTTTTAGGATACAGTAAAATTCATAAGGGTTATTATTGCTTAAATTTAACTTCAAACAAAATTATTGTCTCACGCCATGTTTTATTTGATGAGCAGGTTTTTCCTTTTTCGAATCAAGATCATGTTGCACTTACCCAGGCACCAACATTGGATTGCTGTCAAACGTATATGGCATTATCTACGTGGCACTTGTCATCAAGGTTTATTCATTACTCGCTCTGCCTCTTCTCTTATCTCGGCTTATTGTGATTCAGATTGGGCCAGTGATTTGGATGATAGAAAATCTGTTACTGGTTATTCTATATTTCTTGGAAATAATCTTATTTGTTGGGGTTCAAGAAAGCAACGGACAGTTTCTTGTTCCTCAACTGAAGCCGAATACCGTGCCATTGCTGCCACTGTCAATGAGCTACATTGGTTGTGTTCTCTACTGCGAGAAATAGGTTGTCCCATCCTTCAACCTCCAAAACTTTGGTGTGATAATCTTAGTGCCACATATCTTACTTCCTCTTCGGTTTTCCATTCAAGATCCAAGCACTTAGAGATTGATTTTCATTATGTTAGAGATATAGTACTCTCCAAAGCTCTTGACATTTGCTATATTTCTACCCATGACCAATTGGCTGATTTGCTTACTAAACCATTATCGCGCCAGCTTTTTGAGTTCTTGACAGGCAAATTGATGGTTCGGTCACCTCCCCCTAAACTTGAGGGAGGATGATAAGGGTATATCTAGCATTCAAAATTTAAAATTTATATTTATTCTTTATCTCTTGTAATCCCATGTAATCACAACGGCATATCCATAGCCAACCACTTCTTGTATATAATTATCACTATCAATGGAATCCAATATCTTCGGCTGCCATCACTCTATCAAAGATTTCTGATTTGGTTAAATAGCCAAAATGGTTTGGAGCTCCATATTTTAATTTCTTTCGGTTACTGATGGGCCCATCAAAAAATTATTCAACAAATTAAATCATTTAGTGTTGGTGCCTTTTTTTTTCCAGTTCTAAAAATCACACTCTTCTGGATTTTTCAAGCAAGAACTCAAGATACAATATTGTTTTTTTTTTCTCTTTTTCACTATCCTACTTTATTCTAAAAAATGAAAAATTTTTGTCTAAAATCGTTAATGAATTTTTTTATCAATTAAGCCAACAGCGTATTGATATATAAGATTAGTAATCATTTAATGATTTACTATATTTTCAATTTTTTATTTTACTTGAAATTTTTGCATTAATTTAATTCATAAATTTTTTCATGGTTTAGTTAAATATTTTGCATTAAAAACAAACCTAGACTTGAAAGTTAATTGGCTGATAAGTTACAAAAGTTGAAAGCATGTCACTTAGCAGCTATTTTCATCTATACCATGAAGTAATGTGAGAGAGCAGTTGGGTTGACCTGCTCACTTGGATAAAATTTAAAATTACTTTTTTAAGTCAGCCCACAAAAATTATTTGATTCACCTCACTAAATGTAATAAAAAAACAACATATAATTATTTTTTACCCATAAAATCTAATACACATTTTTTTAGATAGAGTCGAATTTAAAAACCTTTTAATCGGCTCTTATTGTTGAAATGTTATGTTGGAGACAAATCTAGTTAACAACTTAATATATTAGTTGCCAAAGGAGTTACAAAAGCACATGGGTTGTATTTTAAAAATGCAAATAAAAGGGTAAAAATTTCATGGATTATTATTCTATTTAAATTTTTAATTATTTCTGTAACATTTTCCAATGAAAACGAAAGAAAATGACGTTTTATTTTTTTTCACTTTTTTTCTCTTTTAGTCCTTTTCTCTTTCCACTGTTGGCATAAGTTCGGAAGATTCTTAATTTGATTGACGTGAAAATGTTAAAAATTAATACAGTAAGCTAGTGTTTATTAATATTAAAAAGGTTGAAATTGAAAAAAAAATAGAATTGTTTCCATTTTTTCAATTTTTTCGAATATTTATTGAAAATTGGATTTCAAAAAAAAGTAACGTAACTGTTTAATTATTTATATCTTAAAAAATTAAGATATGTTTACCTTGACATAAGATCAATATATGTGTATCTATCTTTTATCATATAAGAAACAATTAAAAAATTAAAAAAATATATTTTAATTTTCATCCTAAAAATTTTAACAAATAATTGAAATAAAATTTTGTAATCTTTTCTAATTTTATTTTGATTGTTTCATATATTCATTCAAAAAGTATTACGGCATTAACTTAAAACTTATTACCTAGAACAAATACTACCTAAAAAAAAAGAAATAGATGCCAAAATATCTTTTGTAATTTTTCCATATTTTATGGGAGGAGTTAAAATGCTCGCACTACAAGAAAAATTATCTTTAATGAAGAAAAATCAAGTTGTTAAATCTCTATAACGATCGGAAGAAACTGATCCTTCCCGTCTCTAGAAGCGCCATCGTTAATAGTATAGATGATCAGATTCGAATCTAATCGTTAAAGGAATTAACGACCAAAAGTTTCCAGTCATTAAATACTATGTTTACCGATGGGATATCCCTTCGCTAATTGTGTTACACTATTAACAAAGGAAAACTTTGGTCGTTAAAGACACCCTTTAGCGATCGGTTTTTTCCTTCACTAATTATATTCACTTGCAAAGAAATTTTCGGTCGTTAAAAATTCCTTTTAGCAACCGAATTTTTTCTTTCGTTGATTGTGTTCACTTTCAACAAAAGAGTTCTGATCGCTAATATTAATTTTTAAAAGTAATTAAAATATTTCATTGGTCAATAGGAACAATTTTATTTAAATATTACCAACACATATCATTCACATATACATAAATCTAAAAATATAATAAATATTGTCATTTCATAGATCAAAAAAGAAAAGTTACAAAATATCCTTATATTTCCAAATTGTATAGCAGATACAAAATAAAACTTATGAGTAATAGAACTAAGATAATTATATAACTACATACAAAACATAATTTTTTGTGTTTACTTTTTGTATTAAGTAATAGAACTAAGATTCCTACACCTCATCTAGCTTCAAATTAAAACTTGCCAATCCTTTTGAAGATTTTAAATCAATTCTCTCATCTCTTGCCCTTACCTGATAAAAGAATTCATGTCTTGGTCAAAAAACATTCAATAGGGAAATTCTATTTGCAAGATTTAATTCTAATAAGTGTATATTCTAGATGCATATTCATGTCATGGTCAAATATTCAATAGGGAACACTTTCTAGTTTAATAAAGATAAATCAAGTGTTATGCAAAATTCTATGAAACTTGAAATGCCAGACATGCAGACCTTCAATATCAAATCTCTTTCTTCTAATGAAAATAAAAATGATAAAATAATATCATCACACATCCACAGCAAATAATCCAGATAAAAAATTTTAGAATATTTTTCAATTTTATGTTGACTATTTCATATCTTGATTCAGAAAGTATTTCAGCCTTAACTTAAAAATTTTTATCTGAATCGATTTAACGAACACTATTTAAAAAGAAAAAAAGAAAAAGGTGCTAAAATATCTTTTATATTTTTTCCATATTTTATGGGAGGAGTTAAAATGCTCATTAAGTTTTTTAATGCCCTTTAAATTTTTTTTATCATAAATGCTCCATAATTTTTAAATATGATATTAGAATACACCTCCGCCAATATATTGTCTGTTTCAAAATAACGGTGTTAACTTGGCATGTTAGCTAGGTTGGATTATGATAATGTGATGAACATGCAAGCAGGTAAGTGCCACCTAAGCTCCCACTTGCACAACAAAAAAAATCGAAATAGCAACGGAAAATTAGCAATAAAATTATTTTTGTTGCAAATTTAGCAATGGAATATCAATTTCGTTGCTAATTAGCAACAAAAAATGAATTCTGTTGCTAAAATTGATTGAAATTTTTGGGATTTAGCAAAGGAATAGAAAATTATTATATTCTGTTGCTAAAAAAGGGGAGTAAAATAGCAATGGAAATTAGCAACGAAACGCTATTACCATTACTAAATATGGCACCAGCAGATAGTAGGAAAACTTTGAAATGAAAATTAGCAACGGAAATTAAATTATGTTGCTAAAATAGCAACGAAAATTTATTTTGTTGCTATTTTAGCAGTGAAAAATAATTTCGTTGCTATTTCACAGCTAAATTGTGTTAAGGTATGTTATTTAGCAACAAAATTTAATTTTTGTTGCTAAATTAGCAATGGAAAATTTTTTCGTTGCTAATTTAGCAATCGAATACAGTGTATTTATACAAACAGAACACAATGTAATCAATTTTAATATCTGGATGTATTATGTTTTTAAACTGAATACAATGTAATCTAAATTGTATAAATGTGAAAGGGATTTCGTATTTAGCAACGGAACCCATTTTCGTTGCTAAACTAAGCACCAACAGTTGAAGGAAATCATATTTAATTTCTAAAACTATAAACTTCGCTCTGTGTATGCAATATCTCAAATGTGAATATACATAATATTTCAGTTGACATTCCGAATTAAATGACCTAAGCTTGAAAACTACATTGTATTCAATTTGTCAACATTGGCATCACTGTACTGAGATTAACACAAATGCATCGTTGTATATTAAGGTAACTAAAAATATTGTTTATACATGTTTAATAATCGGAATGATTAATGTTAGTAGTAACCCTAAATATGATATAGGCGTATGTAAGAATGGAATCTATGTTGATGATATCGTCTTTGGTTCAACTAATATAACTATGTGTAAAGAGTTTGAATCTATTATGAAACAAGAATTTGAAATGAGTTTAATGGGTGAACTTACGTTCTTTTTGGGTTTACAAATTAAGCAATGTAAGAATGAAATTTTCATTAGTCAAACTAAATATACAAAGGAGTTGATCAAAAAGTTTAAGATGACAGATGCAAAATCAGCAAGCACTTCTATGAGCCCTACAATCAAGATGGAAAAAGATGAAAAAGGCAGAAATATAGATGAAAAGAATTATAGAGGCATGATCGGGTCTCTACTCTATTTAACAGCAAGTAGACCAGATATACATTTCAGTGTATGTCTGTGTGCAAAGTTTCAATCTGCTCAAAAAGAGGCACATCTAGCTGTAGTAAAGAGAATACTAAGATATTTAGTGGGAACTCCAGAACTAGGGTTGTGGTATTCAAAAAAAATTCTCTTAATCTAATAGGTTATTCTGATACAGATTATGCTGGATGCAGAATTGATAGAAAAAGTACTTCTGGTGCTTGTCATTTTCTTGGACATTCGCTAATCACATGGTCCAACAAAAAACAAAATTCAGTAGCTTTGTCTACAGTAGAAGTAGAATATATTGTAGCTGGAGAAAGTGTTGCACAAGTTCTGTGGATTTGACAGCAACTGAAAGATTATGGAATTGAGTTTGATCAGATTTCAATTTTCTGTGACAACACCAATGCAATAAATTTAACTAAAAATCCTATTCTACATTATATAGCAATCAGACATCACTTCATCGGAGATCATGTTCAACGTGGTGATATTATGCTAGAATTTGTTCCAATAGAACAACTAGCTGATATATTCAAAAAAACCCCTAAAGGAAGACCAATTCTGTCAAATTAGAAGAAAGCTTGGTATGGGCACTGTTGACGAGTAGGTAATTTGCTAAGGTAATAATTTTACTAGAATATGTGTTCTTTTCTGATATAATTATATTACGTGTTCTAATATTAAGTAAAATAGTTATGAGTTCTATTTATGTTTTGATAATATGTTTACAAGTTCTGATATTAATTATCCTTATCTGAATGAATGTCAGAAAAATAACCTTGCATGTTTGACCATTTTTTTATTGAAAAGGAAAATTTATCCTAATTTTATTCTGATTGACAAGGATAAATTGGGTATTTGGGTATTTGGCTATATTCTTCCCACCTGCGAAGTCAGATTTCTTTTACACAGTGGTTACTTACCCTATTTTATGAAAACTAAATTAAAATTCTATCAGTTATCTCTTTGGGAAGAGATATGTTCAAATTCAAAAAGGTGTATCTTATCACATCACTTTTTATTAAATGCAAAAACCCTTATTTTTCTTGGAAACCGATGCTTTTTATTGTAATCGGCACCCTCTTCATCTTTCTTATCTTCTTCCTGTTGGGCTATCACATGGCATATACATGAAGATCATGCAGTAGAAAAAATTAAAAATATTAATCATTCAAGCCACACAATATACGACATGGAATCGAAACATGCAATTTTAGTGTTTTAAAACTTACAAGCTTGGATGCTCTTTAGAACTTGATTTTGCAATGGCAAATGTATAAGATAGACTTATACACTTCAGATCTGGAAAACCAATGCCAAAGGAGCAACCTTTACGCCACACCACTCTATGCTCACACACATAATTGCTTAAAATCAAGAGTGCTAGCTCTATGATTGTGTATTCGGCAATGGGAATGGTTTGAAGCCACAAGATCTAATCTTGTTCTTTCTTTAGGTTGTTATATCTGTCCAAGAACATAAGAGAACAAGAAAGAGTTCTTTTCCCTTGAGTAATTTGGCCAAGAGAGAAAAATTGTCACCTAGGTCAAAAATAGAATTAATCAATTTATATCATTAATTTAGGAAAGATAGGTAATGCCAAAATCCCTTAGAATTATGAATATATTCAGCCTCCATCACTTCCTAATTAAGTGATTTAAATTAATTAAAACTCTATTAGGTTTCAAATTTAAATGGTATTAGTAATTTAATCAAAACAAACTTATTTTGGAATTAATTGGTTGCCGAATTCAACTAGTATTTCTAGCTTGAATTTTGGCCACATTAATTCCCTTTCAAGTATTATATTTTGATTAAATACAATTTAGGATTTAATACTCAATTAACTTAATTATACTTAGATAATTAATTAATTGAAATTAAAACTAGCACATGCTAATAAATTTCTCTCGTGTAATAACTGTTAATAGATTTGCCTTAAACAGCAAGCTGTTTAAGTCAAAATAACAGTTCAACAGATTTACCTTAAACAGCTAGCAGTTTAAGGGAAAAACTTTATTTGACAGATTTGCCTTAAACAGCTAGTTGTTTAAGGCAAAACAACAGTTCAACAGATTTACCTTAAACAGCTAGCTGTTTAAGGCAAAAACCTTATTTGACAGATTTGCCTTAAACAGCTAGCTATTTAAGGCAAAATCGGAACTGAACAGATTTGCCTAAAATAGCAAGCTGTTTAAGGTAAAAATCTGCTTACCCATTGCATACATTAATTTAACTTTAAATAAAAGCTCAAATTAATTCTCAATACACTATTTAAATATTTTAAGCCCAATGCTTTGTGTACGATCCTATAGGTCCATTTAATATTGGCAATGAATTAATAAATTAATTCAAAGGCTATATATATTCTTTAGAAAGATATTATAACATTCCAAATTAAATGAAAATACAAATGGCATTTAGTGACCTAATGCAATTTTGCATAGTCCCTTACTGTTAAATATCAGAATTAATATAAGGCATGGAATCAGTCATCCTTATATATACTAATTCCTTTCTTGATATTCTAGTGACACTGAACTCTCAAATAAATAATGATTACTCATTATTTCATCTCGATATGGCCATACACTTCTCAGTTCACTGATCAAGTGGTCGATGATATTTTCTCTTTTATCGAGAGGGGTAATCCCTTCACTTCTCTCATGCTCTCTAATATGGATTAGTGCATACCCAAGCATATCCATACTTGTCACCCTGTTACGAGCACATTAGGTGTATGTCAAAGTACACAGTAATTCATAAAGAGTTTCATAGAGATTTTAGGTCTAAGAACTCCGATGCAAAACTTGTACATGAGAATCATTTATGACTTGTACCATGTAGTATTCTCATGAACGGATTGAATCAAGATACCATGTTCTAAAATGTATCTATGATCTCTGATTGACACTTCAGTCCTTATGATTCGTAAGACGGAACTCAAATTATCAGAGAGAACATACTAGTCTTAATTCATTTGTTATTCCCATAACAATGACTGACTAGGGATATTTAGAATGAAGTCTCATTTATTTCAAGGTCTTACAACCATGTGCCTCACGCATGATAACTTAAACTAAAACCACATTCTTGGATAGTTCTATCAATTGATATGCACAGGAATACAATAGATAAAACAAATGCCTCATTTATTAACTTAAGTGTTTTATAACAATGCATTGAGGCTAGAGCTTACACTAACACTTCCCCAAATTTTTTTTCTTCTTGCCTTGAAACCCTAGCGCCTAAAACACTTCTTCAATCATTTGAAAATGGCAAGAGTGAAAAAGACTGCTCGAAGACATCCTCAGCGTGATGATTCACCTGAAATTACGGAGGAATAGCCCCCAACGTCTACAAAAGTGAGTGGTTCAAAACGAAAATCTCCCATAAAATTTGTTGATTTGAAGTCCAAACGAAAGAAAGTTCAAATTAGTTCTTTGAAAGATATGATCTTTCCCCCTAAGACAATTGATTGGGTAGCAGTGGTAAAGTTTGTTCCCGATTTGGCAAAATTGATTGAAGGGCAAAAATGGCTTTCATTTTTCACCTATGCCTCCAATTTTTTCTATCCCGATTTGGTATGTTCTTTCTATACTTCCATTGACAATGTCACTGAAAACGGGTTCACTATTGTCCTAAAAATTATAAACTTGATATTACTCCTGAAATTCTTGGTGAAGCTTTTTCTCTTCCTTATGTTGGGACTCGAGTAGATAGAAAGTTATGCACTTCGGTCATTAAGAAATTCAATAGGGAAAAATTTCTGCGAGATACCTTTGACTTTATAACTTTGCCTGAAGATTTTACTTCAACCTGCATGTTACCAAAATTTCGGGCTCTTCATTAATTTATTTGTGATTATATGGGTCCTAGATCAGGGAGTGTTACATTTCTTTCTTCCCTTGATGATTGCATCATTTGGCATTTTTTACATGATAAGAAAATTAATCTTCCTTATTTGCATCATTTGGCATTTTTTACATGACAAGAAAAACTCGGATGCCTTATGCTCTGTTGTTGAACAAACTCTTTGAGTTTTGGTCTCTTGATTTGAGAAAGGAATCAAAGCAACAGCTCCATAAATCACACTATATTTTGAATAATTTTTTTGAGGAGTCCGAGAAACGAAGCAAGAAATCTAGAAAACATAAAGTCATAGACTCTGTTCAACATGCTGCCTCCAAAAAATCAGTTGTCCAGGCCTCTTCTCCTACTGTCTCTACCAAGCCACTTGCAATCTCGATTGTATTTCCTTCGCAAAAGGTAAATGCCTTGCTTCAATTATTATCTCCTGACCTAGCTATTCAGATTGTTAAGTAGGTGTCTACTATCTTAAAAAAAGAACCCATTGATCCTATGCTTTCTGAGAGTAAGAAGCATATTCAAGATTCTATAGAAGAGATTGAAGAGGAAGACGATGCTAGTGGTGACAGGCCTAGTTCTGAGTCCTCTGGAACTGCATCTGGATCTGCAGAAAGTGCATCTGCACATAACGAGGAGGTTGAAGAAGAAATGATTGATACGAAACTCGTTGATGAAGCACTAGTTGATATAGAACAGGCTGCAGATGATATTGCCTCTTCTAAGTCCAAACAAGCTACAGCAGAACCATTTCATCCTGAGTAGAATAACCCAATTCTAGTGATGAGGCAAGTTCTGCTCCTTCTGACACTTCTCCTCATGCAGACCCTATCCTTAAAGGTTCTCTTCTAGAAGCAACGGTGGAGTTAATTCCTGATGCCCCCAGGCCTGTAACACCCCAAGAATCACCGATCATGTGAATAGTACTTTTTGAGGTGAATAGTGCCACTCGGGGCCCACTGGGCCCATAAAATTTTTTCTTCATCATTGGAAAGTATTATTCATAACAAATCTGGTGTTATAGTTTGGGCTAAAATTGAGGTCAAATAGCTCTCCAAAAGGAAAAAATAAAATAATTAACTGGACCGATATAGTTGATTGAAAACTTTGACTGGTTTAAAAATATTCCCTGGACTTCATAAAATTATTTCAATTTCACCAATTGATTAGAAATTATGTATATGAATTTTTGGAATAATAAAATGAATTTTTTGAAGACTTTGAAAATTCAGCTTTTAGACTGATTAAAATTTACTTTCGGGCTGGTTTGATATCGAAACGACCTCGGATTGATCCAAAATTTTAAGCATGGCCTAATTAAAATTTTTAGAAATTTTTGGTATAATTTTAATCAAAAATTGACAACTAAAAGTGTATTGACCAATTAAATGGTGACATATGATATTAGATCCACTTAGGACTTAATTTCTTTTGTCCTAAAGTAGGTGTATCATTAATTGTGGCAAAATGGATTTTTTATCTCTTTGTTTTGGCCGGTCAAAGACCATTTCTTTTCCCTTTTTCCGTGGCTTCATCCTCTTCTTCTTCTTCTTCTTCTTCTTCTTCTTCTTCATTTTTTTTGTTTTCTAAGCCAAATTCACAAAATTTCTCAACCCTCATCTAAAATTAAATTATCTTATTTTGCTTCTCTTCACCTTTAGTTGCTATGGGTGATGAAAGAAGGTGAATAAAGTCTAATTCTTCAAGTGGATAAATTGGTGACTTGGAAAAAATTTAGTTTTATTTGATAATTAGAGTAATTAAGTGTTAATTATAGTATGGTGAGTATTATTTGAGCAAAAATTTGACTTAATCTATGGGGATTTTGGCCATGAAATTGCTGCCAATTGAAGAGTAAAGAGAGGGAAGCAAAGCAACCAAAAATAAGGGGAAAGACAAAATTGTTAAGTGATTTGGTAAGTGAATAATTTTAAACCCTTTAATTTCACAATATATATGTTGTATATATAATTAGAAAAAAATTAGGTTAATTATTAATTACGAATTAATTATGAAATTGGACTTAGAATTATGCAATTAGAAGATAAATTAGTAAAATTATGGTATTTAATTAAAATTTAGACAAGTTTAATTTTAGAAAAAATTTTAGTTACTAAAAAAATTTAGGGACTAAAATGTAATTCTTCAGATTAAATTGAAATAAATGAAAAATAGATGATTTTATGTTTATTGTGATTAATTTGAGTAGAAAATATAATTTATAAGGAAATTGGAATAAGGTAACCGAATAGGGACCTTAAGAAAATTTATGAAATTTTGAGATATAAATCGGAATAAATGCAAAATAGAGTATAATTAATTTATATGACATGTAAGAAGCATGTATTGAAAAAGAAATTAATAAGTAAAATAAATAAATAAAATAATTGTAATTGTAATTGAATTGTATGATTTTAATTGAAAAACTATTTTATTTGAAATACTGAGACTGTTTTTAATAATGTATACTAATTATTACCATTAATCAATAATGATGCATTATTGTAAATTGTATTAAATTGTAATTGTATTTTGCCCTTAGTATTATGTATGAAATCAAAAATTAGGATGTATATGGCTAGCCATAGGGACATTTCTGTAACCGCGATAGCAAGTCATGACAACTTGCATTGTGGTAATCTTGATATGGTTTCACGTCTGTATTGGAGTGTTTGGGGAAAAAGAGAAAGAAAGAAAAATAATATGTGTGTAATTGATATTACTGGAGTACTGAGACCTATAGGGTGCATAGTTTCGCTCATCCTAATTAGTGATACATTTTCATGCTATACTATGGGTAAGAGTATTAAAATACTGTATTGATTAAAGTATAAAAAGATATTGTCTGAGTAAAAATGTACAACTTGAAAAGCGAGAATAAATTACTGTTTGGACAAAAACGTACTGAAAAATAAGGGTAAAAGCTTAAAAGAACTGATAAACAAAGAAATCAGAATAGAAGTGTATTTTTGAAACTTTAGGGACTAAAGTGAAAATTAATCCCTATAGTGTAGAAAAAATTCAAATTTAAAGTGATAATAATGAGTTTATTGATGAAAAAGAGATATTGAAGTACAATTCTGAATAATATGTGAATGAACTGTAGTGAAATTCTGGGGTTTTAAGTTTATGTTTACCACTAAGTACTTTTGTACTTAGCGTGTGGTTTTTGTACTGCACGCCGGAGACAGAGACTGAGTTCGTGCTGAAAGGGAATCAATATTAGAAGGATCCAGCATTTTGTGGTTTTGTGTAGACTGTACATATAGATGTTGCCTTGTAGGACAACATGACTAGTTTTAGGGACTGTGTATAGTTTTGGATTTATACATATCTGTTATGTATTGTAAATAAGTAGATGAGTTAAGCACAAGAATTGTACTATATATATGTAAAATTTTGGAAATAACTGTTGTTCTATGCTTGGCTGATCTTGTGGAGGTTGGGTTGGATGTTTGTGAATAATTTTGGAAGTGTTTTGTAGCTATTACAGGAAGGCAGAATTTGGATTTCAGCCATTATGTTGCTCAAATTTCTGTAGATTAATTAATAAAATATTTTAAAATGTGGAACCCATGATTTAATGGTTAAAATATCAAATGTTATCAATAGATAATTTAATAATAATTTGTGGACCACCGCAGTGTAGTGTGACACCGGTATTCGGACCAATGTCCGGCTATCGAGTGTTACAACCCTACTCTTATCCAAATATCCATACATGATACAGAGATACACATATATCTATTAATCCAAAATCAATCACTAATACAATAATAACTGTAAATAAATAATAAAAAAATACCCGACATTAAACATAAAATCTTTCTACCTCAGTTTATGCGATCCCAATATTTTTATGTACATGCCACTCAAAAATTCTTCTTCATATCCCAAAATCTTCTGTTTCTGCGTGCAGTCAATAACCACATGCTAAGCAACTATGTGCTTAGTGGTGGATACAACTACTCAAAATTTCATTCGACTAAATTCTATTTCGAATTTTTATTATCTTAAGAAATTCTATTTATTTGACTAACTTTATCTTCTAATACTTTATTGATTTGTTATCACAGTTTAATTTCAATACTGCTTATGCCCCTACAATTTCCATTTTTTTTTTTGTTTACTGGTTCTTGTCTATCTCTTCATTTAAATTGTCCTTTTTTTGTTATTTTATTTGAAATTTCTATTTTGGTTTACTATAATTTATATAGTAAACTTTCACTAGTCATAGTTCATTAGTTGTAACATTATATTTCTATTTTTTTTCTAATCTTTTTTTCTCATTCGCTAATTCATACTTTGTCATACCTCATTCTTCTATTAGTTTCTCATTTCCTCTTATATTTTTGATTATGTACTTATTTTTTTGTTCGACTTACAATTTAAATTTTTCTCTTTGGCTAAATCAATATTTCGTTAATTATTTTCTCAAAATTGCTAATTTATCCTTTGTTTCTCTTTGAATATTTCTCGCCATGAAACTATTATTTTCTTTTAATTTGTTCCTTAATTCTATTCATTAGTCTATTCCACAACTTCATATTTTATTTTTCTTTCTTTGACCAAACTACAGTTCCATCCATCATTTATAACAATTTATTCAAATTCTCTTTTTACTCTTTCTTGTCTAAGTTTACTACCTCTTTTAATATCAAATTACAATTTAATAATCGGATCCTTTATTTCATCATGTTTTACTTAATTAAATTATGGATTTACTTCCTTGTCTTTGTTTTCTCTTATACTTAATTCTTTAGCATAAAAAATATGTATAAAATATTTAGTAGGATGTAACATTTCGGTTAGTCCTTATGGGCTCACTACTCATTCTCATTAAATTTTATTTATTCTTCGTTTTAATTCCTTCGACTTTCATTACTTTTCTTTATCTTCGTTATATATTTTTCTTATTTGATTTCATTTCTTTCCTCAATAAATAGAAAGTCACACATTAAATCCTTGTAATTTCCTTCTATTATATAAATCCATGATTTATTCTTAATATACTCATAATTTACTTTAAATACCTTTATCACTTATTCTTTCTAATTAATTTATCAATTTTCCCGAAATTGACTTTTCCTTAACTTGATCAATTTTAATCACAGTTTTGACTGGATTAACTTTCGTTGGCCTTTAATTTAAATTAAATGCATAAATTACAATTTAGATCCTAAAATTTCTCTCATGAAGACGAATTACATTTTGGTCCTTAAGATTTGTACTATTGACAATTTTATCCTTCTTAACTTGTCTATTATTTTAATTTCTTCAATTAACTTACATTTTAACTCATTTAACTTTATTTGACTTTTATTTGATTTCCAATGTACAAATTACATTTTGATTCTTTGAATTTTTCAAAGATGATAAATTTACAATTTAGTCCCTTAACTTTTAACTAATTACCTTTTTGGTCCCTTTTTGTCTTATTTAGCCAATTTAATTTCATTATTTACTCTTTTCACTTCAACTGGCCAATTACCCTTATTTTAACACAAAATTACAGTTTTGCTCTTACTCATCACATTGGTCTCATTTTTCACACTATTTATTATTATTATTTACCTTTATGGCATCCAAATTATCATAATTATTCTTTTATTTCGATTTCATACAAGATTATCATTTTGCCCCTCGTAGTGGAAAACCACGAACTGGATAAACGGGACGTAAATATGGTGTGTTAGAGGGATCCCACATCTAGGTGCGACACCAAAGCCCCAGTACTAATACATATAATAAGTCAGCTATCCAATCTCATATATCAAAGTTATTTCTGATGACAACTATCATATAAACTCATGGTATCCCACGGAATAAATTCCTATGGCTAGCCATACTATCCAAAGAACTTGATTTTCCATTGACACTAAGAGCATTATTAAATTTCCATTTCTTATCACACTTATGCATTATTATTTTTCCTTATTATTCTATTTTAATCTCATCATGCTCTCAACACATTCAATTAAGCTCATCCATCATGCATTCATCACATAGATGCTCACTATCATGTAACTATAAATAAACAATAAAATTTACTCATATTCATCATTCAGGCATCAATAGATTTTCTTTTCATTTATGAATTGTTTCTCTTTTCAATTTCATATCATACATAATTATCTATCCGTTTATAGTCATTTCATAGTAACTTGGAATAATTACACATGATAAATTCCAAATTTCATTAACTTTTTATATTATGCGACTATAATGCAATTAGGGTCCTTCCTTATTATGTTTTCACTCAGTTGATAATATTACATTTTACATCCCCTTATTTATATATATTTCGGCCAATATATATATATTTTTCGTCCATTATTTTCTTGTATCTTATATTACTCAATTTTTGTTAATTACTCCAAATAAGTTAACTTATTCCGTTATATTAATTATATGAGTCTAATTCAATCATTATGTAATCTAGTACTTTTAAATTGTTTTCTCACATTACTTATGTTTATTTTACATTATTTCACCAAATTATTAATTTATATCAATTTATTTTACCCTTTTGTCCACTTGTGTATAAAACCACACAATGTTACATCACTATATATATATATACCTATAGGTTTATTTAACTCAAATTATTCTAATTATACTCCTCTAAATTAATATAACATATTTTATATGTAAGGTACTATTTAATATTAGTTCTTCAATTCATTTACCATTATATACAATTCGGCCAACATATAATTTTTCACACTCATCAATCTCTTAATGCTTTGTTCTAGGCTATTTATGTTTCCAACACCATGTATGTTAGTATATATATAATTAACACTTAATTTATTTAAATATCTTTTTGTTACCCTCATGAATTTCATTATGTTTTATATATAATTTCATACCCATATATTATCTTTAACTCAATTTCATCATAACACATGTATTTATCATTAGAATGTTATATTTGTACTTAATTCTTAATATATCACCATATTTCATGTAGGATTTTCATGGGCATCATTAGGCATCAATTAGCTTTCCCATTAATTATTTTATTTCTTCTTCTATTCTTATCTATTTCATGTTTTATCAATATTTTTTATTATTATTTCAAATTATTTCTTAAATTTATATAGTTGCCTAATATAAAAATTCACCACATAATTCAAAATTGAATGAAATTAAAGGTAGTTTGTATCCACATATCCATTAGCATCGATCTCCATATTTTTCTACATTTTGTCATCCTTGAGCTCGCTGGACCGATCACCGAAGCTTCGTCGAAAAATGCACCAAAGCAGTCCGCTTGAAGATCCAGGCCCGGGGATTCCACGGTGGGTGATCACGCGCCTAACGACCGTCGAAGTTGGCCAAAATCTTGCCCAAAATGCTGATCGCCTCCTTGCTTTGATCTGTTGGTTGCCGGTGAGTGAAGGGTAGAGGAAGGTGCCGGAATGATCCCCTTTGCACTGGTGACTCGTCGGTACCATCAACTTCCTCAACGACCAACGAAAACCACCGAAAAGAAGGGACAGAGAGGAGGCCACGGTGGGGGGAAAAGAATGAAGGAACTGATGCTACTAACAAGAATGACGGTGAAGGAGACCGGAGGTGGCAGCAGCACGACGGTCTGAGCCTCGCAGGCATCGTGGGCAGCACCGGTCAGGCGACGGGCCAACACTGCCTCCCCTTCTCGTTCCCTTCCCAATCTGCACTCACATCCTCTTTTTAACTTCTTTCTTCCTTTTAATTCTAACCACAAACACTTAACTTTTTAAATCCCACTTTTTCTCTTATATATATATATATATATATATATAATTCTTAAAATATCTACCATTATTATTAAAATATCTATTATTATTGTTATTATTTATATTAATTTTCATAATATGTTTAAATTAACAATTATTAAATTAAAACCCGAAAGCATTACTAACTTATATCGAATTCTTAATAATTGATCCTTGCAAACTAGTACCAAAAGATACTATTTACCAACTATAATCAATTCGAGTTTTGGGGCGTTACAAGGCCATTCACACAGAACCCCCTGCTTCTGTTCTCGCTTCTACTCCAAATCCCCCAGCTGGTTTCCATGATCCTCCTCCGCCATCAGTGGATTTTGGTCTTCTCTCTGAGTTAGCACATCTTAACACTAAATTGGCTGACTACTTTGGGGCATTACAACAATATTTGGCAAATATTCACTCTACTCATGTCAAGATTGCAGAGCTTCTTCATAAGCATGCTGCATATCGTCCTGCCTCTTAAATATTTTTTTCTCGCTTATGTTTCTTTCATACATTCTCTGTTCTGCTGAATATTCTGTGTTGTTTGGATATTTTTGGTCTTTTGTGTTGATGACAAAAAGGGGGAGACATATAAACTTATTAGTTTAGTTTCTTTTCCCTGATGAATTAGAACTGGATTAGAACTTTATTTTTCCATGGTTAATGATTATATGATTATCTTGATGTAACAGCAATTCTGGTGGAGATCTGTTGGAAACTAAACTGCCTTAGAATAATTTTGATCTATTCTGTCTTCACATATTGCAGGATATTTTTTTAATACTTATGATTTTTTTTGGATTATATTTATATATTTCCTCCAAGCATATAGTAAGGAGGAGCATATGTTAACTAACCTAGATAGGCTTTTAACTAAGTTTATCAAGGTTTTTTCATCATAAAAAAGGGAGAGATTGTTGGCTTAAGGCTACATCTCAGTTTTGATGATAATCAAACCTTGAATAAACTTTATCAAAATTCTGTTCAAAGCGTGTTTTATTTCAGATTATCTTCATTATGTATGAAGTCAATTTTAGCAAAACTCAAAGCCTAATGCATAAAGGAACCTCAAGATGGAGAATTCAAGAAGTTAGGATACTATTTTTCTGTAAAATCTTTTGAGAAAGAATAAAGAAGAGCATTTGATGAACACGTGACCACGTGTGAGGAACAAGGAGATTGACCCGTGGCCGTGTGTCCCTAAAAGAAGACTTACCTGTGGCCACGTGCAAGAAAAGGAAGAAATACACGTGACCACGTGTGTCCCTTTTGATGCATAATGCATGCCCACGTGTGGATTAACAAAGAAATACGCATGGCCACGTGATTTTCTTCATAGGAGAACACATGGCCATGTGAAAAAAGAAGCAAGAACAACACATGGCCACATGCAATTTTACAAAGGAAAACACATGGCCACGTGTAGACTCTCCCATGAAGAGAAAGATTTGCGATTTTTCCAATTCAAGAAGGATTCTCTTCCTACTCCAAAATTGGGAAGTTTGGAAAGCTTCTATAACATATTTTGCCTATAAATAGACAACTCTAAATACCAAAGAGAGGGAATCAATTAGAATCAATTAGAAGAATTCTTTAGTTTTAGTTTTACTAGTTTTTCTATTTTTATTTTTCCTTTCGATTTTGTTTAAGTTTTGCAAAGTTTTGTTTTAGTTTTTAAACATGTTTAGGAAATAGTTCTTTCTTCTTTTGCTAATGGATTCTTGAAATCTTATATTTTCATTGTTATGACTTTATCTTGAGCTTAATTTCAATATCGATTGATTATTTCTTGGTTTTAAGCATATTTTAATCTTTGATTGTGTTGAGATTGATTGTTGGTTTATTGAATAAATAACTAAAAATTGATTTTGACATAGTTAATGATTTGCATGTTCTTGAGTTAACTCTTTAATATTTATGCATGATTATTATTCGAAATATGAGATAATTATGTGTTAATTTTATTTGTTAATACTAAGAGAGGAAGAACTAAGAATAGGTGAAAGTTAAATCTCTTGAAAAAGGTTTTAATAGACATTTAGGAGGATTAATTCAGACTTTTATGCTAAGTGTTGAATTGTTCTAAATAAGAGAATTTTAATGCTTGGAATGATAATCTTGAGTAAAGTTATCTGGTTTTATTTATTTGAATTCTTCATAATCACTGGTGTTTTTATTGAATTTAAGTCATTACAATAAAAGTTAAGGTGGATAGTTTCTTTAGCAAGAGAATTTCAGTTATTGTTTTGTTTTTAATTCGTGTTAATTTAATTTTAGCTTTTGTTTTGTTTCATTGTTTATTTTGTTTAATTTTTGCTTTTAAATCAAAAATATTTGGAAAACAATCTCAGGTTAATTTAATTCATACATAGATATTATCCTTAGCAATCCATGTTCCATTGGGTACGATATTTTGAGGTCTTAATCTATATTTCCCTATATTACTAGCAGATCTAGTACACTTGCTAGACACCGGTCAATAACGACTAGTTCTTGGTCTCTAACGGCTACAATTGATTTTTGGCTATAAATACAAGTTACTTAAAGTTTTTAAAAGATATAGAAGTTGGAAAATCATTCTATCTCTTGAGATACAAAGCTTACACTTTTTCTATTCAACTTTTCACATCTTGCACTTCATACATTATCATTCTCCTCAATTAGATTATAGCATTTTTGTTGTAATCATTTGTGAGGAACAATTCTGTTAAGTTGTGAGGAAGGGTTGGCTAGAACCTTACAAATTCTATTAAGTTTTTACATCTTTTTCTTGGAAAAAAAGTTGCGGGTAGAATATACTAAAACTGTATATTGGCTTTAACTCTTGCCCATGAAAAGAGTTGTTAGTGGGAGAGAAAATCTCAAGACTGTGTTGATCTATCTTTACTTCATCTCTCTTCTCTATTCTGCTTTTTAAAACTGTTTTGACAAAACTGCTTTGTTAAAGAAAATTACTTTGCTAAAACACACTTGTTAAAACTCTGTTTTAAAATATTTTCTGATCTTTGCAAATCAAATCTGTTGTGAAAAAGGTTTTGAACTTTTTATAGTTATTCATTACATTTAGATCTTCACTTTAAAAATTCCTCATTTTGCTCTACCGAAAATTATTTTAAAAAATTGTTACACCCAATTTACCCCTCTCTTGTGTGTCATTGGACCAACAGTTTATATCAACAATTCTATATCCATCAAGAAATCAACTCCAACTTGAACTGAAACATCCATGGATAATCAAATAGAGCAGTGAATTTCGTTAGTAAAATCATCGAATATGGCCATTACAATTCAGCTGAAAAAACCACAGCTTTACTGAAACAAAATCATAGCATCATAAAATCTAACAGAACATCGGAGCTATGTTTGCATTTAAAGACAAATCGCCTTCATCTATAATAATAAGAGAAGAAGGAACTAAAGAAAAGGCACCTGCAGGCTAGAGCAGCAAGCATGTCTCTTTCTAACCATCGCCACGCTTCTTTCTCAATCTTTCTCTGACAAAATCATTTCGAGCTTTGATTCGAGCTTGTTGAGGAGCAATGTTAACATAGAAGAGATGCAAGCCAAAAGCAAAAAGGGCAATTCCAGCTTTGAAACATCCCACAGCCATTTCCAATTTCTTGGGTGTTAAAGGATTACACAACACCATATTTTTCCAACTACAAAAAACAATTGGGTACTTGGTCAATAAAAATGAGAATCTAATTCGTCGGTATATTAATCCAATTGAACTCAAACTTCTTATCGCGACAATTCAACAAGCAGAAAATTTGCATTCAATTCAACACACAATGCACAACAAGAATTCTTTAAAGGCATAAAATCCGATAAAAGCAGATCAAATCAAGCTAGAGAGAATTTCGAGCTCACAAACCTACATCTAAGCAGATCTTGAACATTAACCTCTTTGTCCCTATCATGGCGACTGGAATTCCAATCCGGTCTTCTTCTTCAAGCACCAATATGCTCGGCATACTTGCCGGCCTTTAAAACCCCAGCGATACGACCAATGGGGAATTGCAAAACAGCCTTGCTGCTCCTGGATGTGACATTCTTAGAGGCACCAGATCCAAGGGTCTTACCCCTGCCTGAGAGAAGAAGATGTTTTTAGGGATGTTAATGGAGACGATGTGGTAGAGAGTGGAGAAGGAAGAGATTTTTAGGAACTCTGTAACTTTTAGCTATTGAGAGAGAAGAAGATTGAATTTGAAGGTGGTTAACGCATTGGTATTGGCATGAATTTCACGCGTTTTTCCACTTAGCTTTTGTGTTTATTTGCAGTATAATTTACATATTTAGATCACTCGTGGAGTTTAGATATTCAAATGATTTTTATTAACAAGTTCAAGAGATTACACATGAATTTACATTTACATTTGAATAGGGAGTGCAGCGCCATGAATTGATACTCGGTTGCTGCAGCGTCAAAAAAGTAGAAAATATTCGTGGCTAATATGTTCGAAGTCTGATTCGTATGGAACAATTCATCTTAACCTGCAAGTCAATTTTAATTTGTATTTTTTCATATTACGTGAATTATGTCATATTTGAATTATTTATAGGTCTGATTAGATTTACAAGTGGAATTAATTTTTGAGTAAAAAAATTATATCCAACTCTAATTTGATTGTACTGTTAAATTTTTGAATGTTTTACGTTAATTAGTATAATCAACAAGATTGGAGCGTGGATGTTGGAATCGGGTCAGGGCGGAAAGGCTTTAGAAGCTATTGAACTCGAGAAGAAATAAATGAGTATATTAATTTTGTATGTCATTCTCTATTTTGGTCTGAAGAAACAGAGCAAAACAGAGGAGGAAAGTTCCTAAGCAGCTGATGAGGTGGGCTGGGTGGCCATAGCTACTGCAAAAGAATTTGAATGTGATGATAAAGATCAACTGATAATTTTATAAGTATTTTACGATATTTTGAAACTTTTATAAAATTAAACCACACTATTGATTTTTACTTGTGATAATAAACTGAAAGGCTAAAGCAAAAGAAATTGAAAATGATGATGATAATTGGTAAAAGTGTTGGAGAACTCCAACATGAAAAATTTTCAAACTTCAGTCCAACTTCCACACCGGCATACCCATCACGAAGACAATTCTCAAAGATCGAACTTGCAAGCGATCATGCTGATCATGGGGTTGTAGCAGACCACTCCATAATTTCCATCATTGTCTCCAACATTATAAGCCAACACAAATTCATGCCATTCGGCTTTGCAAAGAACTGGTTTTTCATAATCACCTACTTGACATACAGCTAGCACGAATCGCCACTCATTCTCATTCTCATCAAAGGCAGTAAAATCCCTCTGATATTGCGTCCTAACAACTGGGAATTGCTCCAGTACCCTTCTTGGGACAATTAACTGATGCTGTTTATCAGTAGTTCCGAGTATTTTTGCGAACACTATGGTTGCATCTGGAATATTGAGGCTTATCTGATGCTCCATTGTGTGTTTTCTTTATGGTAATAAGAATACTGTAGCACACACAGAACTTGGTTGCTGAATCGGGTATTTATAATAGCTTATGCACGCAAAATAAGACAAATAGATAGGCCAACATCGTCCCACGATGGAGAGAGTAGGAGCTACTACTACATGCTATCACATGCCAAATAGAACTTGTAAATTCTACAAAGGTTGACAAAATGTGATACATACACCTTTCAGAAAACAGTACCAACATGATAACGAGAATCGATATGACTATCTCAAAGGGAGAGAGAGAGAGCAACAACTCCAACACCACCGAAGCTTCTTGGGCATGAATATGATACATAATTTTCAAAGTGGGACATGTATATGTGTCAGATGTTCAATACCTTAAGTTAGTAGCTTTCTAGAGACAGAGTATTTAGAAAGATAGTCTCAGATGTTCAATACCTGAAGCCACTATTTGTTGGGCTATTTATAGGAGATAAATAAGGGGCACTTGAATGCTTGGGGTGTGATAACTATCAGTTGGAGCAGGTGAATGGCGATGTAACAGGGAGCAGTTGAAAGGTGTGGGCGATAACTTGTGTCAGTGGACTGATAGGTCGTAATATCCCATCAGTCCGATCGAACGTTGATTATCCTGTATCTTGTCATCCAGCTCACGTAGAGTTTTTCTTGCTGGTGGACTTTGGACGCTGCCAAGCACTGTTAAACTGAGTGTTTGGATCTTGAAAAATATTTTTTTTCTTAGTTATCACTAAATAGCAATGAAAACATAGTAATAATTAATATAGTAAGCAACATGAAGTGGGTGCCAATTTATAATTAACATGCGATGCGAGAAAATTTATCTACTTAATATTGAGGCAACCTAGTACTATTATTTTATTTTATTTTATTTTTTTCTGTGTAGTTTTCAGTCAACGCCAATCATTTTTAATTCTATCAAAAAATAAGTGATTTTATAAATGAATGAAAGTACAACAGAAAAACAAGCGGGGCCACCAACCATCAACAAATTTGATGTCTTTGTCTTTAACATGTGCGCATGTTTTCTAAACTTTTGAAGATAAATTTTATGGGCCAACTGTCCGAAATGTTATTACTTATTATAAGAATAGAAAAATTATCGCATGTACACCTTATATGAATTTTATATAGACCATATTAATAGTTTAATTTCATATAAAATGTTGTTTTAATCTTCTGTTTTATTTTTAACTTAAAAAAGTATTTGAATTCATTCACCACAAAAATCATTGAAGCAGATTTTGGTTCCAAAAAAGTGGACCCTAATTAAACGAAAAATAATCTAGTCGTCATTACTTTTAAAAATAATTATAAAGTGCTCAAAACAGAAGCACGTCATGTGAATCATAGAATCTTCTTTGCTTTTTGTCTTCTTTTTAAAGAGTCATAATGTCATAGATCTTCATGATCCCCTTTGATCAGTACATACCTATGTATCTATCGATAGATAGTCTAATAAGTATGAACCCAAAAACTTTTAAACATTAATCTTTACAGCTACCAAAATACAGTGATTAATTAACATTTAGCAATCAAATTAAGTGTCTACTAGTAAAGCTGAACTTAATTACTAGTGAAACGCAAGGTCTTGAGCAGAGTACAGCACATTCACATAATTGTAGGATATGGGATTGAAACAAATTTGTAAAACATCTTAAAACATCATTCTTTATTTTGGACTCGTAATGTTGGGATTATTTTAAAGATAATACACTACTAAGCTTGACTGATTAAGCTACTAGATATAATATCCCCATTAGATTGAATTAAGCATAAAATAATTAATTTATATTTTGTCTTATCATCTAGATTTTGATATTGATGTGATAGCATTTAGTAGGTCCTACTCTGTCCATATGTGGGCCGACATCGACTCAATCGGCCTTGCTTTTTGCCCTATAAATAGCAACCAAATTCTTCAGGTGAAAGAATATACTTATAATTACAATATAATCCAAATAAAGAATAGAATATACTTATTACAAAAGAGAAAAAAAAACAACACAATGATGAAGCATCAAATAGCCGTGAATAATGTTCGGAAAGAAGACATAGTGTTCACAAAAATACTGGGAATGACAGATAAAGAGCATCAGCTACTTGTCCCAACCAGAGTACTGGATAAATTCCCAGTTTGGCCAGCGCATCAGAGGGATTTTACTGCCTTTGATAGGGCTGGGAAGGCGTGGCCGTTCGTGCTAGCTATACGTAAAACAGAGAGATACGACAAGCCAGTTCTTCAAAAAGCCCAATGGCATGAATTTGTGAGGGTTCATAATCTTGTTGGTGGTCGTGAAGGAGAGCATGGTGTGGTTTTCTTCAAACCCCAAAATTATCCCTTGCAAGTTCGAGCCTTGGAAAAGGTCCTCATATTTGGTGCAGAAGTGGGTTGGACTGCGTTACTTTGAAAATTTTACCATCACTACTTTCAATCTATTATAGTCTACGAACCTTAACCTGCCAAGGCAACGGTGAGTTCATAAGTAATATATAGGATGTAGTTAAATAATTACTTATCACTTCTCCCTATATTGACTTGGTGTGCGTAGAATTATATCTCTTGCACTTAGTTAAGGTAAATAAATGTGTTCAATAATTAGTCTTGGGCGGCAGTAACCCTTTTGATGTGAAAATATTTATTTGGTCATGCTAATCATCAGTAAAGCGTAATTTACCTAAACACTAAGCTGAATTTAGCTTAAACACTAATTTTAAATCAACGTAATTAATAAATAAAATAAAGTTCAAGAATCAAATTTCACTTCATAGTGGGACATAATGTACTATCCGCAATCAGAGATCGAAGCCTAAGTGCATGCCTTTGAAAAATAAACATAAAGAACACTTAACGATAGCAAATGCAGCATTTTCGGCTTTATATCCACGAACATTTTAATATCTATGCAAGACTGAGACAACCTAATACTTTTTTTTTTGTGTGCATTATTGAGTCAACGTTAATCATTTTATATTCAATCAAAAAACAAATGATTTTACAGACTTCTAGTGCGTGCGATGGATGAAAGGACAACAGAAGAACAAGAGGGACCACCAACGGTCAACAAAACAAATGTCTTGTTTTTAACAATGTTATTTAAACTAGACCAGATAAAGAACCGATAAGGCTGTGATTCGTAATTCGATTAATTTTTTTTATTTTTAAAATATTATTATTTAATATAATTTTATAAATATTATTATATAAAAATTAAAAAAATATTCATCAAACATTAAATATATATCACAAATATTCTAATAATAAATTACAAAACATAATTTCAATTTTATTATTATAAATGCTTAATTATGAATTTTTAAATATCATATGTTAAAAATATAATCATATCATGAAAAATATTTCTTGTTTAGATAGAGTACTAATGAAGCAAACATATAGAACATTGACCATACATATATGAGTATAATTATATTTAATTACAACGAACCCAAATAGATAATAAATAAATTAAATTATTATGTGATATTTTTAGAATTTAAAATACTAATTTTTCAAATAAATAAATAATGAAAATTTACAAATATATGTGTGTGTGAAAATATATAAAAATATATGATTTTTTATTCATTTTAGCCAAAAATTCGGTTTTGTCCGATTTTTCAGTTCAATTTGATTTTTCTGGTTTAATTCGATTTTTTACCAATTCGATTTTTAATAGTTCAACCAATTGGTTAGTCTACAGGTTCATAATTTAACTAGTTCAATCAATCGGTCCGATTTTAATAACATTGGTCTTTTAACAAGTGCACATGTTTTTCAAACTTTTGTAGAAAAATTTTATAGACCAATCGTGATCATCTTTATGGCTGTTGTTTTAATCTTCTATTTTGCAATTTTCAATTTAAAATCATTTTGCTCCACTTTATCTAAAAAATATTATGTTCTGATTTTACTTAGAAAATAAATTTAATTGAACATAATTGTAGATATATAAAAGTTCAATTCATTTTCAACATATAATAATAATAATAATAATAATAATAATAATAATAATAATAATAATAATAATAATAATAATAATAATAATAATAATAATAATAATAATAATAATAATCACTATAAGAAAATCTGCAAATAGCAACGAAATTTAATCCGTTGCTAATTTAATTTCCATTGTTAATTAGCAATGGAAAATAAACTTCGTTCCTAAATTTGGTTAAATTTTTTTTGTTTAGCAATAAAATAAAAAATTGTGGTATTCCGTTGTTAAAAATAGAGAAAAATTTTAGCGCCACAATATGGCAACGAAAAATAGCAACAGAAATCTATTTCCGTTGCTAAAAATGGTGGCGAAAAATTTTGGAACTAAATTTAGCAACAGAAAACAGAATCCGTTGCTAAAATAGCAACGGAAAAAAAATTTCATTGCTAAAATAGCAACGGTATTAAATTTCGTTGCTATTTTAGCAATGGATAAATTTTCCGTTGGTATATTAATCCCAGAGAGATGAAAATTTTGGATAAAAAAATAGCAACAGAAAACAAATTTCATTGGTAATTTGGTCCCAAAGAACTAAAAAAATTTTGAATCCAAAAATAGCAACAGAAATCAAATTTTGTTGCTATTTTTGGACCCACAATAGAATAATTTTCCAATAATAGCAATGGAAATTTGTTTTGTTGCTATTTTACTTTTGGAAAACCCTAGGTATAAATATTGCTGCCTCTTTCTTCATTTTTTTGTTCTTTTTACGCCTCTCGCCTCCCTGCTCGCTCTCCACCCTAGTTTTGAGAGAAAAATCACACTATTTATTTTTTGATTTCAATACTCAGATCGTAGGCTGGAGATTCATACCTGTTGGATTTGAATCACAACAAGACGGGGGTAAATCTACGTGTAATCGACTATCATCACAAGCAATTAAACGATCTCCACCGTTTCTATGTCTGAATCTGTGACATTTCTCGCTATGGTATGCCACTAATCTTCATTTCTTTCTCAATTAGGGTTTTTGCAATTTCATTTCTTTTTGTTTGTTATAGATCCACCATTTTTTTTTTACATTTCAAGCTATCGATTGTTGTTGTAGGATACCCGCTTGTTGTTTTATCAGAGTCAAACTTGAATTTTTTTTGAATGTCATGCGTGCTATGATGTTCTTTAGTAAGAGAGAAAGTTTAATTTTTGAATTTCAACTTGGATCCATATGAGCTAAAAGTAGGAAATATGATATTTTGGGTTTTGATTGTGTGAACTCCGCTTTATGGATGTGTACAATGGAGGCCTTGTGTTTTAGTTGACTCTCCCCTATTTTTGCAGCATACCCGAACTTAGATGTACTATACTTTCGGTGTACCCCTACGAGCTTGCCTGTTCCAGCATTCTGATGAAAACTGGCCATAAGCCTTAAGCACTCCCTACAAATTCTAGCATATGAGATTAGAACTCGGTTAATTATCTAATTGCCATCAGAATAGGCCAAAGAATCATTTACATTAACTACTCTTTTGAGCCAGAATACAACTCTTAAGTCTTTTCATTCATTGACTGGAGATGGAACTAATAACTTGCTCAACCTATTTTCTGTCTTACACTTGAACCCTCTTTTTGTTGTTTTTTTTATCTTACACTTGAACCCTCTTCTTCAATTCTCTTGATGCTGATGTATTAATTAGTAAATTTAGTTATTTTATAAGTAAATTTTTTGGTGGATGGCTGTGCTTTGGATTGAAAAAGATTGTAAATTACTGTATTGATTTTTACAAATTGTGTGTTTGTTGTTATGCTTGGTTGAAATTCATGTCAATTGCTTATTATTTTTCCACCTGAGTAGGGTAGAATTGCTTAACATAATTGCTTGAAATCCATGGTGCTGCAGCTGCTATGTCTTGTATTTTTCTTTTAATTGTTGTTTGGTTATGTAATGTTAATCAATTAATTTGGTCTTTTCTCTTAATTAAGCCTTTATTTATAAACTTGAGATTTTAGATCCACTGAATTTGTTTCCTCTTTTCTTCTGCATAATGTTCTCACAGTTTAAAATCACATCCCTTGCTTGTCTTTGTTAGGGATCATCTCTAGATTTTTAATTAGGTTCTTTCTCTTGGTTTATCAATGGCACACTTAAATGCCCCTAGTCATATATCTATTTATTTTTTAATAAAAAATTCGCGCCAGACCATAAGTGGGAGTTACCATTGGAGTATAGAATCTTATTTTTTTATTTTTTTATAAATTATACATCTATTTATTTTTTAATAAAAAATTCACGTGAGACCATAAGTGGGATTCACGGTTGGAGTATAGAATCCTATTTTTTTTATGAATTTCATTTTGTGTGATATTACATTCATATGCCACAAAAATGGTGGGCACAAATAGAGTATATCAGTTGATATTTAAATTTGATACTATTTTTTATTTAGAAACTTAAACTTAGACAATGACTTTTAAACCACAGCATAGAATTATTAGGATTCTCAAGGGCTTGTTTCCTTAAATTGGATTTTTAAATTTCTTTATATTGATTTTTTTATAAAAAACCTTCAATAACTACATGCTATAATTTTTAAAATAATTATAGCGCATCATACTGAAACTTTTATTTTCAATTGATTTTTTTTAACTTTTTAAAATATTATGCATCTTATAACTAACTACATGCTATAGTTTTTAAATAATTTTAAAACATTTTAAAATATTTCCATTAATGAGAACTACATGCTGCATGTTAATACATTTATGAAAATCTAATTAAATTTGTGAAATGTATTACATGCAGTTACAATAAAATGCTGAGCAAAAATTAATATGCTGCATGTTAGGTAGTTTCTTTGATTTGACACGTAGTTACAATAAAGTTTTCTTAGTTAACTTCAACAAATAGCACAGTTATCAGAAATGACTGCTAATTCATTTAAAAACAATAAGAAGGTTGTCATAATGCTAGTTTGTATTTGACCACACAAATGTTTTAAGATACGGACATGTAAAAATTTCCCTCAACTGTCATTGTCTTAAAATTAGGAGACTGAAAATTTTGCTGCATCTGTAAGTGTAACAGAGAAAGTTCTGTCAATTGGATTATGTTGGTAAGCTGAGATCCACCCACATGATTCTGTGGCAATGTGGATACCATGTGTGTTTCTCCTCTTATATAGTATATTATTCTTCAAGTGACAGGAATCAATTTTATAATATCAGTAAAGAAAAAAGCCCAATTGAGAAAAAAAAATTATGGTAACTCGGGACTAGCTTAAAAAATAAAAGAAAAGAAAAACTTGGCTACCATATAGAACTTTAGACTCGTCTTGAAATCTAATGTTGCATTATTTAGGTTGTAAAGCTTGTTGGTGCTAAAACTTTTACAGATTGAAGATAGTGAATTTTATGTTGTCATTTATGTAAAACTCTCTTTTTCCCTTGCTTTGCAGAATATACTCCGGAGAATCCCAAGATATTGATGAAGTGCTCACACCGTTTTCACCTTGGTTGCATATATGAGTGGATGGAGAGAAGTCATAGTTGTCTTGTCTGTGGCAAGGTAACAACTGCTTTATTTGACCTTTGCTTGCTTGTTCAATATACAATTTTCAATTTTTCATCTTGCATATAATCATTCCATAGTGCAATAGCTTTTAATCACTTTCTTCTTCTATTCTGCCATTTCTTTTTATGCTCTATTCTTCTATTATGAACTAGAACTTTTTGCAGTTGTATTGATAATAACAGTTTTATTTATTTATCTTCAATAAATAATGTACCAGAATTTTGAGCTTACTTTACTTATGAGATTAATCACTTGCAAAATCTTTTGGTATTTATATTAGTTTCAATAATTTGATTCATAATTATGTTGGATCTTAATCCAATTTTTCAATGAAATGATCAGTTGTTGATTTTGATTAGGGATATTACCCTATGAAAAGTAAAAGTTTGCTCCTGATGAATTGTTTTTGTACATCATAGTATTTTCCTCTATTTTTTTCTTATTTTGCAATTGCAACAAAGTTTTAGGTACTTATTTGCATAACACTTGAGGCTTGTGAAGAAAGTGAATTTTATGATAATCTTCTTACTTTGCATATTGGTGGAGTGCTTGTTAGTGAAGTTATTTTCAGAGCTTATATTTGGAATTAAATGGATTAATTGATTAAGTCATTTGAAAACTATATGTTAAGAAGTTTATAAAAAAAAAAGCCTTAAGGAAGCTGCTGCTTTTTCAAGTTCTTTATACTTTTGACCATTTAATTGTTATCAATAGACGATGAGATAATTATTTTCTCCTTTCTAATTATTCTTCGTTGGCATTTTTATAAAGTCCTATTCCAACTTCATGAACATCACATACTGAGTTTGCCAGCAAAAGATATAATAGTAGTTCAAGAGGTACTAATATATTATAATTTTAATTCTTTTTCTTCTTAGTATGGCAGTTGTCGGATTTGAGGTTTTGCTTGTCTAGGAGTAGCTGCTACTGCTGCTATTAGTATCATTAAGAAGCCTGAAATTGGTAGAAAGCTCCTTCCATTAAGGTAATTCCAGTAACTAAAAGTAAGTGAAACTATTTGGTGAGAGGTATGCACCTAGCGTTCATTTTCATTTCATTTAATTTCTCTTGATGTGATCATTTTATATGGACTTTAATTTCTTCTTTTAAATAAAGTCCTTAAATTTTAATTTTATTTAATAAAGTCCTTTATTAACTTTTAATTTAATTTCTTCTTTTTTCCTACAAATCAACATTTATATTTCCATGACTAACCTTTTATACTCTTTTGAACGCCTATGATTTTTAGGATGTTACAATGACTAGGGATGTTTTTGGTATAAATAAACTTACATGCAATAGGAATATCACATGTTTTTGGTATAAATAAACTTACATGCAATAGAAATAAATAAACTTATTTTGTGTCACTGTTGTATCAAGGTATATAGGGTGAAACGATTTGATCTGCGGGCTACTGGTTTCCAAAGAATAACTCGGTTATCATGGTTGAGTGCCACATACCTTGATGCAACTTAATTTTATGCCATGACGTTTTTAACCGATAAATCTAATTATGAAATTATTTTATTTGAATAACAGTTACACAAGTATGAGTAATGTTGATAGATCTTAGATGTATAGGCGATTAATGCCAGAAGGTTGCATTAATATTGAGTTTGCTGAGGGCATTCAATCATTCATTGAATAGGCAAGTTTGCATCCTGCATATATGGATGGTCCAAAAATCAGATGTCCATGTAAAAAGTACAAACATATTTGTTTCCTCCCTACTGATGAAGTGCATCTACATTTGTTAAAAAAGGGGTTTATTCCAAATTATTTTGAATGGACATGGTACAGGGAGCCAATAATTTGTAGCACCTCTAGGGGTAATCAAGTATATTCACCAGTAAATATAGATGGATTTGCAGGGGGAAATGGTAATCGACCAAATAATGTGGATGTAAATGAAAATCTTTACGCACAAATGGTTTATGACACAGCTGGTTATTCCTTTTAAGAAAACATGCAGAATATTGAAGAGGAACCAAACCCAAATGCAAAAAGATTTTTTGACTTACTAGAGTCAGCTGACCAAAAATTATGGCCAAACTGTGAGAAAATGACTCAACTTTCTGCCATTGCCCGAAAATTAAACATAAAGTCTGAAGGTCATATTTCTGAACAAAGTTTAGATAATATTTTTATATGGTACAATGATTCATTGCCTCCTGAGCATAAAATGATTAAAAATTTTTATAAAATAAAGAAGCTTATTCGGGGTCTTAGTTTGCTCGTTGAATGAATATATTGTTGCAGGTTGGGATGTATGTTGTTTTGGGGAGAAGATGTGGAATTAGAAGAGTGCAAATACTGTAGCCAACCTAGGTTCAAACCAAGAATGCGTACTAGAAAGCAAAAATTAGTTCCTTGGAAGCGGATATATTATTTTTCGCTAACTCCAAGGCTGCAAAGACTGTATGCCTCTGATGCTACTGCAGCCCATATGAGATGGCATAATGAACATGAATAGAATGATGAAAGTATGATCCATCCATCGGATGCGGTCGCATGGAAACATTTCAATGACACACATACTAAGTTTGCAGTAGAAAGTCGAAATGTCAGGTTGGGATTATCCACAGATGGGTTTCAACCTTTTGGTCAATCGAGGCAACAATATTCCTCATGACCAATCATAATTACTCCTTATAATTTACTTCCATGGATGTGTATGGACGAGGCATATATGTTCTTGACACTGATTGTGCCAGTACCTAAAAATTCAAAGCATAAAATTGATGTATTCTTACAACCATTGATGTCTGAATTAAATCATCTGTGGGAATTTGGTATTGAAACATACGATGTTTCCCCTTAAACAAAATTTTCAGATGAAAGCAACATTGATGTGGACTATTAGTGATTTTTCTCCCTATGTTATATTGTCTGAATGGAGTACAACAGGGAAATTGGCTTGCCCTTACTGTGGCAATGATTCTGATGCATTTCATCTTCCCAACGGGGGTAAAACATCATGGTTTAACAATCACAGGAAATTTCTTCCTTTAGATCACCCATTTAGGTGCAATAAATAAAAATTCATTAAGAATAGGATGGTACAAAAATCTTCACCCCCAACTAAATCCGGTGAAGATATATTACGGGAGATTGATGAGTTAGGGCTTCTGAAAGTCACAGACCTTAAAGCTAAAGAGGTTAATAGGACCATAAGTCATAACTTTGGTTGGAGAAAACGGAGTATATTTTGGGGTTTGCCATATTGAAAAACTAATTTGATACGACATAATCTAGATGTGATGCATATTGTAAAAAATATTTTTGAAAATATTTTCAACACAATCATGAACATTGAAGGAATGATAAAGGACAATGCAAAATCAAGAGTTGATTTGAAAATTTTTTGTATAAAGATCCAAATGTAGGTAAATATCCAAAAGCATCTTACACTTTGGACAAAAACACAAAAGCAAATTTTGTGTGAATGGTTGAAAAGGCTTAAATTTCCAAATGGATATGTTTTGAACTTGGCAAGGTGTGTTGATATGAGGAAGTACAAATTATTTGGAATGAAAAGTCATGATTGCCATATATTTATGCAGAGATTAATTCCAATTGAATTTTGGGAGCTCTTACCGAACAATGTTTGAAAAGCTATAACGGAATTAAGTTTGTTTTTCAAAAGCTGAACTTCATCTAAAATTTAAATGTCTAATATGGAAAGATTAGAAATGGACATATTGGTTACCTTGTGCAAGTTAGAGAGTATTTTTCCTCTTAGCTTCTTTGATTGTATGAAGCATCTACCCATACATTTAATACACGAGGTTAAACTTACAGGTCCAGTTCAATACCAATGGATGTATCCATTTGAAAGTTAATTAAATACACTTTTGAGCTAAAAATGACATAGATTTATATTAAATGAGTAAATTAATTAATTATCCTATTTGTGATGTAGGAATTTACATTATTTGAAGAAAAATGTTAAAAATAAGGCCAGAGTTGAAGGCTCTATATGCAATGCATATTTAGTAGAGGAAGCAAGTACATTTTGTTCACATTATTTTGAGCCGCATGTGATCACTCGAGAAAGAAAAGTTTCTCGTAATGATGATGGGGGTGCACGGATTAATGATGATAACTTATCTGTTTCTACATATCTTGGCTGAACACATGGACAATCAATAAAAAGAATGTTGATAGACAAAGAAATGGAGGCTGCCCATGGTTACATTTTATTGAATTGCCAAGAAATTCAACCTTTCGTGCAGTAAGTTTAAGTTATATTTGAAATTGGTTAAATTCTTATTCTTGGTGATTAGAGTTTATAACTAAGATAATTTTTAATGTTTTTAGTGAATACGAGGAATTGTTAAATGAGCTAATGCCGGAAAAATCACAGGATGACATCAAGAAAGAAGTGGAAAGAAACTTTCTGCTTTGGTTTGCAAATTATGTAAGTTTTTAACTTGCAATACGAGGAATATTTTAATAAAGTACTGTTAAACTTACAAATTATTATATTTATTAATTAGGATTCCTATTTTAAATTATGTAGGCTTCTGAAAATAGAATAGAAAATAGTCTCATATGTGATCTTGCGAAAGGACCTTTGCGAACTGCTAAATCATATCCAGTCTATTTCATTAATGGATACAAATTCCATATAGAAAATTATAGGCATAACATAACAACAGCAAATAGCAGCATTTGCATACAAGGGGAACTGATGGATTATTTTGGCAAAGTTATTGAGATACTTGAAATTGAATACCCCGCATTATCGATAAACTGTTGTGTACTTTTTATGTGTGAATGGTTTGATCCTACTCCTAATGTTGGAACAAAAGTACATAACCGATATAATTTCATTGAAATCAACCAACGGAGAAGATTTAAACAATTTAAACCGTTCGTGTTGGCAATGCAAGCGACGCAGGTGTATTATGTCCCTTATCCTAGTTTAAGACGGGATAAGTCAGATTGGTTGACAGTCTGCAAAGTAAAACTAAGAGGTATTTTTGAAGGATAGTCAAAAGGAGAAAGCAAGACAAATGAAAGTGAAACATTTCAGGAAGAAGAACTGGGTGCCTATGAAATAAATGCATGTTTTGAGAATGAACCTTTAAATAATCCAAATAATGAATTTATGAAAATTTTATCTGGAGATGATGATGAATCCGTAGATGGACCAAATTCTGAAGATGAGCCAGACTTTAATTCCGAATATTCTGAAATAGAGGATGATTTTGATGTGCAATTAAGTGATGAAAGCGATTAATTTGAGTATGTTTTATTTTATTATATCATAATCCAAATATGTTATCATTGCATCAATTAATTATTATTATATATGATGTAATTATATTGTTCTATTACAAGAAGAATGATATATTTATTTAAGTTTCAGGTACGACACATGCCACCCAAAAGAAAGAACAACCTATTGCCACCCAGGCTCATATTAACATTGGATAAAGATGACGGTGTACAAGAGTACCCATCTCAACCTGTAGGGTTTACAGGTTTAGGTCTGTATTCAGATTCTCAACAGCCATATCATACATCACCTTCACCTACTACAAATCCCAATATATGGCTCTCCTAATCTACCAAGTAATTTAGCGTCCAACAATCCAAATATATCAGCACACGCTACTCCCGCACCAGACTTTGGATCTATATCGATAAATGAACCGACGGTAGATGCCGAGGAAGAAGAATAAGGCTTTTAACTTGGTGCGAAGGGAGTTGATGGAAGAATTCACATTAAAATTATCAATGATATGTGAGTATTGATCTAATTTTGTATTAGAAGATAACATTAATTTATATATGTTGCTATGGATATCTAATTTAAAATTGATCTAATTTTGTTCATATTAACAAGTTTATTCCATCAAGTATTTGCTTAAGAAAAATTAGATCCAATTTCAAAGAGATGATAGAAATTGAGGGTTATGTATGTAAGAATCTCTCTCTGCAGACAAGAGATTTTTACTATTAAGAGTTTGAGGCAAAAAAATAAATTACATTATTTGTGATGAAATAACTGATTTCATAGATTAATGGCATATCTATTGTAATTTACATTAATTAAATTATGTTCTTTTTCAGAAAGAATTTTTTTTTGGATGCAAAATTTAATTGTGTCATTTATCAAGTTTAGAAAAAGCGTGCTCGTCAACGATATAAAGAATTTGTTGCTAAATTACACAAGAGTGGTGAACGACCTTCTTTTATTTCTGAATAAATATAGGGTCGTTGGCAGGAATACTGGGCATCACTTGAAACAATTGCCATTTCAGAGAGAAATTCTTCAAATAGATGGGGATGTTTAGATGGAAAGAGTTTAGTAGTGCACACTAGAGGAACTTTGAGCCATCATGAGCATGCGGATAAACTAGTAAGTATTTGAATTGTAGAAAATTTGGAATAATATTTCAATGTATGAATTTAGAATAATGTTTGATACTATTGGATAATGATGATTTAATATATGTAAATTTCTATGTCACAGGAGGTAATGATAATGTTTCATAATGTTCGAGAATGATAATGTTGGATAATGATGATGTTTGATAATGATAATGTTTGATAACTGTTGAATAATGATAATGTTTGATAATAATACGTTTTTTAGATAAGTTTTTTATTTTATAGGAGGTAAATGTCATAAATTTAAAGGAAATTCTACTGAATTTTTTATAAACTTTAGTTTATTTGGTTATGCAGGAAAAGTTCTTGGGTAAGAGGCCAACATATCCTGAAGTTTTTATGTACACCCATACAAAAAAGCATGATAGTCAAACATTTATTAATGTCTGTTGCAGACAACTCAATGTACATTAAATTTATATTTGTATATTAATTATTTAATGAAATATAGTTAATTCATTGTAACTATTGTAACTATAGGAGCAATTACAAGATACTCTCACTCAACAGCGGCAAAACTCTGAAAATGTGGATGAGAGTCAGATATTTTTTAATGTATTTGGTGGTAAGAATAACCGAGGAAGGATTTTTGGCTTAGGATCTATTGCAAATACATCCCATTCGCATTCATCTGCATCATCTACAGCTGCTTGTAGTAGACGTTTTGAACCTTCTGAGAGAGTCATTCAGCTTGAAAATACTATCAGTATGTTGCTCGATATTGTAATCCAACTGAAGAATGAGGTGAAAGAGTTGAAAAACAAGGACACCTCTCAACAGCCAGATCGTCCGCCTTCACCAACTACATAGTTTATATTTGTAATATTTTAGGTATTGGTACTGATTTTGAGTTGTATTTCTATATATTGGTTTTTATGCATTCTACTATATTATTTAGGTATCAATACCGAATTTATGTTATGTTTCTATGGATTCTTATTCAAACTATAGATTATACTATGTTATAATTAAGTTAATTTCATTATTTTTTTTAATGACTAATCAATTTAGATTGAAATTAAAATTTTATTTAGATTCTCAAAATTTTGATGATTTCAATGGCTACATTTAGTAACGACAATTATCGATGGAAATTTATGTATCATTGTGAATTTTGATTGCTAAAATTAGCTACGAAACGGAAAATGTAATATTTCCTTTCCTAAAATTAGCAACGGAATTTCATTTTCGTTGCTAAAATTTACCAATTAACCGAAAATGAGTTTGTTGAATTTAGCAATGGAATAAAAATTCCGTTGCTAACAATAAAAACTGCATATTCCGTTGCTAATTTTCGTTGCTATTTGTTTTTAGCAATGGAAAATTGGTATTTTTCATTGCTATTTTCCGTTGCTAAATTGCATTTTTCTTGTAGTGAATAAACAAAAACTGTTTGAATAAGAAGCAACGATGAACAATCTAGTAGGAATGATCACGAGGTGGGGAATCTCCGAATTTTCCCTTTGTGGGGACGGGGACAAAGGGACAAAAATCCCTGATGTGTATTTCGGGACGGAGAAGGGGAATGAGATATCTGCCCAGTGGGTATCCCTGCAAATTACATTAGCTTTAAAGACACATCAAAATGAGTTGTTTCTATCTCTTCTCATTACTTCTTATTTGCTCTTCCCTTCAAATAGGGAAACCACAGATAGAATAGGGTTCTCAATTTTCTTATCAATGCTACCACAAATTTATCAGCATAAGAACATGAAATGAGATCTTGGCCTTCTGATCCACCTTCAAAAGGATAGATTTCTCAAAATATGCATTGTTTGTATTTCCTTTAAATTGCATATGAATAACAAAATTGATTTGATTCATGAAATCGGAAAAAAAGGAGACATATTTGCTTTTGCTTGTACCATAAATTGCTTAGTGAACGAGTATTCCATTACTGGTTTCTCAGCAACTTATGCAGCAGTCTCGACATAGAAATCCAAGAAGTCTCAAGAAGTTTATGGCTAAGATGAGAGGAAATGTATCTATATATTGTATCTATCCATAAATAGTACAAAACAAAAACTTCCAAACATTAATTTTTGCTACAAATAAAAGATGTTATCACATTATTCTTTATTTTGACTGGTAATATTAGGATTATTTTGAAGATTTAATTAATTACAAAATGATTAATTTAATTATTTTAATCTAAAAATTTTAGAAGGATTGAACGTTTGATTTTTTTAAATAAAAAATTTAAACACTTGCTAGTTTATTTTTTTTTAAATTCTAGCAATTTAATTTCATGTTAGCTCACATATATGGTTTATTTGATAAATCTCACTTATATATTAACAATAAAAACTATAATTATTTTGAAAATATATGATCATAATAGTTCACGGTTGAATGAAATTTACAACAATGAAATATTCAAAAGTAATTTTGTTTCACTCCCATATTTTAGCAATTAAATAAAATGTCCATTTATAGTCCAAATAAATAGCCATTAAGTGTAAAAATATTTTTAAAAATGCTTTTCCTTAAAAATAAGAAATTTGATTTTTGTTTATATGGAAAACTTAAATTCAAGAAAAAATCAAATTAAATTTATCAATGTCATTTTTAAAAAAATTAATATAATAAATGAGTTGTATGTGAGTGCGTGGATTTTCTATAAGAATTTATACATATTCCCCAGATAAGCAAAGAGAGAGAGCATCACACTGCATATAATATATATTATATAATAAACTATATATTACCATTTTTTGCTCTACGGCACTGCATTAAAATTCCATTTTTTTCCTGTGAGGACATGAGAACATATTCTTCTACCAGCTGTTAAAGGAAACAGCTCCTCTGTTTTGGCTGGTATTATCAGGGGCTGTTACACTCTATTTTATCTCTTTATTTTTTATTAAGTTGTAATTATCTTTAGTTTTTGTATCTCATTACGTTACTCTATATATACCTGCACAATAAATAATGCAACAACTGTATACGTAAATATATGAAAAAGAGACAGAAATTCTATCAAACCAAGCACTCTTGAACTCTCTTATTTAACATAGTATCAGAGCCTTCATTTTTCCTCCCTCAAAATATGTCAAAAACTATTGTTTCTCTAATCAAGTCCTCGACCGTCTCTTCAAACTACTCCTTCTCTGTAAAATTAAACTATAAAAACTACCTAGCCCGAAAAACACAGTTTCTTCCCATTCTCAACTATCAAGATCTTCATGATCTTATTGATACATCTTCACCATCTCCACCCAAAATCATAAAATCAACTGATGATGACTCAATCCAAATTCTAAATCTCGAGTTTACTGCCTGGTTCAAAAAGCATCAGATGCTCTTTTCTTGGCTCTTCTCCTCCATCATTGAAGAAATCTTTCCTTATGTCATTGGCCTTTCAACCTTCCGTGAAGTGTGGCAAGCTCTGGACAATGCCTTTGGTTCAATCTCACAGAACTGACACATTCAATCACATATTGAACTTTAGGAGCTGAAAAAGAATGACCTCTGTCTCTCAATATTTACAGAAGGCAAAGTCCCTCTCTGATGAACTGAAAGCTGCTGGTAAACCACTCTCTCTTGCTGAATTTAATGCGATTATTTATCGTAATATTGGATTTAAATTTCACAGCATTATAATTGCCCTTAACTTGCGTCCTGAACCTGTCTCCTTTTATGAACTTCATGGTCAGCTAGTGGCTCATGAAATTCTTCTGCAAAGTTTTCTTCTTCCACAAGCTAATATGGTTATAAAACCTAATAACCCCATTCTTCCAACACCTCCCAATACCTCCTTTCGTCCACGTGGTTTTACTGGCTTCACTCCACGCCACTCTCAAGGAAACAACCAACGTCGGAGTGGTCCTTGCCAAATCTGTGGATACCGTAACCACACTGCCATGACATGCCGCCAAAGATTTAACCCCAAAAACAGCAACTATAATGGCCATCAAAATTCCCAATCGACCCAACCATACCATACTCGCCCTTTTCATCCCATGGAAAATTACATAAGCCTCGATCAACAACAAAATTCTTCATTCAGTCACCCAGTGAATTGGTTCCCTGACACTGCTGCAAAATATCAGATCACTCCTAATGTTCAGTCCCTTAGTGGCACTACTGACTACACTGGTAATGATCTTCTTCATGTAGGTAATGGCCATGGTTTACAAATTACTCACACTGGTAATACTTCTTTTCCATCCTCCATAGGTCCCTTGCACTTGAAAAATGTTTTAGCTGTTCCTTCCATTATTAAAAATCTTCTTTCAGTTCAAAAATTTTCTTATTATAACTCATGTTTTTTTGAATTTTGGCCTGATTTTTTCTTGATTAAGGACCAGCAAACAAGGAAGGTGCTGATGCAAGGACCCAGTGAGTCGGGTATGTACATCCTGCATCCTCCAAAGCAATCTATGACAACTCAATTCCCGACCCTTGATAAGTGGCATGTATGCCTTGGTCATCCCAACATTAAAAAGCTTTGTTATTTATCTTCCAATAACTTGATTTCTAGCTCTACTAGTCATCTTTCTCCTTGTTCTAGTTGTTTATTAGGAAAATTAGCTAGGCTTCCCCTTACTTTTGTTGAGCACAAAAGTACTGCTCCATTTGATATTATTCATTTTGATGTTTGGGGACCAACCCTAATTCTTTCTTTCAATGGTCATCGATATTTTATTCTTTTTGTTGATGATTTCACTCGTTATACATGGGTTTATCTATTAGAAAATAAAAGTGGTGTGTATGCTACCTTTCTTCACTTTGAAAAGTTAATTGAACGGCAATTTAATACTAAAATTCGAGCTTTTCACTCTGACTGGGGTGGAGAATATCAAAAATTGCACAAACATTTTCAATCTATTGGTATTCAACATCGCATTGCATGTCCCTATACTCATACTCAAAATGGCACTGCTGAACACAAAATTTGTCATCTTGTTGACACTACATTAACTCTATTAGCTCATGCTAAGCTTCCTTTAAAATTCTGGAATTTTGCCTTAGAACAAAGTGCTATTGTTATTAATTCTTTACCAAGTGACATTCTTCATCAAAAATCCTCCTTTTAACTTCTCATGCATAATAACCCAAATTTTCTGGATATTAAACTGTTTTGTTGTGCAATTTTTCCACTTCTTCGCCCCTATAACACATATAAGTTTTCATTTTTCACCACACCATGTTTTAATCTTGGTCTTAGTCCTTCCTATGTTGGTTATCGGTGTCTTGACAAATCAACTGGTAAAGTTTATTTGGCTCGTTATGTTAGATTTTTTGTAGATGTCTTTCCTTATGCAGACCCCACTGCCACTTCATCCAGTCCCACCATGTCATCAAGGGTTGAGTCTCCTCCTTGGATGCAGGTTGTCACAACTTCCCAACCCACTGAGGTATCTTCTTCAGCTACCTTTCCAGGTTTGTTTCCTACTCCAACTTAATCTCTATCTACTCCTTTATCCACATCTCACAACACTCTTCATCCCACTTTAACCTTATCTCCATCGGCCACTTATCCTCCACTCACTCCCCTACTTCATCTCAATCTTTATCTACTCCTCTCTCCTCACCTACCAACTCTACACAATCTCTTCATCCCACGTTATCCCTATCTCTACCAAACTCTACCCAATCTCCTCATCCCACGTTATCCTTATCCCCACCAACCTCCACGCAATCTCCCACCTCATCTAAATCTCTATCTTCAGCCTTACCCTCTTCTAACCTCACCGACCCACCTAGTCCCAAACTAGTAGTTGATCTTACCACATATACTCTTTCGTCCTCATCTTCCTCCACCCCTCCACGTACTCATCCCATGACCTTGTGCCCTACCACCTTGATCAAATGCCAAGCTCATATTGCCTACACCAAACCCAACTTCCTTCATATTGAACCAAAAACTCTTAACCAAGCTAAACCTCACCCTGAATGGCGGGCTGCTATGTCTGATGAACTCCATGCATTGATCAACAATGGTATTTAGAATCTTATTCCCCGCCCTCCAAATAAAAATATAATTGGGAACAAATGGATTTTCAGGATCAAGCGTCGGCCTGATGGTAGCATTGATCGGTATAAAACGAGACTGGTGGCCAAAGGTTAGTCTCAACAGTCGGGGGTTGACTACCATGAAACATTCTCTCCGGTCATTAAATTCACTATAGTGCGTACAGTCTTATCTCTTGCCACGACTCACCAATGGCCCATTCGTCAAATTGACATCTCCAATGCATTTTTACATAGCTACCTTAATGATGAAATTTATATAAAGCAACCAGCGGGCTATGCTCACTCCAATTTTCCAAATCATGTTTGTCTACTGCATCATTCTCTCTATGGACTTAAGCAGGCCCCTAGGCAATGGTTCACCAGACTCTCTGAATTTCTACTCCAATTGGGATTTTACTCCTCCAAAGCTGACAGTTCTCTCTTCATTCTTGATCAAGGTACATTGAAATTCTACATTTTGGTTTATGTTGATGACATTTTGTTGACTTGTTCAGACCCATCCAAGCTCGACTAGTTCCTCAGTTCCATTAAGTTCATTTTTCCAGTTAAATTTCTTGGACCCATCCATTATTTTTTGGGTGTGCAAGTTATCCCTCATACCTCAGGTATCCTTCTCACTCAGCAAAAATATCTGGAGGATCTTCTCATTGAAACCAACATACTTCACTCAAAACCTTGCTCCATGCCTATGGCCACCACCCCCAACTTAAGCAAGACAATGGGAACTCCACTTCTCCAACCTGACCAGTACCGTCAAGTGTTTGGTGCATTACAATATCTACTCTTGACTCGACTAGATATATCCTTTTCAGCCAACCAACTTGCTCAATTTATGCACTGCCATCTAATGTTCACTGGCAGGCTGTAAAACGGCTGCTCCGCTACCTTCGTGGCGCCTCTCATCTCCAAATCGTCAGATGTCCATTTGCATAGTTTCTCGGATACTGATTAGGCTGGTTATCCAGATGATTGTCGATCTACAGAGGGTTATCTTGTCTATCTTAGTCCCAATTTAATTTCTTGGTCTTCCAAGAAGCAGCTTACTGTTGCTCGGTCCTTTACCGAGAGTGAGTACAAGGCATTAGCAAATGTTACATCTGAGGTTCTCTGGCTGTGTTCTCTCCTGCGCGAATTGGGCTTTCCCTCCTCTCCCGCTGTGACCTTGTGGTGTGACAACATAGGTGCTATTTACTTATCTGCCAATCTAATTTTTCATGGTCGCACAAAGCATGTTGAACTGGATTACCATTTTGTTCGAGAGCAAGTTAAAATGGGCAAGTTATCCGTTTAATTTATTTCCTCAACAGATCAGCTTGCTGATATTCTCACCAAACCGTTGGCTACCAAGAGTTTCCTTTTCTTTCGTGACAAGCTTCGTCTACAGTCTCTTCCGCCAACAGCTTGAGGGAGGGTGTTAAGGGAAACAACTCCTCTGTTTCGGCTGATATTATTAGGGGCTATTACACTCTGTTTTATCTCTTTATTTTTTATTAAGTTGTAATTATCTTCAGTCTTTGTATCTCATTACGTTACTCTGTATATACTTGCACTATAAATAGTGCAACAATTGTATACGTAAATATATGAAAAATAGACAGAAATTTTATCAAACCAAGCACTCTTGAACTCTCTTATTTAACACCAGCATCTAATGAAGTCATGAATCAATTGTGTATGTGACATGTTCATAATTAATCCAGTTTCAGATAATGGCTGTCCCATATCCATACATATACTATCCAAAGTTAGTTGATTAATATGAACCCACCATTTTCTACGATTCTATCCAAACATGTATATTTAGCTTAGTTTTATATGTTACTATGGTCTGCAACGGAATTTCAGAACAGAAGGAAAGTTGTATATAGTGCGGAATCACCCAAACTGAATATATTAAATTAAAAGTCTAATGGAAAAGTTCTTTTATATATATATATATATATATATATATATATATATATATATAAACATTTGCATTTACAATTTGCTGCCTCTCAAAGATTTGCTTTCATAAAAGTTTCAACATATTGTTAAATTAACTCTGCATTATTGTCTAAGTTCAATTTACTTGTGTTTTTTTTATATTTATTGATTACTTTAAATTCATCTACTAATTAAGGAGTTTTCTTGAAGAAATTAATATTGGAGACGCCAATTTGGAATACTGTTGTATGCAGTGATATATATATATATATATCGCCACTCATTCTCATTCTCATCAAAGGCAGTAAAATCCCTCTGTTATTGTGTCCTAACAACTGGGAATTGCTCCAGTACTCTTCTTGGGACAATTAACTGATGCTGTTTATCAGTAGTTCGGAGTATTTTTGCGAACACTATGGTTGCATGTGGAATATTGAGGTTATCTGATGCTCCATTGTGTGTTTTCTTTATGGTAATAAGAATACTGTAGCACACAGAGAACTTGGTTGCTGAATTGGGTGTTTATAATAGCTTATGCACGCAAAATATGACAAATAGATGGGCCAACATCGTCCCACCATGGAGAGAGTAGGACCTACTGCATGCTATCACATGCCAAATAGAACTTCTAAATTCTACAAAGGTTGACAAAATGTGATACATACAGCTTTCACAAAACAGTACCAACATGATAACGAGAATCTATATGACTATCTCAAAGAGTGAGAGAGAGAGAGAGAGAGAGAGAGAGAACTCCAAAACCACCGAAGCTTCTTGGGCATGAGTATGATGCAGAATTTTCAAAGTGGGACATGTATATGTGTACGATGTGCAATCAGAGAAGTCAAAGAGCCTGACTTTGACAAATAAACATGAAAACCCCTTAGCAACTGCAATTTGCAAAGGTGCTTTTTGCCCTTTGTAATTTTTCTGCTTTGTCTAATCTATTTCAATCCAATTTAAACCTATTAATTTTTAAAATAATAATTATTAAAACCGCCATAGAAATTGACATAGATAGCAAATTTAATACTCAATGATGGAACTTAATCACTCAAATTCATTCAAAATCTATTTAACTTTTGAAGCCAATTTTATTGGAATCGAATGCCTAAAACCATTCATAATTTTAGGAATAATGTTAAATGGTAAAGTTTATGCATGCGTAACAAATGTGACAATACAAATCTGGGCGTTAGCTATAGTATATAGGGATGTTAATGGAGACGATGTGGTAGAGAGTGGAGAAGGAAAAGATTTTTAGGAACTCTGTAACTTTTAGCTATTGAGTGAGAAGAAGATTGAATTTGAAGGTGGTTAACGCATTGGTATTGGCATGAATTTCACGCGTTTTTCCACTTAGCTTTTGTGTTTATTTGCAGTATAATTTACATATTTAGATCACTCGTAAAGTTTAGATATTCAAATTATTTTTATTAACAAGTTCAAGAGATTACACATGAATTTACATTTACATTTGAATAGGGAGTGCAGCGCCATGAATTGATACTCGGTTGCTGCAGCGTCAAAAAAAGTAGAAAATATTCGTGGCTAATATGTTCGAAGTCTGATTCGTATGGAACAATTCATCTTAACCTGCAAGTCAATTTTAATTTGTATTTTTTCATATTACGTGAATTATGTCATATTTGAATTATTTATAGGTCTGATTAGATTTACAATTGGAATTAATTTTTGAGTAAAAAAATTATATCTAACTCTAATTTGATTGTACTGTTAAATTTTTGAATGTTTTACGTTAATTAGTGTAATCAACAAGATTGGAGCGTGGATGTTGGAATTGGGTCAGGGCGGAAAGGCTTTAGAAGCTATTGAACTCGAGAAGAAATAAATGAGTATATTAATTTTATATGTCATTCTCTATTTTGGTCTGAAGAAACAGAGCAAAACAGAGGAGGAAAGTTCCTAAGCAGCTGATGAGGTGGGCTGGGTGGCCATAGCTACTGTAAAAGAATTTGAATGTGATGATAAAGATCAACTGATAATTTTATAATTATTTTACGATATTTTGAAACTTTTATAAAATTAAACCACACTATTGATTTTTACTTGTGATAATAAACTGAAAGGCTAAAAAGCAAAAGAAATTGAAAATGATGATGATAATTGGTAAAAGTGTTGGAGAACTCCAACATGAAAAATTTTCAAACTTCAGTCCAACTTCCACACCGGCATACCCATCACGAGGACAATTCTCAAAGATCGAACTTGCAAGCGATCATGCTGATCATGGGGTTGTAGCAGACCACTCCATAATTTCCATCATTGTCTCCAACATTATAAGCCAACACAAATTCATGCCATTCGGCTTTGCAAAGAACTGGTTTTTCATAATCACCTACTTGACATACAGCTAGCACGAATCGCCACTCATTCTCATTCTCATCAAAGGCAGTAAAATCCCTCTGATATTGCGTCCTAACAACTGGGAATTGCTCCAGTACCCTTCTTGGGACAATTAACTGATGCTGTTTATCAGTAGTTCCGAGTATTTTTGCGAACACTATGGTTGCATCTGGAATATTGAGGCTTATCTGATGCTCCATTGTGTGTTTTCTTTATGGTAATAAGAATACTGTAGCACACACAGAACTTGGTTGCTGAATCGGGTATTTATAATAGCTTATGCACGCAAAATAAGACAAATAGATAGGCCAACATCGTCCCACGATGGAGAGAGTAGGAGCTACTACTACATGCTATCACATGCCAAATAGAACTTGTAAATTCTACAAAGGTTGACATAATGTGATACATACACCTTTCAGAAAACAGTACCAACATGATAACGAGAATCGATATGACTATCTCAAAGGGAGAGAGAGAGAGAGCAACAACTCCAACACCACCGAAGCTTCTTGGGCATGAATATGATACATAATTTTCAAAGTGGGACATGTATATGTGTCAGATGTTCAATACCTTAAGTTAGTAGCTTTCTAGAGACAGAGTATTTAGAAAGATAGTCTCAGATGTTCAATACCTGAAGTCATTATTTGTTGGGCTATTTATAGGAGATAAATAAGGGGCACTTGAATGTTTGGGGTGTGATAACTATCAGTTGGAGCAGGTGAATGGCAATGTAACAGGGAGCAGTTGAAAGGTGTGGGCGATAACTTGTGCCAGTGGACTGATAGGTCGTAATATCCCATCAGTCCGATCGAACGTTGATTATCCTGTATCTTGTCATCCAGCTCACGTAGAGTTTTTCTTGCTGGTGGACTTTGGACGCTGCCAAGCACTGTTAAACTGAGTGTTTGGATCTTGAAAAATATTTTTTTCTTAGTTATCACTAAATAGCAATGAAAACATAGTAATAATTAATATAGTAAGCAACATGAAGTGGGTGCCAATTTATAATTAACATGCGATGCGAGAAAATTTATCTACTTAATATTGAGGCAACCTAGTACTATTATTTTATTTTATTTTTTTCTGTGTAGTTTTCAGTCAACGCCAATCATTTTTAATTCTATCAAAAAATAAGTGATTTTATAAATGAATGAAAGTACAACAGAAAAACAAGCGGGACCACCAACCATCAACAAATTTGATGTCTTTGTCTTTAACATGTGCGCATGTTTTCTAAACTTTTGAAGATAAATTTTATGGGCCAACTGTCCGAAATGTTATTACTTATTATAAGAATAGAAAAATTATCGCATGTACACCTTATATGAATTTTATATAGACCATATTAATAGTTTAATTTCATATAAAATGTTGTTTTAATCTTCTGTTTTATTTTTAACTTAAAAAAGTATTTGAATTCATTCACCACAAAAATCATTGAAGCAGATTTTGGTTCCAAAAAAGTGGACCCTAATTAAACGAAAAATAATCTAGTCGTCATTACTTTTAAAAATAATTATAAAGTGCTCAAAACAGAAGCACGTCATGTGAATCATAGAATCTTCTTTGCTTTTTGTCTTCTTTTTAAAGAGTCATAATGTCATAGATCTTCATGATCCCCTTTGATCAGTACATACCTATGTATCTATCGATGGATAGTCTAATAAGTATGAACCCAAAAACTTTTAAACATTAATCTTTACAGCTACCAAATGTGAATGTGCTGTACTCTGCTCAAGACCTTGCGTTTCACTAGTAATTAAGTTCAGCTTTACTAGTAGACACTTAATTTGATTGCTAAATGTTAATTAATCAAATTGTAGGATATGGGATTGAAACAAATTTGTAAAACATCTTAAAACATCATTCTTTATTTTGGACTGGTAATGTTGGGATTATTTTAAAGATAATACACTACTAAGCTTGACTGATTAAGCTACTAGATATAATATCCCCATTAGATTGAATTAAGCATAAAATAATTAATTTATATTTTGTCTTATCATCTAGATTTTGATATTGATGTGATAGCATTTAGTAGGTCCTACTCTGTCCATATGTAGGCCGACATCGACTCAATCGGCCTTGCTTTTTGCCCTATAAATAGCAACAAAATTCTTCAGGTGAAAGAATATACTTATAATTACAATATAATCCAAATAAAGAATAGAATATACTTATTACAAAAGAGAAAAAAAAAAAACACAATGACGAAGCATCAGATAGCCGTGAATAATGTTCGAAAAGAAGACATAGTGTTCACAAAAATACTGGGAATGACAGATAAAGAGCATCAGCTACTTGTCCCAAGCAAAGTACTGGATAAATTCCAAGTTTGGCCAGCGCATCAGAGGGATTGTACTGCCTTTGATAGGGCTGGGAAGCCGTGGCCGTTCGTGCTAGCTATACGTAAAACAGAGAAATACGACAAGCCAGTTCTTCGAAAAGCCCAATGGCATGAATTTGTGAGGGTTCATAATCTTGTTGGTGGTCGTGAAGGAGAGCATGGTGTGGTTTTCTTCAAACCCCAAAATTATCCCTTGCAAGTTCGAGCCTTGGAAAAGGTCCTCATATTTGGTGCAGAAGTGGGTTGGACTGCGTTACTTTGAAAATTTTACCATCACTACTTTCAATCTATTATAGTCTACGAACCTTAACCTGCCAAGGCAATGGTGAGTTCGTAAGTAATAGGATGTAGTTAAATAATTACTTATCACTTCTCCCTATATTGACTTGGTGTGCGGAGAATTATATTTCTGATTTTGTTAAATAGCCCAAATGGTTTGGAGATCTATATTTTAATTTCTTTGGGTTATTGTATGACATATGACCAAATTATCATTATTGGGTACTGATTTTTTTTTTCCCAGTTGTCAAAAAATCAAGCTCTCCAGGATTTCAAGCAAGAACTAAGACATAATGTTGATTTTTATCCTGGAGACTATATCCTATTTTATTTTATTTTATCAATATTGTGCCTTGAATTTAAATGAATCCGAATTATAATTTGATCCGGTAAACCAACATTATAATAATTAATTGAAAAATGAAAGTCAGTGTTGGTAGCAACCGGCGGGGCGTTTGATATGTAGGTTTGAAAAATTATACACAGTAAAATATTCTAATGACCCCTCATGTCTTCCCATTCAATCCAAGGCAGCAATATAGATTGATCATGCATACAATATGTCTTTTTAGCTCAAATTAAATTGGACCGGCATGTGAAATCTACTTTTTTTATTCATTTTTTTTTTATATTCACTTAGCCTTCATTTGATTTTTTGATGTGATTCATGTACGGAAGTCATGATCAAGAAATAATGAACTTTATTTGAGGCATTCAATTGGCATTGGACTCCAATTATTTGAAGCTAAACACTGAGCTGAATTTAGCTTAAACACTAATTTTAAATCAACGTAATTAATATATAAAATAAAGTTCAAGAATCAAATTTCACTTCATAGTGGGACATATATGTACTATCCGCAATCAGAGATCAAAGCCTAAGTGCATGTCTTTGAAAATTAAGCATAAAGAACACTTAACGATAGCATTAGAATATTTCTTGTTTAGATAAAGTACTAATGAAGCAATATATATATTAAAATTTTTTAATATATAAATTTAGTAAATGATATATATAAATTTAGTAAATGGATATTGTACAATAATTTACAATATATATATATATATATATATATATATATATTTTTGAACTCCCAATATGCAGCATTTTCGGCTTGTAGTTTTCGGCTTTATATCCACGAACATTTTAATATATATGCAATACTGAGACAAACCTTTTTTTTTTTTGTGTATTATCAAGTCAACGTTAATCATTTTATAGGCAATCAAAAAATAAATGATTTTATATACTTCTAGTGCGTGCCATGGATGAAAAGACAACAGAAGAACAAGAGGGACCACCAACCGTCAACAAAACAAATGTCTTGTCTTTAACAATGTTATTTAAACCATACCAAACAAAGAACAGGCAAAGTTGGGGTTCATGATTTGATCATATATTTTTTTTATTTTTAAAATATTATTATTTAATATAATTTTATAAATATTATTATATAAAAATTAAAAAAATATTCATCAAATATTAAATATATGTTATAAATATTTCAATAATAAATTACAAAATATAATTTCAATTTTATTATTACAAGTGATTAATTATGAATTTTTAAATATCATATGTTAAAAATATAAAAATATAATCATGTCATGTAAATTTTTTTTTGTTTAGATGAAATACTAATGAAGCAAATACAAAAAACATTAACCTTGCATATATGAGTATAATTATATTTAATTACAATGAATGCAAATAGATAATAAGTATATTAAATTATTATATGATATCTTTAAAATTTAAAATACTAATTTTTAAATAAATAAATAATAAAAATTTACAATATATATATATATATATATATATATATATATATATATATATATATATATATCAAACATTAAATATAAGTCACAAATATCCTTATAATAAATTATAAAACATAATTTCAATTTTATTACTAGAAGTGATTAATTATGAATTTTTAAATATCATATGTTAGAAATATAAAAATATAATTATATCATGAAAAATATTTCATGTTTAGATAGACTACTAATGAAGCAAACATATAGAACATTGACCATACATATATGAGTATAATTATATTTAATTACAATGAAACCAAATAAATAATAAATAAATTAAATTATTATGTGATATTTTTAAAATTTAAAATACTAATTTTTCAAATAAATAAATAATGGAAATTTACAAATATATATGTGTGTGTGTGTGTGAAAATATACAAAAAATTATGATTTTTTACTCATTTTAGCCAAAAATCCGGTTCTATTCAGTTTTCGGTTTTTCAGTTCAGTCCGATTTTTTTCGGTTCAATTCGATTTTTTACCAATTTGATTTGTAATAGTTGAACCAACTGGTTAATCTACATGTTCATGGTTTAATTGGTTCAACCGATCGGTCCAATTTTAATAACATTGGTCTTTAACATGTGCACATGTTTTTCAAACTTTTGTAGAAATATTTTATAGACCAATCGTGATCATCTTTATGGCTTTTTTTTTAATCTTCTATTTTGCAATTTTCAATTTAAAATCATTTTGCTCCACTTTATCTAAAAAATATTTTGTTCTGATTTAACTTAGAAAATAAATTTAATTGAACATAATTGCAGATATATAAAAGTTGATTCATTTTCAACATATAATAATAATAATAATAATAATAATAATAATAATAATAATAATAATAATAATAATAATAATAATAATAATAATAATAAACAAAAACTGTTTGAATAAGAAGCAACGATGAACAATCTAGTAGGGATGATCATGGGACGGAGAATCTCCGAATTTTTCCTCCGTGGAGACGGGGAAGGAGGGACAAAAATCCCTGATGTGTATTTCGGGACAGAGAAAGGGAATCGGATATCCGCCATGCGGGTATCCCTGGAAATTACATTAGCTTTAAAGGCACATCAAAAGTAGTTGTTTCTATCTCTTCTCATTACTTCCTGTCTGCTCTTCCCTTCAAATAGGGAAACCACCATTATGATTTCCCATAATGTCAAGCTCCATATGTGGAAGTGTAAATTTAAAATTACATATCCAGTACATCAAATACTGTGTTTGTGTTTGAATATAAACCGTAGAATCAAAAATTAATATTTTTTTTCATTCAACATTGGAATGTTTAATAGAAGAAACAAAAAGAACTAGACAAATAGAATAGGGTTCTCAATTTTCCTATCAATGCTATCACAAATTTATCAGCATAAGAACATGAAATGAGATCTCGGCCTTCTGATTCACCTTCAAAAGGATAGATTTCTCAAAATATGCATTGTTTGTATTTCCTTTAAATTGCATATGAATAGCAAAATTGATTTGATCCATGAAATCGGAAAAAAAGGACACATATTTGCTTTTGCTTGTACCAGAAATTGCTTAGTGAACGAGTATTCCGTTACCAGTTTCTCAGCAACTTAAGCAGCAGTCTCGAAACTGAATATAGTGCGGAATCACCCAAACTGAATATATTAAATTAAAAGTCTGATGGAAAAGTTATATATATATATATATATATATATATATATATATATATATATATATATATATATATAAACATTTGCATTTGCAATTTGCTGCCTCTCAAAGATTTTCTTTCATAAAAGTTTCAGCATATTGCTAAATTAACTCTGGATTATTGTCTAAGTTCAATTTACTTGTGTTTATTATATTTATTGATTACTTTAAATTCATCTACTAAGGAGTTTTCTTGAAGAAAATAATATTGAAGACTCCAATTTGGAGTACTGTTGTATGAAGTGATATATATATATATATGTGTGTGTGTGTGTGTGTTGTGTGTTACATACACCTTTCACAAAACAGTACCAACATGATAACGAGAATCTATATGACTATCTCAAAGAGAGAGAGAGAGAGAGCAACAACTCCAACACCACCGAAGCTTCTTGGGCATGAATATGATACATAATTTTCAAAGTGGGACATGTATATGTGTACGATGCGCAATCAGAGAAGTCTAAGTGCCTGACTTTGAAAAATAAACATGAAAACCCCTTAGCAACTGCAATTTGCCAAGGTGCTTTTTGCCCTTTGTAATTTTTCTGCTTTGTCTAATCTATTTCAACCCAATTTAAACCTATTAATTTTTAAAATAATAATTATTAAAACCGCTATAGAATTTGACATAGATAGCAAATTTAATACTCAATGATGGAACTTAATCACTTAAATTCATTCAAAATCTATTTAACTTTTGAAGCCAAATTTATTGGAATTGAATGCCTAAAACCATTCATAATTTTAGGAATAATGTTAAACGGTAAAGTTTATGCATGCGTAACAAATGTGACAATACAAATCTGGCCGTTAGCTATAGTGCAGTAGAAAATTTGGTGAAAAAATGAATTGGATTGGGTAAGTTTAATTTTTTTTTAACAATGATAGTCTAAGGTTGATTGGTTGGCCTTTTCAATTAAAAAAATAAAATTAAATAAAACAAAAAAAAATTTTTTTAACATAAAATAGTATTTCACTTCATTCATTACAAAAAATAATTGAAGCAGATTTTGGTTCCAAGGACCAACGAATAACAATCTAATCGCCATGACTTTTCAAAATAATTGTAATGAACTCAAAAGTCAAAACAGAAGCAAGAATGTTGTTTTGCTTTTTGTCTTCTTTTTAAACAATCATAGTCTCATAGATCCTCACAATCCTGTTTGCACCGTCTCTGGTCAAAGATACCCAAGTATCTATCATAAATGGTCTATGCTAATATTATCCCAAAATTGTCCCTTGTAAGTTCGAGTCTTGGAAAAGGTCCCCATATTTGGTGCAGAAGTGGGTTGGACTGCAGTATTTTGAAAATTTACCATCACTACTATCAACCTATTTTAATCTACGAACCTTAACTTGCCAAGTTAATGGCGAGTTCATAAGTAATAGGATGCAGTTAAATAATTACTTATCACTATATTGACTTGGTGAGCGGAGAATTATTACCTCATGCACCGAGTTAAGGTAAATAAATTTTTTCAATAATTATTTTTGGGCGGCAGTAACCCTTTTGATGTGAAAATATTTATTTGGTCGCAAATATTATTTGTAAAATGTAATTTAATTTGCTTTCATAAAAGTTTCAGCATATTGTTAAATTAACTCTGAATTATTGTCTAAGTTTGTCTAAGTTCAATTTACTTGTGTTTATTATATTTATTGATTACTTTAAATTCATCTACTAAGGAGTTTTCTTGAAGTAAATAATATTGGAGACTCCAATTTTGAGTACTGTTGTATATATATATATATATATATATATATATATATATATATATATATAACTCTCCTGAAAAAGAAAAAAAATGAAGTGAAATATATAATTTTCAACACTTAAAAAAGATAATTGTGAGGGCTCAATGAAAAATAGAAATACCCAAGCAGCTTGAATACCACAAAATAAATATATAAAGGTGTAATAGCTAAAACACAATAAATTATTTCTCTTTTAGATGACTCCATCCAATAACATTAATTCTTTTATTAATATTATACCTTAAATTTTGGTAGATTTGAATTATAATTCAATCCGATAAACTTATAAATTATAATGCAATTCGAATTAACTGAATAATGAAAATAAGTGTTAATAGCAAATAGTGGGCCATTTGAGATTCTTAAAAATAAAGTGAGATTTGAAAATTATATACCATGAAATATTTTAATGACCC